>JAWNNL010000154.1:0-535021 GCA_035045005.1 Liodrosophila aerea
TCGTTATAATCGGGGAAAACCAATAGTAACTTATGGTGAGCTGCAGAGGGACTGATAGAGCTGTGTACTAATTAGCAACGGCTTGCACATTACCAAACCAGTGACAGAATAATAATCCTCGCAGCTACACGCCATAATTTCCAGGGGTTGCTAACGGCAATTATTTGCCAATTTTGTTCAAATCAAACGACAGTTCCAAATGCGTATTGCCATTGCGAATGCGTTGCGGATGCGGATAGGCTTGCGGATGAGTCTATATTGTCATAACGACCACATGAGAGCATTCTCTACACTTATTTTGCAGGTGTTGTGTGTCCTTTCTGCTGTACTCCCTCCTCTCCTTTATTTCTTTTTTTTTTTTGCTCATTTGCTGTCAGCGATAACTTTAACAAGCTGCGAAATAAGTGACAAGTATTTAACTGGAAAGGTCTGAGCTACACTTTCAGAATTTGTGGTGCAATATTTCAAATATTAAATTGAAGGTAGTACAGCTTGTTCAAAGTGCAATAACAAGAGTTGATTATCAATACTATTTGATACACAATATAATGTTGATTATACATGCATTTTACTCAACTTTATACCAACAAAGACTTAAATTAATTCAATAATATTTGTAAAAAAAATGATATAAAGTAATATGAAATTGCTACTTTACTATTCTGTATAATTATATAATTATTTAGATATTTTCTATAATAATATATGTATATACATACTTAGCTTTGATATACTGAAATGATGATGATGGCATTTCATTTTATACTAGGAATTAGTTACAGTTAATAGCAGCTCAATATCAATATTCATTCTCCATAGTGTTTATTAGTCCTACTTCAATTTCTTTACCACATCCGCCAATTATTCTCAGTGTATAGTTGTGTTCACTGTACTTAAGTAATACAAAGCGCTGCAGCAGAGCACTGAGCACACTCCCTGTAGTGCTCCTGCTGATAATTAAGCAGTTGCCAGTACCACGGTGCTGCTCATTTTAAAACTGCCAAGAGCTGGGCAGCCAGAGCTTAATTCAAGTCTCCTTTATATGGAAATAAATTTTGCTCATTATCTGGCTGGGTATGGAGGACAAAACCGAAAGACATTTGCAAATGTCCTCAACGCCAAGGGCCTATTTATTTTGCTGTGTCTAGCTGCTTAGTTTATTTGAAGTGTCTGCTCCCCTTTCCGCCTGCACCAGCTAGGTAAACAGCCACAAAGAGTAGAGGGGGAGGGGGGAGCCACAGCCACAGCTCTTTGTCTGTGCCGTCTGTCCGCTCTGTCTGATAGCATTTGTATGCGAATTGAACTAGTTCCTTAGCCAAATGCCAGTCCCTGGGGCATTCGTGTGTGTGATTGAGAAAAATCTAGCGCAACAAATGAAACTGAAACATGAAAGGTGCAATCTCTAAGCAGCATACTGGTGGAAAAGGGGCAAGAAACCCCGGCTTGGGTTCCCCCTGGACTGTGGCATGGACAGGCAGATAGATGACATTGTTTGTTAGCCAGTAATTGTGTTATCCTGCTTGTAGTATAATGAGTTGGTTTGCCTGGCACTATAATGAATAAATAGATAACATGTAAACACTGAACAAAATAAATATATAGAGTAATAGTGTAGTAAAACTATTGAGCTAAATTTTAAAATAAATTACAAAAGATATTTTTAAGGGACCTATAGTATATTAGAACTTTCTTAGAATTCTTAGAAATAATTTAAATATTTAAAATAAATTTTCTATCAAATCTAAAATATATAAAATAGTTTTTAATTTTAACTTTTAATCAACTTTTAATCATATTTATTATTATTTATAAGGTAAGCAAAAAAATTAGACATATATTTTTCCAATATTTCTGTAGCAAATTATTTTTTTATTTTAATTTTTGTGATTAAGTTTATTTAGAACAAATATTTTATCTCTACACAACTTCTTAAAAAGAGCGCCATGCTTCAAGAATTATAGATGGATCATCAAAGGTATTTCGTTCGCTTAACACTTTTCTGCAAGTGTATAACTACTCGACAATGTAGTGAATACTTGATGATGCTCTGCCAAATGTAGCATAAACATTCTGATTGAGTCTCCTGTCTTCTAACTGGCCAGCAGGTGCTTCAGACTATCCATACTACTTACTGAGCTGCAGATTCGTAAACCCACTTAGAACTCGAAATGCTGATCCATTTGTAAATGTCTTCAAAGGGAAATTGTACTTTCCCGCACTCTGATTTCCTTTTTACCAATTTTAACTCTTGCCACGCTGTATTAATTGCTGCAAATGGGTTTTCTTATAATTACAGTAGTTTGTTTGCTGTCTGCTGCTGCTTCTGCTTTTTGTTTTTGTTGCGCCAAACTTTCTTGCAGCAAATAACAAATTACAAAGTAATGGCCCTCTAGTATCTTACCCACTCGCTGGCTGCCTTTAATTATGGTCTGCCTTTTGTTGCTGATTCGCCTGTAATGTCAGCTTAAATATGAGACACGCCTAATCGGATTTTCCCTTTCAGAATCAGAGGGTAGCAATGGCATAAAACAAGCAGCTCACTTCAAAACTCCAAATGCTGATAGTTTTATGTTTTACACTGACAACGGGGTAAATGGCAGGGGGCAGGGGGCAGGGGCAGGGGGCAGTTTACAACACTTGCCCAAAAATTTGTGAACAATACCTTGGCCGCGTGGCGCATTGCGGGTGCAACAACAACAACAGCAACTATTGCTACTGTAACTTATTTGCCAACAACTCGCTTACTCCCATGACTGTAATTTGGGCTGCACTGCGCAAAATATGCTAGTATAATAAACAATTTACAAATTTAATATCAAGCTTGTTCTTGCTGATTTCGCCTATGTTTCGCGCAGTGTATACCCCGATACGATGAGTCTACTCCCTGGTCATACGCCCACAGTATAAACAACTCAATTTGAATGCATTTAACCGCGTAATTGTGCCACGTGTTTGGTCCACGTTACGCGTGCGCTATTTGTGGCTGCCACTGCCACGACCACCCCCTACCCTTGGCAAACGCATCCTCTAACCACCCCATACCCCTGCTCATCCAGAGCAAATTGCAAACCAATTGGCATGCAACTGGTCTCAGGGTCTAATGTGAGAGCAGGGCAGGCCTTTTAGTAGTGCACACGCTACGCATTCGAGAGAAATTAGTGCGTAAATGTTTTCTCACCAAATAAAAACGTCCACCATTCTCCGCAACAGCTTCTCCGCTTCCCCTCTTCCACGCACCGCTTGCCGCTTGGCTTTGTGCTCCATTTCGTTTCGCTTGCCGGAGAATTAACTGCGAATTATTTGGGCAGATGAAATGGACACGCGTTTAATTTCGTTGAATTTGCAATGCTTTTCACGGCAATAGAGAGACAGTGAGAGAAAGGACTCACACATAGATATAGTAGTAGTATAGAGAGACTTGTTGTTGTCACTTGACAGGTGCCCGAAGGGGGCGTGGCACTCACATGATGAATTACTGTAGGCCTCGTGCCGCTTGGCCAAAAATGTTAATGGGGGCTAAATGCGAACGAATTGCCCTTTTGTAATGTGAAAAGCCATTACTTTCCTCCAGAGAATGATGTAATGCAATAATTTAAAAATTATTTGTGTGAAATACATGTCTAAAGTATAAAATAAAACAAATTTCTTCTGGCGTAAAATTTACAATTATTACAAAAATTAGTATGTACTACAGTAAAAGTGTATAACATAAATTTATAACGAAAAAAAATATATAAAAATAAAATTAAATAAAGAATAATATCGTATATAAATAATGACAATATTTTAATTAAAATCAATCCGAAATAAAATAGAATTAAAAAATTCAAGAATTTTCATACATATTGAAGAATTTCTGAGATTAATCGTTTATCAATCCTGTTTCGGATTAAATTCCGCAATGTTACCCCATATTTCTTTCTGTGTACGATTATTTATGTAAAATATATAAAATCATAGCTAATTTCGGAATTTCTGTCATATCCATTCTGAATATTTGAAAACTCTTTTCAGCTTTTATACCATCGCCATCTGCCACCCATGTTCCTCTAACTACCTTATATTGGATTTTATTATCTTATAGTTAATCGACCATTAAAATATCAAATGTAATTTCCAACACACAGCACAAAAGCAGAAGTTTACAATTTTATTGCCCCAAAATAAGTACTAATGGCAATTGTTGTACTCGTCAACGGCAACAATGGATAGAAAGTGTTACATTTACAGCTCGAACAGAAGTTGCAGAACCGCATTCAATATTACATGAGCACAAATTGCAATTTAATCCACAGATGTCAGCATTGTGATCAGTGTGTGAGTGCCACTGTGTGTCATGCCACAGCCCTTTCTTTGCCTCCTTTCCCTTATTTCTACTTTTTTTTACTTCTGTTATCACACAGCCTCGCTCTAAATGCACGTGCCACACGCGCCAAACGGGGCAACTTATCCCTGGTAAACACTGTGTCTGTGTTGAATACTGAAAACCTACGCAAAATACACTGAAAGAAATGAATTTAATATACTTTTATGGTGAATAGGAAGTTCAAGTTCTTACACTGAAATAATTTGATTTGTATTTAATATGATACAAACACAAACAGAGCGAACTGCACCTAAAAAATTAAACTAAATTTAATTTGATATCTATAATATAACGCCTTTTTTCGCGCAGTGCATGCCAAGTTGAACAATGGCATTAAAGTCACATTGACAATCATCAAAATGTGATTCGACTGCGAAACAATGAGCACCACCCACCCCCCGACTCGCCTGACTCGAGACACATGTGGCAGGCGGTTTCATAGCCAGCTCCCTGGTGACACTTTAGCGTATCCTTACAGCCTGTTCTCCCTCCCACCCCTCTCTCTATCAATCTCTCCTTCTGCCTCTCTCTCAAAATGCGCTGCGCAAATCTGTCATATAGTATAACTTTGCTCTAAAGGACTCTTGGGAGCTTGTTTATGTCACTCGCTGGTCATAATTTATTTCCTTAGCGAAACAGTGCTCGAGTGAGCGGGGCAGAGGGGCTGCACATATGCAAGCATTTCGTGTTGTGGGCGCAGGGGGCGTGGTAAGCTTGTTAAAGTTTAATTGCCACGCGAAAGCTAAAAGCAGCGCGCACACAAATTGCGAACTAAATGAACTAAACTAAGTCTCAAGTTGATCTACCGCTTGCTATTAGATACGCTCGCGCTCTCTCTCCCCTTCTTTCTCTCTTTCGCTCTCCTTCGCTGTCTTTCTCTAGTCGCTGTTTATCTCTGCAGCAGCGGCAGCGGCTCACTCAGTCGCGAAATTGTCGCCAGCGTCGTCGGCAATCCAAATTCAATTAAACAAACACAATAAGTTTTGATAAAGCTGCGCTGATAAGCACAAACTAAATATTCGCATAAAATTGACTAGAACGAGATGGAGAGCTGAGAAAGAGAGGGAGAGTGAGAGAGAGACCGAGAGAGAGAGAGAGAGAGTATACTCGTATGACACTATTGAAAAGTCAATGGTGCAGATTAAGTGTTGCTAGCTTGACACACACACTCACACACAAGAAGAGATACACACGCACATGTATATATTTATATATAGTGAAAGAGCGAAGAGCGTATCTCTCTGTCTCTCATTCTTTCATTTCTCACATATCTCTCTCTTACACATATAAATGAAGAATGCGTAATCTGCAGCAATTCAGGCGCAAAAAGGTTCTCGTCAAATGCGTAAACAACAACAACAATTCATGTGAGCAGGCACTAGTCGAAAGTACAGATACACAAGAGGCAAACAATGGAAAACTTCTTGCTATAGTGTCAAAAAATTGTAAAATATTTATTGGTCAATTAAATTTGTATTCTTTATAATGGTAATTATGTAATTGGAATAAATGTAATATAATTTATTTATTACATTTAATACTTTTTTACTTTTATTAATTCATTAATTTAAATTTAAATTCCATGTACTCAGTCGACTGAGTATAGTCGAAGTAAAATAAATAAATAAATAAGAAATTTAAATTGAAGTGAATACGATAGTATTCCAACTCTACGCTTTAGTGCCTTAAGTTTGATAGGACCTTATACTCTTATTTAATGAGAGCATCATACCCGCTGCCCACCACTTACAGGGTATATCATGGTATAGTTAGAATAAATTTAAATTAAAGTGAAAACGATAGTATTCGAACTATGTACTATAGAGACAGTACTTAAAGTCTGATAGAACCTTATACTATTATAAAATGACAGTCCATCACTTACAGGGTATATCAAAAGCAGTGCCTAAATAGCAAATCGAAAATAAGGCGCGTGAAATAAAATTCAAAGTATTTTCAAAGTGAAAAGGACTGAGAGAAAAACAACTTAATTGCGTGAATGTCGCGCTTTGATTCTACAATAAGTTATATTTTTTTCAGCATAAAGTGAAGTCAGGCTGTCAGGCTGCCACTACCAATTGTTGTTGTTGTTGTTGTTGTTGATGGTGGTGCGAAATGCTTAAAATGGGATTTACTTTTGCATTGAAAAGCAATTGTCTTGGATTTGCGTTTAGGCCTGTGCTTCACCCAGGGTTGCCATCAAGCCCAAGGATAATGCCAAGGGTAAAGCTAAGCCTGAGGGTTTGGCTGGGGTAAGTGTGATGTGCTTATGGGTATGGGTATGGGTTAGGGTATTACTTTAAGTGGGCAGGCGTCTTGTTAATTTATCGTTTCACTGATTTGTTTATGCCGGAGTGAAACTGTCTCGCCTCCTTTGCTGTGTCACACATAAGAGTAAAGTGCATTTAGCGGACTAATCATTAGACTGTCATTAGAGTCAGTACTCGCAGTTTTGAAGACGATTTATATAAGAGTTTATAAGAGTCTTAAATGGTTTTATTTTAGAAATCTTTTAGCTTTAAATTATACACTGTACTTTTCTATCAAGGCTAAATCTATATCCGCATTAACTCAGCTCGCTTATCAGCGAATGTTCGAGTGTTTCTGCTATGCTCTTTCTGTCTGTCTGCTTATCTATTTCAAATATATATTACTATGCGTTGATATGATTTGGTTCAGTGCTTCTATCACGCTATAAATACCATAGGCAATTCGCATGACGCTCAGTTTATTTTAAACATTCATCTAATTGAGTATCAAGATGAAAGTAATTTTTGCAATATTTCTAATACAATGTATTAGTATTAAATGTATTAAATCTCTACTTGTGGATGTGAAGTAAGCAATTATATTATTGAAATCTGTGCTGTGTTTATTATACAGTACTTATTAGAGCCGAACAAGCACGGTCGAGAGCAGACATTATATTCATAAAAGAGGAATTGAAGAATATCACAGCCCAGCGGGAGCAAGAGGCGCTCCCAGCAAGTTCCGATCTGAATTTGTATGCAAGGAGTTGCGCAGAAACTCTTCGAACTTTCAAATTGCATGGAATCCATGAAATTCAAATTCCTAATTTCGATAAGCCCTTTAAAGTGGTCTGCGATGCCACAGTGCATGGAGGTGGATGGACTATCATTTTGAGGCGAATGGATGGAACCGTGAACTTCTACAACGATTGGCAAACCTATAAAGATGGATTCGGGAATATAGATTCCGAACACTTTATTGGGTTGGACAAGTTGCACGCTCTAACAACCGATCAACCCCAGGAGTTGCTTGTGGAACTTGAAGATTTCAATGGTCACAAAAGTTACGAGATCTACGATGAATTCGCTATTGGGAACGAAGCACATTTTTATGCTCTACACAAACTTGGACATGCGAGAGGCACTGCTGGTGATTCATTAAATGTTCATAAGGGTATGAATTTTAGTACATTTGATAGGGACAACAATAGTAATACCAAGAGTAACTGTGCAAAGACGAAGTTTGGCGCATGGTGGTACCATGACTGTTATCTCAGTCACTTGACTGGCCAATATGTTAAAGATGGCGAAGGTAAGGGTGTTGCATGGAATTCATTTCGGAGGCTCGATCATTCTTTGAAGCAGGCAGTGATGTTAATTAGGCCTAAAGTATAAAGCCTTTACCAATAATAACATTTTGAATGCTAATTACAGACCCAATACTGGAAGGAAAAGGTAGTGTTTTAATCTGTTTAACTTTCTATTTTCACTTGTAAAAATAATTATCAATTGTCTATAAAAAATTCATGTCAAATTATAGTTATTAAAAATTTATATAAAGAATTGAATCAAGTACTAATATTACATTTATTAATTGTTATTGTGTCACAAATAAAACTCTGAATCTAAAATTTATTATCTATTTATTTTACCTGACCAAATGACCGACAAGCTGAGAACGGAAGATTAAGCAAACTCTGCTTGATTGCATATTCATTTCTGTGTTTTCGTATGTACATTCATATGTATACATTAATATATATATACTATACATATACATATGTCACAAAAGTCTGCTGCAAGTACTTGAGTTTTGATTTTTCGCTCGTAGAATTTACCAAATTTTAGTAAATGCGACTTAAACTTTTATACCAACGTATAAATATTGAATGGACTCAGATCTAGTTTTATCGAGACGGACAGGTTGAGTCTTAAGACTCCATATGTGGCATATGCACCTCAATATCTTTCTTCTTCTTTCGGTCTCTCTGTGTGTCTGTCTGCCTGATTGCACACAATGAACACTATGTGCAACTAAAATTAGAATTTAATTGTATGCAAATTAAACTCGCATTCTGTAATACGCCATGGTGCGAAATGCTCGCACTCGGCAATGTCTGCAGCTGAATAATTTAGTGACTTACATTTGCAGAAATTAACGTACACACACACACACACACACGCACATGGGGTCATACATATATGTATGCGTGTGTGTGGAAGCATCAGCCTTCAAATAGGATTTGTGCGACTAATTGCAAAGTGCTTAAGCAAAAGCTTAAAACAAATGTAAAAGCTGCACACAAATTTTTTCATAAATTATTTATGCAAAATGGTCGAGTTGAGCCCCGCTGCTGGCATGTTAAAGGTAGGGCGTGGCAAGGGGGCAGCATGCAATCAGAAATTGTGCTATAAATTTATGGTGCTTTTTTTTTATTTTGTATCGCTTGTCGTGTGTCGCGTGGCTTTTCACACAGAGCTCAGGGCGAGAGAGAATTTGAGAGAGATGGAATCTATAGGACTCTCTGTGTACTGCAGTAGTGGTGTGTGGTGGCGTAATAGATATAAAAGGATTTCCGGCATATCCTTGTTTGTTTATTTGTTTAACTTCGCATCGCTGTCAACGGCACTCGTCATAGTCAAATCCTTTGCTCCTGTCGCTGGCCATGCGTAGATTTCTGTTTCAATTATGGCTGGCCAATAACAGGGAACAATGCGAGTACACTCAACCAAAAACGGAGGCACATCCTGGCCATCCAGTGAGTAGTTATTATAATATCAATGGGCGCGAGGTGTGAAATGCTGCGTGAATTTATTCATTTGCTTGTCTCCGTCATCCCCCAGCCCATTATGCACTCTTCGTTTTGTTAGTCAACTTTTTTGGGTGCTCTTATTTATATGGCTCGCATTGTATCACACAAATCGGATTAAGAAATTTCGTATTCGTATTCGTATTGCCACATAATTGAATAGCTGTATGAGTGTGTCTGAATGGTTGTGTGTGTGTGAGTGTGAGTGTGTGAGTTTTTGTCTGAGCTGCACGCGGCAAATGAGAAGCAAATTTAAAATTTTACACTTGACTTAGCATTGTTGTCCTGTCATTTCACACGCCTGCCTCAAAGGGTCCTTCCAGTTTGTCATACAAGTCCTGACTCTCAGAATTTCTGTCAACTTCCCTGCCCCCCATTCCTTCTGTGCTTAACTGTGTGCATAACAGCGATAAATTGTTTTCAGCCCTCTCTCTGCTCTAACAACCTTCACGTTAAATTGATAAACTCATTTCAGAAATCTAAATTAAAAGTACAACTAAAATAAATAAAATATATATGTATGTTGTAATATGTATGTTTAATTATTATAAATTTTACAGTAAGTATGCCTACATATTTACCTTTTTAAAAATAATAATTTTTTAGAGTGCACATAATATTAGTTCGTTTTTTTATTATTGTTTATTTTTATTAAATTTATAATTTTTGGTTTTGGTTTTCGTTTTGATTTTTGCCACTTAAGTGCTAAAAATACTTACATACAATACAAATTAATTAATTAATGATAATTATCATAATTATGGCTTGTTTATTACTGCTTACTTTTTGGCAACTAATTTCTTTGGGCTTTGTTGAATTATTACTTGAAGCTCTACAACTATAGGTTTAGGTTTCATATGTTACAAGAATTATGTACAGTGTTGCAAAGCACAAACTAAAAACATTTAAAGCAATTTGTAACATTTACAGTGAATGCTGCGGGCCTGCAGCTTGGCCTGGTGCCATCACAGCACTCTCTGCTGGAGCATCCTTGGCACGTTTCTCGAAGAGTTGCAACAAACGCTGTTGCATCTTGCAATTTTATGAGTGCGAGTGGCTCAAATGATGGGCTCCCAGGGGATGGAAATACGGTCCATAGGGTGGATAGGGCACAGCATGGGGATAGAGAAGGCTGCTGGCATAGGCACCGGGTCCAAAGGAACCACCAGACGGTGGTGGAAGCGTGGGACTATTTACATCCATGCCGGGATTTTGCTTTTTCCACTTGGTGCGTCGATTCTGGAACCAGATCTTAACCTGCAAAACGAAACTTCATATAAGTCACGAGTGTCTAGTTTTAATCAACCTTAGATTCAACCTTACCTGTGTCTCTGTCAGACTCAGGCTTAGCGCCAAGTTTAAGCGCTCACACACGCTGAGATATCGCGTCGTCTTGAACTTGTTCTCCAGGGAAACGAGCTGTTCATAGGTAAACGCGGTGCGAGCACGACGTGGCTTGGACCCGCCACCACTGCCACCATTGGCACCACCCGACTTGCCATCGCCATTGCGACTGCCGCCCTTTTTGGAGTCCGTTTCACTGCTGGGATCATCAATGTCGCTGCCATCATCGCACATATCATCCTGATCCATGTCATTCAGATCCTGAGCTGTAAAAACAACAGGAGAAGCAGAGGGAAAAACATTCAAGCCGAATTCCTTTTTTGCATAAGTCTTGAGGGTCATCAATCAACTGAACTGAACTGACAATACAACTGATTGACTGACCAGTGGGTCTGTCCGAGGGGTCAACGCGAGTTCTGTTGGCGGAAATCAATCACTTTCGTTCGAAATTAATTGGTATTCTGTTGCTTTATTTTTTGCTTTACTACATCCCTTTTTGTTGGTCGAGGGTCACATGTGCCATCAGGCTGTGCCATTGATTGCAATGATGCGGCAATCAAAATTCAATTAAGCCCACCACTGTCCAGTTAGCGCACAACTGTGCCCACTGTGCTCACTGTGCCCACCCACTGTCCAGAGTCCACTCTGAGTGGGAAGTGGCATATTGATTACCTCTGTCCGTCTGGGTCGCACATAACTCGACCTTATGCAGGTATCTATCTATATATGCGCATACTGATTGCGTCATATTATGCAAGTCGACAGCATATAATCTCGCTGCAACACCCAGCATTACTTCCTATTCGAAACTAAACGATAATCACTGAATGAATACTAAACTTAGCACAGTATACTATACTTTACTATTTATAAATTTATTATATTATTGTTATTATATATTTATAAAATATATTATTTAACTCTGCTGAATACATTTCAAGTCTTTCAAGTCCATATCATTTGATGCATATATAATAATCAGGGGTGCTACAGAAATAGCGCGCTGATTGTGAATCAGCAAAAACCCATTCAGCGGAAAAATTTCCTGGGTGCCACAGAACTCCGAACGATTTCGATTTTTAGCCCTTTCACAAACCTTTCCGAAATTGCCTGATAAGGGCTGCCTTTTTCCCAGATTAAAATTACCCTAATGTTTGTTTAACATTATTCTTAATATTAACGTTGCAGAGAAATAGGTTTATACTTTTTTCATTACAAAAATATAAATAATTGATTTTATAGAGTAGTACTTTAATAATATCAGATGAAAAATCATTTATTTTATTGCGCGCCAAAGAACATTTTACTCTGCAACTCTGGCAGCAGACAACTGACAACAAATCCGAAACCGACTAGATGGCAACAAAGATGTGTCGGCTGATTGGTGTTTCAAAGTACTTGACTAATAGAACACGCTGATTCGTTAAGGTTTTACTAAAATGCATTTTTTTTTAACTTAACACCTTTAATGTTAAATTATTTTGATGTAAGTTAATTAGAAATTAAACAACCTTTAAGAAAAGGTATAATGTTTCATGTATCAACTTGGTTTTATAGGTGTATTTAGTCAAATAGCTGGCTCAATAGTCAGCTATTTCGAATCAGCCAAAAAACTAGGTCTGTGGCACCGCTGAATGGTTTTTAAGCTGAAATGACGCTGAAGTGATTTCTGTAGCACCCCTGAATATATGCTTTTTCTATACTTCTTAGCCAAAATATTATATTAAATATATTAGTTTTTTCCTTGGTGCTAGAACTTTTATTTATTGTAAAATATTGTGATTTTAGTTTCTTATGTGGTCTGAAAATCTACTTATATATTAGACCCTCTTTGCTTTGAATGGCAGTTGGTATCATCTTGCTTGGGCTGTATTAACAGTAAATGAAACCGTTAACCGTTTTAGCGTAAGCACAACTTTAAGCAAAGACCTGTCAAGGATTAAGTACTTAAACTTTTGCTTGTTTACAAATTATCTACGAGCATAAGAACAAGA
This sequence comes from Liodrosophila aerea, assembly GCA_035045005.1. Classification (NCBI taxonomy): domain Eukaryota; kingdom Metazoa; phylum Arthropoda; class Insecta; order Diptera; family Drosophilidae; genus Liodrosophila; species Liodrosophila aerea. Next base: position 12,764 of record JAWNNL010000154.1, read on the forward strand.
CGGAGTAAACCCTTTTTCACAACACGAAAAGTAACTTTGAAAAACTGTCAACCCCCATCAAAGGAAGCACGACTGTCTGGCGTCTGGTGGAGGATGGGGGATGGGGGATGGGAAGCAGTCTATGTGATACGCATGTAAAATGCAAGCGAATGGTAATTGGTCAACAGTATGATACCAATTGGACAGTGTTGTTTGCATGTAATTAGCCCTGGTAGGAGAATGGGTGCGCCTACTCCATGGTAGGTAGACCGGAGAGTCGCGTCAATTAAACAGAAAATTAACATGAACGCTTCATTTAATATTTAACGAAATTTAGGACTGTTTCAAATGCAAATGGATTTGCTATCGCCTGTGGCCAGTTGGCCGTTGCATGTCGGTAATGGTCTGTGGAGTGTTTGCAGGCACTTTGATATGCATTAATGGCACATTAGATTAGCCCGCTATCTATGCTCATCGATATCCTCCCCGCTGGCCACGTGTACGGTGTACGGTGTACGGTTTGAGTCAATTGAATTAACAGATCCGTGAACAGAAGCTGGCAACGCCAACCAGACGTTTAATGCGTTGGCAAACAAACGCGAAAAAGTCGAAAGGCCAGCAGACAGATAGGACTGGGGACTGGAGACTGGGGAGTGGGAGAATGAGGTTTGTCCTCCCCAAGGGCACATGGGCTGTTTGGCGTTCACAAACCGCAGCTGGTTAATAAGCACTGCAACCACAAAATTGCCAACTTCCAATTCTGTATAGGGTTGCCCAATAGGGTTAATAAATGTCTGTACAACATGGCGTATGAGTGTTGTCTGGCTGAAGCATAGACAGAGACTGAGACTGAGAGTGCTACGAGTGCAGGGTGAAAATTGTTGAAAACTTTTACAGATTTTCTGTTTATGTTTAATTAAAGCAAAAGGATTAGACGGCTTAAGTTGCACTTGCGAAAATACTAAGGGTATACTAGCTGCATAATTCTTAGAGATGTTTCATTGAATTACTGAATTATATTTTATTGAATTACAGAAATTGAATTCATGTTTGACTAAATTATGTTTATACATAAATAACTCTGGCTGTAACATACCAATTAAATCGATGTACATTTCATACTGAATAATTTCATAGTAATTATATTATGCACCATATTGTAATACACATCCTTTCGGCTCTTATCATTATCATAACAACCGAGCAGTCAAAGCAACTGTTTCATTTCTCTCTCTGTAATAACGTCTCTTTATCTTTTCGTTGCGTATGTGCCAGTGCTGTTAAATTACTGCAGTTAATTATAATTACGGCAAAAGCACTTCATAAGCAATTTTGATGATATGGCACAACGTCACAGATAAAACTCAACGTTTATGAAAGGACAAAAGGCAACGCAGACAAGGCTCATTTACCAACACACTTACACATATACTATAAGCATATTTGTATGTATGTATATACAGACGCCATTTAAAAGCCGAAAACTCTGGAACCGGAAGAACAACAATTTAAAGTTGAAGCGAAATAACCGAGGCAGACAGAAGCAGCAGAAAGTGACAAACTTCTGAATAACAGAATATTAAATACCCTGTAATTGAAAAATTGTTAAAGCTTTTTGTTGTCAGTCGATTCGGTAGAGTTTATTTAGTAATTAAAATATTTATATTGGATTGGATTATGGATATAGTCTACACTTCAAGTATTATCAAATGGATAAGCTTGATGTAAAATATAGGATATAATTTGTGTACTTATTTAATGGATTATGGCTTCTGTTTAAAATCTAATAAAATATATATGCATAAGTTTTTAAATATTTGGTCACTTTTCAAAAATATTTAAAGCATATTTTCAGTTGAGTATGATTCGAATTACCCGTTCACTTATCTCAGCCAGGGTATATGAGAAGCGTAAACAAACATGACAACCTACAATTTAAAGCCATAAACTTAATTATGAAATCCGAGTGTTAATTACCACAACCATCGTATAATTCACCAACACACATGCAAAGAGAGGCAGCGAGAGAGAGATATTCTCTTGAAAATAGCTTTTAAATATCCGTGTATGTGTGTGTAAGGCTCCATCATTGTCGCAATCATTATAATCGCATACGCCTGGCCAATGCGACCCCGGGGAGCGTTTGTCGTCTCATTTTGCCATTTTCATAAAATAATAAATGAGTTGCTGATGACGGCGAAATATAAAAACGACAGCAGGCAAAAGGCGGAAAAGCGGAAAACGAAAAGCGGAAAACGGAAAAGCATAAAATTGTCGCCAAACTTTAGCAGAAATTTTCCATAGACCTCCACACACACTGTCAGTCGCTCCCCAGAGTTCCACACACACACACATACACAGTCGCACTAATACATGCCCACATAGTATGCTATATATAGTAGTGGCATTTGGCATGCGCTAAAGGAAAGCAAAAAGAAAATACGAACAACTTTTCTCGCAGCCATTTTACTTTTTTCGTTCGAGGGTTGTTGCTCGCCAGCTTACCACGGTTGCCACCCACATTTAAATGTTGCCACATAACCATTTTATGCCAACTCAACCCCCTTTTCCACCCCCAACCCCCACCCCTCACACTCCACTTAGTTATCGCTTGTTTTTTCATATGACTTCTGGGGCGCATTTTAGAGTCGAGGACGGAGGTTGAGACTGGGGCTGAGGCTAACGGCATGTAACGGTTTGTTTTTTAGAGCTTTTTTCCAACAACAGCAACTATGCATGTTGTTTTGCTTGCCCCCACCACCCACCACTCGATGCCCCACATCCTGTCATACGTCGTACCTACCCTATTTTACTTTGTTATTATTTGTATGTGTGTGTTTATAGAAGTAAATGTGTTTTGTTTTTGTGGCTTTCAACACTGCTTTTAGTGCAGTTGCTAGTTATATGACAGAGTTTCTATTGCTCCACTTGTTTTTATACCCTGGAGTCATTATACATTTGTATGGCATATGACGTGGTATATTAAATATAGGCAACTGAATTATTAGGACTGTCAAACGAATAAGTGGAGAATGAGCATAATGCAATTATAATATAAATTTGAAATTTAATGAATTCTGATTAAAATATCGTGAAGGGGACTTTATTTTTTTAGTATGTAGACTTTATTATACTAGTATTATTATATTATTTACTATTCTTATTATTATTAATTTTAAGGCAAAGTAAAAGACCTCTGTACGCCTTACTTCGACTATATTTTAACTTGATTATTTTTACTTAGTGTTAAGTAGTTACAGGGTAACTGCTAGTCACACCTGCCTGACTAGCGCAGCTCTACTTGTTGTAGTTGTTGCTGTTTGGCAATTTAAATGAAAATGCAAATTGCTTATGCGCCTAGCGACCCCCTCAACACGAATACCAGCACAAAAACGAATGTCGCCTTCGAGAATACGCTGCGTATGCGTAATATTTATCAAATATTCAAATGGCAATGCACATAATGCAGCGTTGCATACTGAGAGAGAGAGAGAGTGAGCACCAGCTATTGTCATAAAATCTAATTAGACGCAAAGACAAAAGGCGGCATAATTACCGCCAATATAAACGGAAAGCATGGCAGCAACATTAGCACCTCTGCCAGGCCATAAAATTAAGTAGTAAGTAGAGAGCGGAGGAGAAATAGATGGGGAGTGGAGGAAGCAGGGGAGGTGGGATGGAAAGCGTTATTGAAGCGGCTAATGAATGTGCGGTAATTAAGTACCTTGCTAATTAATGGCCACAGCCATCACCAGAGCAACCCCACAGAGCCACAGACAACTGTAGTAGACTCACAGAGAGGCACACAACATGGCGTATGCGTATTGTTGCTGCTGCTGTAAACTCCAACAACTTTAGCAACAATAGAGCGATGGGGAGGCCACATTGGACAGCATCATTATAGTCGTTCTAACTGTCTATGGCAGGCTGCGTGAGTGTGAGTGTATTGTTGTTGTTGCTGCTCTTGTTTGGGGTCGTTTGACGCTGCCATTGAGTCTGTTTTATTGGCAGTTATGTGGCAACACAGCAGCAATCAGCGGCGGCAGCAATACGAGCCACCACCTACCATTGATGAAGTTAATTGTGTTTTATTAACACAAACACAAATGCACAAACAGTCAAACAGCACCAACAACAACAGCAACAGCAGCAATGGAAATGGCCGATAATTTGTTGCTGATAATGATGTTGCTGCCGTGAATGTTGTTGTTGCTGCTGTTGTGCGCCATTTGCAGTGTTTATAATTTGGTACATAAGCGCTTACCGAAGTGCCCAATAAACTGACTCTAGTGGTTTGTTTGTGTGTGTTCGCGTGTGGTTGCTGCTGGTGTGAGTGCAACTGCCACTTTTAGGCAAGTGAATGCCCAACAAGTTGTAAATATTATGACAATATCAAGTGCGAGTACAGTATATTGATTAAAGACCAACTAACACACCGAACTGATAGTATATATTAAACACATATTATGCTTATATTTTGGAGTATATTATTAAGTTAAACTCATCTAAGATCATAGATGATAAATATATGGCTGGTGTGAGTATTTAAAGTCAGCTATTACTCTAAATTTGGGCCACCTACAGACAATACTTTACAGGAAAAATCTATGTACTATAAAAACTTTATGATAACAAAAAAAATTTGTACATTTAGAGAGTAAAAGCTTTAAAGCCAATATACGAGACTTTACTTGGAATTAGTAATTATATCTAATGAATAGTGCTTTGCTTATAACAATTATCAGTCCCAACTCAGGCATAAATTTCCATAGAAAATTATACTGTTTATTCTTCATAAACTCAATTCCCAATATTTTTTAGTTATGTTTCAATATGAAAAATTCCTCTCAAAGTTTTCTAAAAAGTTCACCACTCTTTACAAAACTCAGCCACAGAAAAAAACTGTTAAACTTTCAATTGAAATTCTTTGTTCATCAGCAAATCATGAGCTGCAATCAAGTGAACCATTGTGCTCTTTGAAAATGATCTGAGACTATAATAGAGAGTATTTGCAAGCCCCAAAACACCTATCGCTAAACCCCTTGTAACAAATTCTCTGCAGTCAACGTTTATTTTGGCGCTTTTGCAGCAGCTTAGCAGGAAGTTCCCCTGTCCCCCTGCTACGCCCAACAACCAAGTGCACCACAACACAACTTCAATCAAATTTGCAAATTTTTATTTGAGCAATTTCTTTGCAACGAGCCAAGCATGAAAATCAATTAATTTTCAGCAAAAATGTTAGCCAAAAGCAAAGTTAAAAAAAAGCTAGAAAAAATAAGCAACTAGATCCCAACCAAAAAAATAAAGAGGAAGGAAATATTGAAAAAATAAAGAATAGAATGAGAAAAATGCCGCACATAGAGCAATTGCTTTTCCCAATTAAAACATCAATCAATCAATTAAAACAAATTCCATGGAAAATCCCTGTTTGAATATGAAGTGCAGTTTTACGTTTTTCTTCCTTTTCCCTTTACTCTCTCTCTAAACAAAGCTGTTAGCTCTGCCCGCTCTACCCCTCCCACCCCACACCTTGTACGTATTGTTGGCGCATTTGTTTGCCCGTTTGAATATACGCAAAATATAAATGCTTTCATAGTCCTCCGCCCCCTCAAAAGGTGTGTGTATGTGAGTGTGTGTGTACGTGCCTAGCGCCACAAAAGGAGGCAACATGAAATCTCAGTTCGTTCTGTATGGCAACAGCAAGTGGTAGAGTGTGAGCGATGGAGCGGACAAAGTGGCACGAATATCAAAATCAAAACAGACACTACACCCTCCCCTCTCCCTCTTCCTTTCCCATACACACACACATGCTCACACAGGTTAAAAAATAAAGTTGTCCGTTAGTAGTATCAAATAGAAATGGCAGCACTATAGTAGAAATGCCAGGTAAAGCCATGTCTCACTCTTCCTCTTTCCATTTCTCTTCCTCTTTTACTGCATACAATAGGAAGCTCAGACACACTCACACACTACACCCACTTGTCAGACAAATACAGACAGAGCTCAAGCCTTTTGGGGTACTTTTCGATTCGGTATACCAAACTATTGAAGAAATTTATCGAAACGGAAATTGAAAGCTTAAAATATTATTCTGAGAATTTAAAATAGAAAAATATATACGAAAACTAATAAAAATCATTTACAAAATTATGAAACAATTCCGAAATGGTTTTCAAAAAAAAGCTCATTTTTATAGTCATCTTTGGGTATGAAAAGTTAATATAAATCTTTGCCTAATATCGTAGATTATATTATATATTATTCTATTTGAAAAGTATCTATCTATTAATCCAGAAGACTTTGGTTTTTGTAAGAATAAGGAACTCAGATAATGTTTCAAAAACCTAACAGAATACTATTCAGGTTTAATAAGGTATACTACATATTTAAACAAACATTTCTCACTCCTCAACAGATATTTCCTCCCTTTAATTTAAATTCAAAAATGTATTCGATATAATATCTATTCTAAATTCCCTTACTACACTTACCCGACATATCCTCGCTATGCTCATCATCCATCTGATCTGTCATTTCCTCATCACGCTCATAGCTCCACTGTCTGGGATGTCCAAAGGGTGGCACTGATGCAGTTGTGGGTAATTTATTACCCGTAAACTTATTGGGATCCAAAATATTCTCCACTGAGAACGCCAAACGCTTGGTGGCCTCTCTATCACTGGCACCACTTGTGGACGCGGAACTGGCGGCATTATTAACACCACTCGACACAGATCGTGTCAGATCCACTGGACAGACCTGGTAGATCAAGAGAATGAAGTAAATAAAAAAATATAGCTAAATTTCAGTTGGTAAAATAACTAGAGAAAACTATTAAAAAGATATAATAAATAAATAAATAAAATTCAAGTGATATAAAAGAAGAATTTACTTAATACACTTTTATCAATATCAATACCAATAATAGTCTAGTATATAAAGAATCATTTAATTTTGTAATTTTCATTACATTTATATTAAAATCATATATTGTATGACAACATTTTTTGGAATATTTTTAAAATCAATATTGATTGATGATCAAAAGGAATATGATAAATGTGATAAATTCCAACTTGAAATATATATGGGAACTATTTTGAAATTTCACACTGTGACTGACTCATTCCACTTACCGAGGGCGCACTGTGGGAGCCGGAGCCATCGTTGCTGTCCTCATCGTTGCCATCGACATTGAGCTCTTCGCTGGTGTCGCTGCGCGCATAATTAGCAGCCGCTGCAATCTGGCGGGAGGTGGCTGCCGCGGCAGCTGCTGCTGCTGCCAGGCCGCCCAATTGTATTCTGAAGCCGTAATCGCTTAAGTCGCGGCCAGTGGGTGAGCTGCTCTGCTGCGTGGCAGAGACGGTGGCGCAGGCTGAGGTGGTGACTGTGGCTGAGGCTGACGCGGAGCTGGTTGAGGCTGCCGCAGAGGCGGACGTGCTGGGCGCATGGTTGTGACTGTGACTGTGGTTGTGACTGTGGTTGTGGTTGTGAGTGGTGCGTGCTGCCACCGCAGCGACCAGCTTAATACGCTCCAGATCCATGTCGTTTGCAGGTGCTGGCGGTGGCAAGGACTGTAGCTGTGGCTGCTGTGCAGCAGGCGGTGGCGGCGGTGGTGCTGGCAGTGGCTCGGAATGTGTCTGTTGGTTGGGCGAAGTGGGTGGTGAGAGTGGCGAGGTGGCAGGTGAGGGTGGGGCAGTGCTGCTGCTTCCAGATGGAGCAGCTGCACGCAGTTGGAACACACCGACCGCAGCTGGATGAGCTGGCAGTGGCAGCGGATGTGGTGGATGATGATGTGGATGATGGTGCAGATGTTGTTGCTGTTGCTGTTGTTGCTGCTGTTGGTGTTGGTGGTGCTGAGCTGCTGCTGCGGCCAAGAACTGCGGATTCTGCAGCAGATGGGGATGTTGTTGCAGCAGCGCGGCATGTGGATGCTGCAGTGGCTCCGGGCGTGTCAAATGCCGCACAGCATTCAGCTCCAGCAGCTTGCGTTGCTGCGCGGGCAAAGAGAATGCCACAGCCCCCCCTGGCGGCGATTGTGAGCGACTGTTGTTGTTGTTGTTAGTCAAGGTGTTGTTGTTGTTGTTGGTTTTGTCTTTGTCAGCTTCCTTCTCCTGCTGCTGCTGTGTGGGACTCAGGCGACTCAGTAGCACCGTATCGCTGGTCATCTGCTTCAAGCGCTCTATGGAGTACCGGAGCTCCTGCTCCTGCTTGGCCGCTGCTCCATTCGAGCTAATGATAAACTTGGGCAGCTTGGGCGGCGAGGGGGCACCACTGCTGCTGCCGTTGCTGTTGCCGTTGCCAAGTGCTGTGGCTGCCACTTCAGCAGCTGTCACCTGCGCCTCTGTGGAGCAATGCGACTTGGGCGAATCGGGACTGGAATTGGGACTCATTAGGCCACCGACGGCAGAGCCGACACTGGGCTCACGTTCACTGGGTTTCTGCACGGGCGATTGCAGCATCACCATCTTATCGCACGCTCAACACGCTTAACACTGAGCGAAGCGTGTGGCACGGCACTTGCTTAAGTTATTCACTGAGTATTCAGTTCGATATTCACTAGTATTCACTCTGTGTGCGTGTGACGTGTTGTGCGCGACGTGTTGTTGTCAAGTTGCTGGCAGCCAATCGACTGTTGCCGGCGGATGCTGCTGTTGCCGCTGTCAGTTGCTGCTGTCAGTTGCTGCTTAACACGCTGCTTACTGAGCGTAATCCGGCGTAAATGCTAAGCAGCCACGCCACAGAGTTTGAGGGTTGCTCGGAGTGAGTGTTGCTGCTGCTGCTGCTGCTGTTGCTGTTGCTGCTGCTGTGGTGGTGGCTTTGAGTCAAATGCTGCTCTCTCTCAGCAGGCACACGCCCACTTGGCAAGCGATATTATTTATTTTTTTGAGTGTATCTCAACTCAACTCATCTGTCGACTCTGCTGGCTCCTCCTCCTGCAGCCTCCCTGCGCCTGCATTTAATCTCGACTAGCATCTAATGATTTAATTTGCCTGGGCCAAGCGTAATGGTCTGTTCCATGACTCTCTCTTCCTCTCTCTCGAACTGCCTCTCTTTCACACACACTCTCTCACTCAGGGTGTGTGTGCTTTTCTCTAGAGCATGTGAGTAATTGTCAAATTATTTAGCGCAAAATTTGTTTGCCTTTGCGCTTCGTTGGCTTCGAAATGGATCTCCGTTTTTTTCTTCAGTACATTTTCCGTGTTGTTTTCTCTGCTTGTTGTTGTTGTCCCACTCTTCCTCCCTGTGTCCCCCTCTCTCTATGCTGTTATTGCTGCTTTGACTGTTAATGCCTGGTTTGCTCTTAGTCATATATGCATGAATGCTTTGCGCTTTTCCTTTGCTTGCAAAAGGCGCACACTTTTCTCTGTCCCTTGCCAATTTTCAGTTCATGCTTAATTGCATTTTGTTTGTAATTTGTATTAATTTAATTAATTCTTAGTGAATGTACAATATTTGTAATTATTTTTATACTTTATGTACGGTTCTAAATCCAAAAACTCTTTGGCTATTAGCCTTGGCCTGTTTTGGGACACTTTTCTCTACCATTGATTACATTCTTTTTGCTTTCAGCTCGTCTCCTTTAGCTTCTCTTCATGCTTCCTCTTTGGTGTTGACTGTGACTCTCTACGCCTCTTTTTTTATGTTATTCTTCAAGCTGTTTCCAACATTTCTCCTGCATCTCCTCTAGCCTCTCCATCCTTTAAATCCATCTGTTATTTCTTGCACTTCTCATCTTTCACCACTTTTCCCTTCTCTTATAACCCTGTTTCATCTCTAGTCTCCTCCCCAGTCTCTACTGTAATCTCTACAGTACTCCCTACTGTAGCCTCTCCTCGAGTCACTCCTCCTATTTCTCCTTCAACTTTTACTCCAACCTCTTTACCAGCCTCTTTCTCTGCTTCTCCTATAGAATTTTTTCACTCTCCTTTCGCTAGCAGTGTCCTCCAATTCTTCCCCTCTTCCCTCTCTACTTACTGCTTCACTATCCTGCCTTCCCCTCTCTTCACTAGCATACCTCCCTCTCCCCTCTTCACTCCTCTCCTTAGCCAATTTTAAACTATGTTAAAACTCAAAAATCAACTCAAACCGCCCTCTGTTTCTCGCCTCTCAGACTCACTCGAACTCTCTCTCTCTCTCGTTGGCTGTCTCTTTCAGTCTCCGCGCTCACTCTCTCTCTCTCTCTATATTTTTCTCTCTGTTTCGCTCAGTTTGCAGAATGTTTTTAAATTGAACAAAAATTTATATGCGCTTTGCACAGACAATTTAATATCGCATCCAATTTGCGGTTTATACGCATCGCCAGCAGAAGGACAGCAGCAGCAGAGAGTGAGTAGAGGGAAGAGGAGGGGAATGGCTGTAGCTAAGTGGGGATAGCCTGCTGCTAGTTGAGTAAGGAATGTGGAGAGGGGGAGGGGGGATGTTGTGGTCGGCTACTGAGCGCACAATGGGGCGTATAAGTGACATCGTTAAATGGACTGGCGGACGGACGGACGTCGAGGCGAGTACGCTGCTTAATGAACTTCAACGATGCAGAGACCCTTTGCTACCCTGCTACTTATAATATGATTTTCCTCTTGGATATTTTTAAGCGTATTTTCTTTTTCCATTTGCCATTTTCCATTTTGCATTTTCATTGACTTTTGCGTAGAAGCTGGGGCTGAGACTGAGACTGAGACTGCAGCTGGTCGCTCGTTAGCGACTCACTCGACTTTGCTACTCTATAATTAACCGCAAAATAAAGCAGAGTGGGTGAGTGAGTGGGGGCAGGGAGGAGGCAGACAAGGCATTCTTAATGAGCAGCTTGTTATGCCATTTCGCTTTTAATTACTTTTAAGATGCTTGTTACCAACACCAACAGCATTCGTCGTTTCAACGCTTTTAATTGGTCCATTGATGAGGCTCCCTGTATATACGTAATAACGCTGTATTAGTGTGAGTGTGTGTGTGCGTGTGTGTGTTAGTCTGGCACACTGCGCAAATTGCCTGTGAGATTTGTGAGGCAAACATGAAGCAGCTGCCATGAAGCGTGCCCGGAAAGTAGGCTGCAAAAATCAGAGAGTAACTTCAATAAGGTTCAGAGGCGTAGACAGCATGGGGGGCATATATAGAGAACCAATTGACAGGGTTTTTTTAATAGTATATGCTACATACATATGTGTGTTTAAGTAGCTATTAAAGTGCGCACATGAGACGTCTGAGGCGAGAACGTATGCTAGATTCTGACTGGGCAAAAATAAAATTAAGTTGAGTTACTTATTGTTACGATCAGTTAACATAATCGATGTCCTTTTATTTTAAGTAGATAAAATAAAGTTCCACTGGATAGTACAGAGAAGTAAGAGATGTTGCTTTTTGGACTTTATATTAAAGGACTTAAACCCAAGAGAGGTTCAAGTGTTGGATAAGCCAGGAATTGAAAATTATAGTTATCATGGTTATGCGTCAGTTATATAGTATATACCTGTGCCACACTAGTGAACTAGTCTAAACAGTCCTCTATGCTAAAACTCTATAGATTTTAGTAGTATTACTTACACTAATATTAATATTAGCTTTAATATATTAACTGAAAATGTTTTGTATGCACATATACTTATTTCCTACAGGTATTATACATAGTGTATAGTACCTAACAGTTTATGACTGTGTCTCTTCAAACCACCTACACATTATGTATGCTAGCTTCTGACTAGGCAAAGATAAAGTTAAGATGAGTTACTTCATGTCTATAATTTGATAGCAAACATAAGAATACATTATTTAAATTTGTGTATACATTACTACATACACATATACATAAGAAGATTTAGTTTTTAATACTTACTGAAAGTCTATAGATTTCTCAACAGGAGTTTGGCCTGCCGATGCTTAATATTAATATTAATATTAGCTTTAATATAGTATAAACTGAACATATTTTGTCTGCACATATAGTTATTTCCTTCAGGTACTACCTAACAGTTTATGCCACTTCTCTGCATTTACTAACGCTTTGTCTCTTCAGAACCACCTACACATTTTGTGGCAGTGTATTAAGCGCTTTTACCCTTTTTGCATGTAAAATTAAATGATGCGCATACGCACGGTAAAACCGCAAATTATTTTAATTGCCTGTCTCGTCATTATTCATTATTTAAGTGCGCCCCAAACAGACGATGTACTATGTACTAGCACACACACACACAGTCAGGCATATGTATATGCTATACACACACACACAGGGAGAGCTGGGCAACCAGCCAGACACACACAAGCTGCTGTTTACATAGACATGGAAAACTTTTCGCTATTGCCTGGCTCTCTCGCCTCTTGTTGCCGTCTCTGTTGCGCGTTTAATTAGTGAAAATAAGTATTAAATGAGCAGCTCTTGTTAAAATAAATAGTGCATGCAAAAGCCCCCACCACCTCCCACTCCCACTGCCACTTGCCTTTGCTCTGCTGTAAAGATTTACAGCTAATTAAAAGGAAAATCGATAATCGGCGGGAAATGGAGAAGGAAATGGAAATGGAGTTGACGGGAAAAGCGCAAAAGCCGCTGACCTCGCGACAATGCGCAATTAAAATTACAAGTGCTGCGGTCAGGTCTGTGCGTAATTATGCGCTAATTAAATTATTTTCCAATTATGCTCATAGTATACTGCGAATGCAGATAGACGAATGTACTCGTATTCATATTCACCCACTCACACTCACATTGGCATTCATTTGAATATTTGAATATTTGTATATTTAATGACCTGCAACGAGCTCTTTCTCTCGTTCTCTCTCTGTTCTATCTGCCTCACTCTGTTGATTCGGCCATTTTGTTGTTTGCACTCCACTTGCCGTGTGCGCCCCACGTTAATTTGTTTGACTAATTAAACTAATGAGCGTTCAAAGTTAATACATAAATTAGTCAGCCCAGCCCAGTGAGGGAATGGCAGAGGGAGCATTAGGTTTAATCAGGCTTTGCTTTTGCTTTTGACTAAGCGCATTGCAAATTTTAACTGCGCTTTGCCACTTTATATTGATGTCAGGCTTTAGACCAGCTGAAAATTGTAAATGACATTAGCTAATTTGTTTTAATTTAATTGAACTAGGTGTAGTGAGTAGGCAATGTAAATAGGTATAGACGAAGGCCTACTCTAAGCCTAATTATTAAAATAAAATAAATGAAATCATTGAATAAATCAAATAAATTAACATAAGTTGCATGTAAATGCACATGGATTGATTAAGGGATTGACTAATGATAATAATAAAATGCTTAACTTTTGATACATAATACATAATATACTATATGTATGATAATTGTTCTATATATATTGAAATGTATCTTTAATTCCACGTTTTCACTATTATTTCTGTTTATATAACTAAATTAATTAAATTAGTTTAATTAATGCGAGGAAATTAGTGAAAGCTATGCATACATATCAAGTTTTATTGTCCTTTTGCTAAAATATCGCATAATCAGAAACTCGACTTGCTTTCAAAGTTATCAATTAATTTTACTACACAAAACAATATTAATTTTCTTTAAATTAATGCATTTTATTATTATTATTATTATTTTATCAGAGATATGTTTACACTGCGACCTAGAAGATCTATTGTGCTCTCTGCCTAAACTAAGTTATAGCTCTTCCGCCAGTTCGATCGAGCGCAGGAATGCGATGATTTTCCCTGGTTGAAGAGCTCTTATCTCTGTACTGTCTAGGAAGTAGTTACCTAAGTGAGCTAGCCTTAACCTACTGACTGCCGGGCATGTTCCTAGTATATGCTCTGACGTTTCGTCTTCTTCGAGACAGAGTCTACAGAGTGCATCGTCAACAATTTTGAGCTTGTTGAGATGCCTGCGTAGTCTACAGTGTCCTGTAAGTATACCGGTGACTATTCTAAGTGAACTTTTGCTCATTCTTAGGCAGTCTTCAGTTCTCTTCTTGTTATAGCTTCCTAAGAGCAGTTTGCATTATTATTATTAAATAAAATAACTTAAATATTTGTATATAAAACTCTTAAAAAAGTTGTATTTTAATAAATAATAATAATAATTATACATAGAGCATTTTTATTGGGGCAAGAGAAATTAAAAACTGAATATATACCACAAGTTTTAACTATTTGAGCTGTTAACTATTTAAATTTTAAAATATTTTAATATTCATATATGAATACAATTTAATAGTTACCAAAATACAGAACCATTTAAATAAATTGTTATGTTTTCAAAGCGAAGATTTAAAATTAGGTTTTTATTTAAAAGTTTTTAGAAAAATGAAGTATTAAAAATATGAAAATCTACAAGTAATTTTGAGTTGTATATTAGTTCTTAAACTTATTTTGAACTTTGTTATCATATGTATTTGACTAAAATCAATTTTAGTTAGTTAAGTAGTAGTCAAGCCTGATTAGCATAGTGAAAGTATTTCCAGTTAATAAAACTTCTATCAAGAAGATTGAATTTTATGGGAATTACAACTGATAGCTAATGGTGTTAAATTTGTAAACTTTAGAAATGGGCTGAACGTATTAAATAGTTTCTGCTAGTAGTAGTACTATATTCAAACTTCAGGTGTTTGTGACGTAATATATTATTTATGTGTACAAGTATATATGTACATATGTACTTGCATTCCAAACTTGTCTGTCTGCTGTTAAGCCCGAGGATCGGAGCTGTAGTTGTTGCTGTTGCTCTGTTTGCCTGCGGCCTGAGCGCCATGGCTTTTACAGCTGGAAATTAAATATGCTGCGCTAATTCCTCCATCAATTTGCAGCTCATTTGATATGCCAACGCATTTGGCAGGCAGCAGGCAGGAGCAGCAGTAGGAACTAGCCTCGTAGTACGTGCCAAAAATGCAAACGCTCGCACCGAACTGCCGCCGGCTGAAACATGTTGAAGCAGTTGGCAGAGGGGGTGGGGGCTAGTGATTGGACCCTAAGCTAGTACTAGTAGTAGTTTGATTTTGCATACGGCTTTGTAATTAGAAAATTTCCATGCAAAACGTTGCGTCAGCACCGCGGAATACGAAAAGCTGGTGAAATGAAAACAAAAACAGAAACGTGCTAATTGCAAATTAATTATGCACGATATTGAATTTGCACTAAACGCAAAAGCGAAAAGTGGACAGTGGAAAGTGGAAAACGAAAAATGGAAAACGGACAACAGACAAGCCGAAAAAAAGAGCTAAGTGGGTGGCAAAGCACGTGATTTGCATGAAATGCAATTAGAATTTAGGCAAATGCCAAAGCTACAGTTGTTGTTGTTGTTGTCGTTGTTGCTGCTGCTGTGGGTGCTGTGCTAATGGTCGACACACTTAAGCAACAACAACAGCAGCAACAACATTGCTACTGTCGCAGCAGCAGCAGCAGCAGCATATAAACAGCTAAAGTGTTAATTGCCATAAATGCTTGTCATTGTAGCGGTAAACGACAGTAGATATTTGCCACGTTGCCAGTGCGCCAGCGCCCACACACACACACACACACACGCGCGCACGCAACGCTTACGTCTCTTGCCTGAGCATTGCACTCAAAATGAATGAAATGAACTGCTAAATTATGCACGCGATTTAACCCTCATTTCGTTGGCCACACTGCCCTCCCCCACCCCCACACTCACCACTCACACTCGCACTCTCTCGCCTGCTCACAGCGCAGCCGCTCTGCCGTGCGCTCTCTGCTATTAAAACTCACTCAGCGCTGGCACGCCCCCATTGATGTCGCCCAATGAGCCACGTTCGCTGCGCTCTGGCATTGAGCGCAATATCCAATATGGCTGCCACTCACTCACTCAGCCAAATCCAGAGAGAGTGAAAGAGCGAGCAAGTAGGAGAGCGAGCAAGAGCGAGTAAGTGCTCTCTCTCACAACTATTTCCGACTCTGCTGCTGCTGCTGTTGTTGTTGTTGTTGTTGTTGTTGTTATCGTTGTTGTTTCTTTGCACCTTTTATTTGGCCATTTGTGTGTAATTTCGAAAAATGTTGGCGACATTATGCTCGCCCAGGCTCACAGTGGATTTTTGCTGCTGCCTGAAACTGCTGAGGTCGCACGCTTAAGTGTCCTCCAGGGTACTTACTTCGTTAGCAGAAGTTTTCGCCTTCACTCTCTTCCTCCTCCTCACTCTCTTTTCCACTCTCTCTGTGTGTGTTGTGGCTGTCCCTGTGCTTGTCGTTTTGCGGATATGTCTCTTATTTTCATAACTGTAAATTGCTTTAGATATTAAGTCTGCTATGCTGACTGCATGCAATGCTAAGAGTGGGAAATTGTGATGGGGGAGGGGGTAGAGTGAGGGGGTGGGGCAGCTGTGAATTGTGCAGTGTGCGTTCTCCTAATAAAGCTCTTGTTGTTGAGCACATTACGAGACCATGACAACTTCTAGTTCTTTGTGAGTGTGTGGGCGTTTGAGTACGTGTGTGTGTTTGAGTGCACATATTTGAGCTCTTGCTTAAGAAACTTTGTAGCATGCTAAGTAATTCAAGACAATTTAATTGGTTGCTTTAGAACTTATCGGTAATTGGTATTGGATAATTAAGAGTGTAATTAAAATAATAGTTTATAAAAAATCATACAAATTTTAATACGAAACATAAATTATAATAAACATTTGCAACAACAGTCTTAAAATGTGTTGAGGTAATTATTAAAACATTTAAATATGTACTTAAATATGGTTTATAATACACATACATATATGTACATACTTTGTTTAACAGAGTATACAAATGTAAAAATATGTACATAAGTACAACATAAAAAGTAAATAAGTTATTTATATTATTTTTGATATATTTTTATTACATATTTATATTACTTAAGATAGCATAACAACAGCTTAAAAGATGAAAATTCCCATTGTTTACCTAAATCGTAATGAGTAACTTAGTCGTATATATTATATACATTTTAAATATTTATAGTACAATTTCTAAATATACCAACAAAATTATATATGTAGAACATACTATTAGCTCATAACAATAAACCTGCCAGCTATTATCCACCAACTGAAAGAACAACTCTTAGAACTTTCGCAAACAGCTAAAGACAAATAAATAAAGCTCAAGCGTTTCATTTTTTAAAAGCAGAAATGAGCGCAAAATACAGATTTTAATATGCGCAAAATTGAGACATAAATTAAAGACACATAATGCTCATTAAAAAGCCGTAAACGATGCGCGAATGGAAGGCAGAATAGAAGAAGAACGTTCCCTCGTACATACATACATACATAAGTATAAAAGAAAGACGGGCCATAACATGCGCAATATTTCTATGGCCTCTGAGACATTTGGCATGAGATCAAAGAGCAAAGAGCCAAGACAACATTTTGCTCATAATTTAATCGTTTCGAAATCTGAAATTAATTCGTTCTGAAGCCGCCTGCTTAGCCAAATCAAAATTAACTACGCGCAGCGCCATCAGATCTCACAACTCACACGCACACACACACACATAGAGTACAAATGCTAATTGGCAGAGTCAACATTTGTGAGAGTGGGAACGTGAGTGGGACAGCCAGAGTGCACCCACCCACTGTGCTGGCGCTAAGTAGGCGGCGCATGCTGAGTGCGAGTGTGTGCGAGCGAGTGTGTGCTGATGTTGCTGTCGCTGTTGCTATACCCTGTGCTCATTAGGTGAGAAATAGCAGGGTATGCTAGCGTCAAGCAAGTAAAATAGTTGCACGAAATAGGAAAATATAGTATGAATAAACTAAACGTATATTTCTTATAGTAAATATTATTATTAAATACAAATAAATTAAATTTAAAGATTAATAAATGCTAGTGGTGCATAAAAGATCCAACAGAAATTATAAATTATTGAAGTAAACATTTATTTAATAAAATATTATTTTGAAAATATTTGTTATAGTCATCAGCAGCTGTTTTATTCATTTATATAAAAAGGCGCCATACATTTCAAATCACTTATTTTATATGAGAAAAATTTCATTAAAAAGAAAATTGTAATATTATGTAAAATTAATTTAGTAAGGTTTAAATTATATTATTATAACAATTAAATTTAATAAACAATAAAAACTATTTGAAACTCTATTCATTTAATAGATATTCCAAGCCAACATTGTTTTCGAAAGGCTTACAAAGTATGTTTAGTACATAGCATAGCTATGCACAGGGTATTTACTAGCAGACTCTGTAAGTATGGTATGCAGCACACTCCACATTAGTGTATAGATTATTTTTCAATGAAATTACTGCACATTGCACATGTTACATATTTGCTATAGCTGCTCACAGGGTATTAGCCAGTCGACCCTCCCTGAAGCACATCACTTTTACATGACTGTGTGTGTCGCATTTTGAACTGCGCGCGCAATTTAAGTTGAAATTTATGTGGAGCGCATTAAAAATTGAATGAAATCAACAAAAAACAAGACAGAACAAACAGAAACAGAACCAGAAGCAGGACAAGAGCAGAAAACAATGTTGAAGCGGAATGTGTTAAACGGCACATGTTATTTAAAAGCATATTTAATAATTTCACTGCTCTTTTTTCGTTCGCTTGTTTGATCGGCGAAAGGGTGTGCTCAGAGGCCAGACCATTTGTCTTCGCTCAAGCGTGCAATATTTTTGGGAATAAAGAAATTTGTTAATTTGTTTTCTGGCTATGAAATTAATGATTAAACAGTCAGAGGAGGGGCAGAGAGACGGTAGCAAAACAAAGCCATAAACTACCAATATAAATAATATTGAGTTCTTTTTTGCACGAGTGTGTGTGTGTGTGCAGTGCACAATACATGCGCATAAAATATTTAGCAATGCTCACACGAGCTTAGATTGCATAATGCATATTTCATGAATGTTTTCCAGTTTCCAGTTCTCTGCCTGCCCCCCTTTAGCTGCTGCGCTGTGCCACAAAAAGTGTTGAAAATAAAAAAAAAAATGTATTTGGCGTTGCGCTAAGAAAAAGCAAGAAAAAACCAAAAGGCAAGCATGCTGTAGTCGCGTGTGCTGGACTAGCAAGTCACTATATCAGAGCATCTAACAAAATACACTCATACGCGGCTGATAAAAGGCTGACTGCTATGACACGCGCTACTAGGACTGGCTTAATGCTCGCATAACTTCCGAATTCGTACAGCGAATTTAATGAAGTTTTCTATATAGATATATAGTAGTTTTAGCTTTGCTGCGATCAAATTTCGAGCTTGTATATTCACATTTAGTTGGAAACAGCTGTTGCTGAATTTTAGCATATATTACTATAATGATTTATGCTTTAAATTTATCTAAATTCAGCATATATTATAATACACATTTAGGTTACTTCGTATACCACAGAGCCACCTTTTAAAACATTTCTAGTGCAGGCTGTAAAAAACGTAATTTTTTAAAGCCAATGCGGCAACAAAAGCAGCCATTGCCTACACTGCCACAACAATAGCCGCAAAATACAGAATAACAACAACAAGCTGCCAAAATATATTGTTTACTCCTAGAACGTAAAAAACAGAAAAAGAAGAAGTCGCATGGCTGGCATTGTTGCCTTTTGCTGGATTTAGGATTTGACCCCGCCGTGTTTACGTGTTTGCCTTCCCGACTGACTGCCTGACTGACAGACTGGCTGACTGACTAGCATAGCGCAATTGCAAGTGCCTGGATGTGAATTGATGTCAATCCATCATTTGTTTTACGCTCTTTTCGCCACGTGATTTGTTTATTTGTGCGATTTGACATGCAATATTATTTCAGATAAAAACAGAAATTGCCTTTGGCCCCCATGGCTCATAAATAAATAATTTTCAAATCAGACACAGCTCGAGCTGAGCAAAAACACAAACATCACATCACATCGCATCGTATTCCATTGATGATTAGCCATCAAAAGTGGCAGACTATACGAGTAGTTGCCATTTGCCATTTGCCAATTCCCAATTGTCCGCATTTGCTGAGTGTGTTTAATGAGTCATAAATATATGATTTCTGCAAATGACTAAATGAGCTTTAAGCTGGCATTTAATGCAATGATTAAACAGAAAAAAAACTGAGCTCAAAATACACTTGATTATAAATTTGTGATGAATGTTATATGTGGGAGCTAGCAGTGGTTCCACCAGTAAATAATAACAAAATAATATGAGTATGACAACAGAAATGTTTTTTATTCTAATGTGCTTCTCTTCATTGCGAAGGCTTTATCACAAGAGTTCAGAGTTCAATTTAAAGTAGAGTACTTCCTTCTTTTAGCCACAATATTTTAATTGTATTTCTTACAATTTTTAATTTTTTATTAAATCTTAACCAAAATTACAAGAGAAATTAAATGCTTTTTATTCTTAACAATGTGCTTATATGCGTCTCCTAATGGCGAGCGCTTAAGCACGAGAGTTCAGTGTGACCAACTTTTTACTATATATTAAAAATACTAGAGCGTATATTTCAAATTATAGTTGCTGCAAATATCTATGAAAACACTGCTAAATCCTTACTTAATTATGAGAAATTTAAAGACGAGTACTTTCTCCTTTTAACTGCATTTTAATTGTAATTTTTATAACTTTTAATTTCTTCTAAATTTGTATCTCCAAATATCAATGACATTTCCAATACACTGAGCAAATGCCATCGCTGTCTACATGTGTGTAGCATAGTATAAACTATACGATTTGCTCTTTTAGCACTCATTAAGTGCTGCAATGAACATGTGTATAATAAGTGTGTATTTTGGGCATAATTAAAATGCAATTGCTTGTTAATGTCGTGCAGTTCTCTGGCCGGATGTGATACACTGTGAGAAATGCTAATAATAATTGTCAAGATTTTATTAACACCCGAGGCAATTGTAAATGCAGCAAGCAGCAGACAATTAGCCTGGCATTTCCTGCCACTAATTGTGTTACAGGGTATGCCGTGGGTCTGCTATTTATACAACAAATTTTCGCATGTTTCGTATAATTGTGTCGAGGTGTTGACACAAATATCGTTTGCAGGCCGCGACAGGAGTAAGAGACAAGCTAATTAGGCTACAGTTGATTATAATGTTTTTATGCGATTTTAATGCATTTTCTTTAAATTTAACATGCATATTGTCACATTAATTTAATGAATTTGCAATTTCACTTTTGACATTAAACAAAAATACACAAAAATACTTGCAAAAGTCTCAGCTGCGATTCACCGTCTGGCATTTGAAATTCTATAAGATATATATTCTGACATTGATTGTGTTTCCGTTTCAGCTGCATTTTGTGGCCCTGATTGTTCTGGCGTTTTTATGTGCCATGATATTAATTTATGATTACGACAATTTAAATTTTTAAAACGACACTAAAAATATGTTAACAACTTCGCGTCGCCGAAAGTGTTAAAAGGAAGAGATACACAACAGAAACAACACAACAATCTCAAGAACCTCCCAACTGCGTCCTGGGATTTATTACATGTTGTTGTTTTTGTTGTTGCCGTTGCTGTGGCACGACACATTGTTCCCGTTGCACGATATTGAAGTGTTGACTTTATGTATTCATATTTTGTCTGAAGCCATTTAATTTCTATAAAAAGGCTGAGCACCAAGACTCCCCAAAGCTCACTCCTACTACTACAACTACTGCCTCTCCCCCCTGTCGTATCTTCCACTGACTTCAAATGCCACATCTTGTCATGTAACAGTGGCATTTATGCCTCCCCCCTTGCCATACGCATACGCATTCACATGCTCATTCACATTCATATTCACGGCCTATTGACAGACTGGCAACAACCACAAAATGTCAGAGTCTGTTGCTTTATGAACTTATTAAAGGAAGTTGTTTGCTTTTTATTGTCATAACAAGTGAACCATAAATTTCTCGGCATACTAGAGTCTCAGGTGATGCGACAACAAACTACACTTAACTCAATCATACAGAAACTAGGCAGGCGGGCATTAGAGGGTCGCAGAGAGGGCAAAAGGAATGAAACAGAAAGGTATTAAAATTAAATATATAATCAGAACTGTTCTGAATTTCGATTCCGAGTAAATTGATCGGAATCGTTTTGATTCCGAACGTTTTTGCTGTTCTGACATTTCGAATCCGAGCAAAATTGTTTTGAAAATGAGTGCCTATGAGCAGTCGGAATGAAAAGGATTTGGCAAATTTAACATGTATATGGTTGTTTTTCCGCCCTGTACTATGAAATTTCCCCTTTCAAAACGACTCGTTATTCAGAACAGGTCTGAATAAGTAAATAAATTATCATTTAAATAAACTACACACATGTAAATAATTATATAAAAATAAATAAGTTTCTGTAGTCCAGTTGATGCCACAGAAGATAGTACTCTTAGTATTAAAAGTAGTTATTTTAAGATTTTTTTAAAATATTTTTACAAATCATTTTCTGCTTTGTCAATTGATTGAGTTTTATTTTATAATTGCAATGCTTAAAGCGAATGAGCATAAATTAGCTGAAACTACTGTATCAAACTCCCAAGATTAACTAAATTCAATGTACAACAATAGACTCATTGAAAACAACCTAAAGACTCCAATTGCTCAGGCTACTTTTGTACTATAAAATTTAATTATTATTTATAATAAATAAATAATTATAATTATCATAAATGCCATCAAGAATCTACATAATAATAATTTATTCTCGTTAGGGAATCTCATTATTAAAATATATTTTATTTCTAGTGAATATGAGAATTTGTTATATTTGAAATACAAAAAGAAGAGTATCTTATCATTTCTTGAATTTTTATATGACAATAAATAATAAACTATGTAATTTGTTTGTATAATTTGACTGGTTGCAGAGTCACAACTCTGATTTTTCTCTTCTAGACCTTCAATATTTCTTCTCCATGTGTTACCTTCTTTTACTGTCCTTATCACTTTAGCCGAATCTATTATTGAAACTATGTGAAACGCTCATAAATCGCACATCAATAGCATGTTGAGCCACACAAATCGTTTGTGGCTGTTAAAACACATAAGTATTTATGATAAATTAATGCCGTATAAATGCAACTTGTAAATCTGTCACGCGACGCACTAAATCATTGTCGTGGCATAAGTAATATGCAGTTTAGCCGCAGACACTACAGAAAGATACAAGATACGCGCCACAAGATGCAGATACAGATGCAGATACAGTAGCGGAGTGGCTGCAGTCACTCCCCTGGAACTCTGCTCACAGAGACATCAACAGATGCTCGAAACGAAGAGTCGAAGAGTCTTTTCTTTTCTCTGCTTGGGGAGTGTGAAAATTATGTGAGACGCCCCTGTAGCAGTAGCCGAGAGAGAGGGGAGTAGGGAAGTGCAGTAGAGTGTGGGCTGTGCCGCGGCTAATCTATGACAGAAAACATGTAATCGGAGCTGCTGGCTGGCCGAAAATAGCGCAATATGTTGAAGTGTCAGCTCAAGCAGGCAACCTTTTGCCTGCAGATACATTTGTATCTTTGAGGTTGAACTGATTCCCCAAAGGCTTGCGCTCTGTGCATTGGGTGGCCGCTTAATGCTCGACCCCGAGCCTAATTAAAATCCACAATCAGCAGTTTACAGTTTACAACTACAAATTAATTATCTACCCACTGCCCCGGTAGGCGGCACTTTTTCTCTTTTATGACTGTGCCACTGTCTCCAGGCTCTCTGGTAATAAGTGAAGCGTGAACTAATTGAAATTTGTTGCGCTGACATTTCCTACAAGTTTCTGCTTACAATTGAGACGGGGATGTTGATGAGGAGGGAGCGGAGAGCGGCAAGCAGTGGCTGTCGATCGTCGTCTACAGCTAATTAGTGTGCTTCCCGTTGCATTTATTGTTCAATTTTAATTAATTTATCACGAAATGCATAAAATGGCGCAACTTCTATGCTGCGCTCCACAACAAATCACTCATACGCCTCGTTGACTGCCATGCACCCTGCACGCCTCCACCCCGCCCGATGGCTGCATAAATTTCCACTCGAGATTCCTGACATTGCTCGACAATCAAATGAAATTTATGACGAGTTCTCAGTTCTGTATTTTGACATTGTCAACAGTCAACAGGCAAACAAACAGGCAGACAGGCAGACAGACAGACACTATGAGCTCCCTACTATGAGTCTGCTTTTGCCACAACTTCTTGGGCTTCGGAATGACATTTCTAATGTCACTTTGATTGTGTAATTTAGTTTTTATTGCTGCCATTCAGCGCTGCCGTTGCAACCGAGCCATGCAACCAGACAGAGCCAGGCAGATAGAGAGTCTGCCACAACAGGTGGAGATCGAGCAGAGGGCATATGATTATAAGTAAATGCTATGCCTGTCCCTTTGACTGTTCACATATCATTTCCCCCTCCCAACACACACTCCAGAAAGCGGAAGTTCTTCGGTTTTATGCAAGTGTTGATGGCGCGAGGAGCAAATATTCCAGCAGTAAACTAGATGTTCTCCTATTGAGACTGCAAGTGCACATAAATTGGTTGCATGGTAAACACTTTAGCATTCAACGGAGAAAATGAGAAATATTTCATGCTCAATCGAATAATTGTTTATGTTTTGGCAAAAATTTTAAATAGGAATTGCAATTATACACTTAAAAAAGAATATCCAATTTTATTGGTGAAAATACAACAATTATTTAAAAATTAACACATAGACATATTCAAATAGAGAACTATGTATGAATGAATATCATAATTATTTTACAAGTTACACATTTGTTTATTGTTTTTATACAACTCATAACAGATTAGCATAATCCCTCTTCTCCTCTCAAAATATATTAGCTGGCCAGTTATTCATACTCGAGGCCTAAGTAGCATCTATGCTCGCTTTACAGAATAAGGCGGATCCCGAAAGGTGATCCACGACAGTCCACTATTATTGAATCGTTCAGCCTTATTTTTATATATACCCATCAAATGGCACAGTTAAATTCTGATGCTGCATCGTTGGCCCAATCATATGTACTAAAATTCATACCCATGTGATCTACTAACGAATCACCAGCTGTTCCACACGAATTTCCAACTTTTTCTAGGGCATATAAATGCAGTTCGTATCCAATGGCGAAGTCATCGTATGTCTCGTATCTTTGCGTCCATTGTGATCTTCAAGTAACACAAGCAACTCTTGGGGCTGATCGGTTGTTAGAGCGTGTAACTTATCCTAATCCATAAAGAATTTGGAATCTAATTTCCCGAATCAATTTTTGTATTTATTTCATTTTCAGAAGAAATTCACACTTCCGTCCACTCGCCGCAATATGGAAATCCAACCACCTCCATGCACTGTGGCATCACAAGACACTTTAAAGGGCTTTTTGAAGTTGGTAATTTTAATTTTATGGATCCCATGAAGCTTTGAAGTTCCAAGAGTTTGTGCGCAATTCCTTGCGTGATTCGTTTTTAACCTGAGGATTTCGATTTCTTCGACGATTTCTGGTTCGGATCTAATAAGAACTGTATGTAAAACAAAGCACAGTTTTGACTCTATAATTGCTTACTTCAAATTCACATTTCCAGGAATGTCACCAAAAGTGATACAAATACATTGTATTACAAATTACTTTCATCACTCAATTGGATTAAGGTTTAAAATAAACTGAGCATAATACGAATTGACTTTCGTTTTATAGAAGCACTGCGCATATTCATATCAACACATGGCATCCGGATTTCAAATGTTTAATGATTAAACAAACATCTTGTTGAGACGACGTCTTGTTCCTGCTGAGATCTGATTTTCTGGAGTGGTTCTCTCATGACTGTCCAATGATTGGACTCTAATCTGCTTTTATCATTTTGTATATCTGATCTGATCAGCTCTTGAGTCGTTTTGATATAAGCTTTGTATTACAAATATAGTACAAATTACTTTCAGCATAGTTGATACATAGGTTATAAAATAATAATATATTACTATATATATAATATATTATGTAATATAATAGGGTATTGTATAATTAAGAGCTCATAAATAGTTTTATAAATTAATTTAAATATCCTTAGTTAACTTTTTTTATTCTTAATTTTCCATTATTTTTGCAAAATGAATTAAAGAGAATTTTATGTTAAATTGTTTTAAAAAAAATATGAAAAAATAGGAGGAACTTTTGCTACAGCTTATATTATTATCAACATCATTTAATATAATAATTATAGCTACTTTATTTTAAAGACCCAATCGAATAGTAAGCTTGTTCTAACAGGAAAAAAGATCTGCAGAGATAAAACACTTGTGGCAACAGATTGAGGAGCCACCCACACTCCGAGAGGGTTGTAGTAGACCCACCAGGAGCACTTGACACGGGGCACTGGAAATAACAAACTGAGCATAAAATTCGCATAAGACTGGGCTATAGCTATAGTGTCGGCATCTGCTTTGATCCTGTCAAAGATGCGAAAATAAATTGCTCAATTATGAAAAATTAACTGCACACGAAGGCGCAAGTTAATTACTCATTTGTTGATTGTCGACTGCGGTTAATGAAGTATCTGACTAATTAGATTTTCGAAAGACAAGAGCGAAGTGCGCATGTCGTCAAGAGTTCTCCAGAGAATTTCGTATTGAAAAATGCCGCCACTGCCGCCTGCCAAGGAAATTGAAAATGGAAGTGGAAATGGAAATGAGTGCGCGTTTCGCCTACATTCATACAGCTGCTGAGAGCCGAGCGAACTTGTAAGACGTTGGGGACACCAATTGACTAGGCAATTTATTGCCTTTTCACATTCTGACATTTTGACATAATGTCGCCAGTCGTGTTGCCTCTTTCCGTCGTTTTGAGATTCGAAACTCATCACATCGGCGGTTAATTAGATTATTCATTTCGTCAGCCTGTTGAACGTGCTTAGGAATAGTTTACTAAATTTGCTGTCATTTGCTTGATCAGCTCAAATTGTTGCAAAATAGGGCTAAATATTAACTGAAATTGAACTACATTAATGTCAATTAAAATCAATCAATTAAAATAAATGTATGGCAATAGTATATAAAGAAATTAAAGCTATTTAGTATATCACAAATTGATTTGTTTAGCCATCTGTCGGGTGTTCACTGCAGACCTGCCTATGTTGAACAAAATACTGCGCCATCTAACGGCAACGCGGTCGAATATGTAAGGCGCACAATGTGTATGTTTTGAGTACTATTCAAGTTTCAAACCTATGTGCTAATTACTCCACACGTGAATATGCTCAACACGTTGAGCAGGCATTTTTGTTTAGCACATTGAGCTAATTTTAATTATGAGAAATAGATGGCGCTAAAGCCTGCCTCTGATGGCGCTAAAAATGAGTGTAAACGTAAGCCGCTAGATTGCGCCAGCTAAATTAAACACTGCCTGCCGCTATTGCCGCTGCATTGCAAATGTAAATCCCATGCCCCTGCACTCAATTATCATAAAGTTTATGACATAAACAATCAACCATTAAAAAATGTGTTGATTGAAGAGATGAACGGTTGGTAAAGCCCAATGCCAAGTCAGATGCTTATGCATTTTTTACTACTGATGTTGTTTGTGTTGTATTTTGTTTGTTTATATATTGTATTCCATTTTTGAAATAGTTTTAATGTAAGATTGTAATTGTTATTTTTCTTGTAATTATTGTGTTTAGTGCCCTGAAGACGATCGTCGTTAGAACGATCGAAATATATTGGAAAATAAAAACCCAATGTTTTATTTCGGACCTCGAGCTAGCAAAAAACCAAAATAAAAAGATAAATATTAAATAAAAAAAATTCTAAATTTATAATATATTAAATTATAGTGCTTTATTATTATTATTATTATTATATTATTATTGTTATATTGTCCATTAGTGTATTCAACTCTGCCTTGACTTGGTCTAATCAGTTACAGTTGAGGCAGGCACTTGAGCCACAGCTGAGTGAGTGCGTTCATTGCCGCCCTCAAGGCAGCGTTAACAGTCAAACGAAAGGAAATTCCGTTTGAAGATTTCCACCAGGCGCACAGACCTCATAGAAATGCCGACAAATCGCATTCCAATGCGCGTCATCAGACAAAACTGAGCTCTGAATCATTTTTAGAAAGCGAAAATACAACAGTACATTGTGTGTGTCTCTCTCTGGGTGTGTGTGTGTGTGCTAGGGGTGTGTTCAGTTGAAATCGTCATTTGATTTTAGGGGTGGGTTTCATTGGTATCCGCAAGCAGTGACGGCGTCGTGGCCAGACGTGGCAGGGTACTTGGGGAGGGCGGACGGCTCTGGCATGGCAGGCTGATAGCGAGTCGCGACTTGCACCCGCCCTGGTGGGTGGGTCACATGCAAAACCTTTGCCGGGTCCAATAATGAGGAGCACTTGAAGCGAGTGCGGGCACTGGGTGTGGCTCACTGCTTCTTTGCGTTTTTACGCAAGAAGAACCTCTGCATAACACAGCAGCAGCAGCAGCAACAGCAGCAGCAGCGAAATAGACACGTGTCCATCAACGATTTAACCCTTCTTAAGGTAACGCCCGCCCAAGGATTACCAGGCGAACAGCTGGAGCAGCAGGCGCACCTCTTGGCCGACCCGCACTGCGCATGCGTGGAACAGACGCTGGGCGTGCTCAACGGGGCGGAGTAAAGGCCAGACGACAGCCCGCCAGCTGGGCTGGGCCGTTTGACGTTAGTCCTGACATCACATTTGGCCACGTTACATAACGCCATCTGCGAGAGAACAGTTACGTCGTAACTAGGAGCAACCTTAGTTGACCAGGCGAACAGCGCGGGCAGCGCTGCCATCCATTACTACGTTACATTGTGTGCGATACGCGCTCTAGGGGTTGTTCTCGCTCTCGCTATCAAGCACACACATTCACACACTCACACTCGCGCACACACACTCGCTCAAGGTCACATGCTATGCACACACACCAAAGCATCACTTTCGTGTCACACACTGGCACACATTCTTTCGTGGTAGATTTTCGAACAGGCGCTCAGACATTTCAGGCCGATTACCTCACACATGTGTGTAGTCGCAGCATAATAATGCTAAACGCATTCCGATCAAATCTGCATGTGTGTGCGTGTGTGTAAATAGACATAACTGAGGGTGGTTTTACGCCTCTTTATGCACAATTGCGTTAAAGCTTTGCGTAGAGACAGAAAGCTGTCTGTGGTGTGTGTCCCTGCTAAAACGGTGCGTGGTGTGCCACTTGGCTAAGGAAGGCTCTTAGAGGTTTTAGACTTTCAAAAAGTACGAAAGGGTGTATTAAATTTGTGCGACTGAGAAATATAGACTATGTACGAGTATATATATATTCTGAATCGAGTCGATATTGCCCAGTCTGTCTGTCCGAGCCACCATTTTCAGCCAACAGTTAGATTCTTCTATAGTCACAACAGGTCAAGTTCAGTGTAAATTATAACTAAATATTTGTATAGTATTTGTTGTTAATACAGACTGATAGTCTGCATCTGATTGTTTTTCCATATTTTTATTTATTATGGTTGTTGAAGTTAAAAATGTCAATAAATTCACCATTTCAACAATGTAATTTCACATTACAGTGAATAACACTGCGAAATTGGTAAATTAAACAATCAACTATCTTCATGAAAAACTGTTAGCTTAATATTATTGTTAACATATATGTAATCTTGTTAATATTGTCATGAACAATACTTTCTGAATTCATTCAATTTTCTATAAATTAAAAAAAAATATTGATAACATGTGAAATAAAATTCTATGCTATAAATTCATATCAATATTTTGTATTTTTACAACAGACAAAAAACAACAACTTGTATAGAAATTGCAATTTGGTGTCTCTGTTAAGTACTCTCATGTGTGTAAGTGTGTGTGTCTGTGAATTGTTGGTATTATCAGGCCCAATAATATTAGCCATTTGTTAAATTGCTTGCCATGATAAGCTGAGGGGCCAATGGTAATGGGAACATAGTACGACACAAACGATTGTTGCTACTCAGTCTGAGGCAACAACAATTGGAATTGTGTGCCGTTCAACACTTTGAAGCAATGAAAACTGCCAACTAAGAAGAGACGATTGAGGGCGGGGGATGGGGAACCGAACACACCCTAGACAAAGCAGAAAGGACAAAGCACAATGCGCACTGGATGGACACTGTTTGACGTCTTTCTCTCTTGATTCCCTATTGAGTGTGTTGATAATGATGATGATGATGTTGGCCCATTCACTTGTCGTTCTGTTTGCTGTGTTCCTTCTAAAATTGCTTGTATTCGTGCAAGTATTAAGTATGAGTGTGAGTGTGAGTGTGAGTAGCACTCGAACAACTTCATAAGGTGAAACGCGACAAGTTCACAAAGTTGTCATTGCGTGTTTTCAACAAACTGTCGCAACAAAAAGCTTATCTCAGATGGACAAACACAAAAGGAAACATCAACCCGCAGCCAGCCCTTTGTCAATCTCTCAATCAGTCAATCGGCCAGTAAGTTGGCACAAAGCAGGCTTATCATTCAATGCTGCAGATCTCGATCTGCCACTCGAGCAGCTGCTGGATTATTATTGTATTTGGCCAAAGTAGTAGTAGACAAAGTAATTAAAGTTTAGCAAGTGACTTTTAAGTGCCAGTATCCCTGTCTAACATCGTCTCCCTGTCCGTCCAGCTGTCTGTCTGCCTCTCTGCAAACTGCAAAGTCGTAAAATTTATTGTCCTTTCGCTTAGCCACCTATCACGGCAAACACATGCCACTACACTGCCAAAAATGCACACGCACATCTGAATTAAGTGAAGTAAAGTAAAGATTTCTATAAAAGATTTTTAATGCTTACTACAAATCAACTTAAAAAGGGAAACTTACGTTTACCTCACTCAAAGAGGTATCAAGGAAACTGCTAAGGGGCTTAATATATGTATATATATTACAAGATATCAATCGAATTACCTATCTTAACTTCCTACGAATTATAAAATATTAATTTTTGTGTTTAATTGATTATATCAATAGATAACAAAAAGTAGACAAAACTATAGAACATAACAAAAATATACAACATAATTTTACATTGTTTAATTCTATTCATATATTTCTATTTTTATTTTAAACACAGCTATATTTGAAATTCATTTATAAAATTTGTTTTTTTATATAAAATTTACTTCAAATGTTATTATTTTTTTTTATCTATTTACAATTTAATTTTAAATATTATATTAAAATTTACTTGAAATGTTTTTATTACTTTTATTAACAATTTAATTCTAAATTATGTATTTATATTCACTTAAAATTTTTCTTCGACTGTCTGCATTAAATATATAGATATATAAATAAAAAAAAGTTTATATAATACTATACAAGAACTAACTCCCTTTCTCTGGCAGCCTTTTTGTCACTTCCTATTAATTTCAAGCTTGCAGTTTTTTTTTTTCCAAGTGTAGGCAGAGCCTTTGGCCCAGCGAGATAGTCAGCATAAGTGGACCCAGCCCCGTTTGACTCGTCGTCGTTTGTCGCTTATCTAAAGTCAAAACAATTTTCATATATTTTCCAGCCAAAAGCAGCAACAACAAGGCTAATAACAACAACAACAACAACAACAACAGCAGCAGTAGCAATAGCAATAAGAGATACTAGAATACATGGCGTGCTTTTTTCATTGTGAACTGACACGCCATTTCGCAATTAGCATTTGGCGTACAAACTAATTTGCGCTGCGGGATGCGCACTGTCTCTGTCACAACACACACACACACGCACGCACACACACACTTTCGCTTTCTCTATCTGGCATGTTAATTAACAGCTCAGACAGACGGAGAGAGAGCCAGTCGAACTGCTGGCCATCATTTGTACTTAAGTTGAATTTTATTTTGTGAACAATTATGCTAATTTGTTAAATAAATAGACGCACGCACTCTGCAGCAGCAGCAACAACAGCAGCAGCAACCCAAAATGGCCGACATTCAACTTAAGTTTTATTAGGACATTTTTTTATTTTATTGCCAGCTTACTTGCTACACACATACACACACACACACACACTCGAGTCGCTTCAATTAAGTTTGCGTTTTGCCATTTAATTATTCTAATACGCCATGGAGAATTCAAGCAACCCCCAAGACCCAGCCAACCCAGCCAACTACCCCACAGCCATACACCCACCCTGACCCCCAGCCCCCTGCCCCTCCCACAATAGGACAGAGCACCGCTCCTAATGATTTTCCATGTATTTGTGCGCGTGCCGAGCATGAAAATTAGTTTGTACTGCTAGAGCTGACAGCGTAGTAGGGGTACTCCCCGTTTCTTTTAGGCCACACCTCAAAATTGGCTGCGCCATTTATATTCGAGTCCACCGCAAGAAAATATGAATATAAAAAAATAAGAAAATACATTAATATTAATAGGCTATTGATACGTAGAATAAATATTTTGTTAATTAATAATGACTGCTTAAAATACTAAAATAAAATATAAGTAAAAACATAGTATTAAGTAAAACTTTTGCTTATGGTTATGTATATAATTCCATAAAACTATTTTATGAAATAGTTTATTTTATATTACAATTTAAAACATAAGGTAAAAGAACTTTTTATCAATTTGTGATCTCAATATATATAAATATAAATGATTAAAAATTACTTTAATTTGTAAATGAAAATAATTAATAAGTGACATAAAAAGCGTGACGATAGCAACTAAAATTAATATTAAATTTATATTTAAATTTGAACTGAATAATATACAATGAATTACATGAATTATATATATATATATATAATCTAAATTTGTATAGTCAACTAAATAGTACTACATCAATTCAATAATCTAGTAATTTATTTAGAGTGTATTCAGCGCCATTGCCAGCAAGTTATCAGAGCTCGTTTGACATTCGCATTCATTTGTCAAACTGTCGAGAATACTGAAGCAAAAACAGAAATAGGATCTGGAAGGGGGAGGGGGGCATCAGCTCGACGAATCTGTGCCAGCCCCAAGCTCTGATGGAATTAATTAGTTTTAACCTTGCACCAAGAATATCTATACACAAACATACATACTAGTATACATAGTATATACTATATAAGTATATGTATATATATTTCCACTCTGTGTGTCAACCATGAACAACAACAACAAGATCTTTTGATTAAAAACTTTTGCAAAAGATAAAATGATATTCTTGTCAAGTAGACGAGAAGTTGAGAAGTTGAAACTCTAACTGAATTTCAAATTGAAATTATATCATAAATATGCAAATGATGTGGCAAAACAGAGGACCAATCACAGTTCTTACCAAGTGGAATATGACCAAATTGACTGGCTGAAGCAGCAGAGACGAATGTGTCCTCGACCCCCACACAGTTGGACAGAGGGCGAGAGAGGAGAGGGAGAAAAGAGGCGGATAGTTGAAGAACTGAAATCAAAGTGAAATAAACGAAAGCAAAGCCAAAAGGAACATAAAATATTGTCTATAATATGGCTGCAAAACAAAAGTACATCGTATGGCAGCACGCCAGTCGAGTGCGCTGTGCTACTAGTTACTATTTATACACTCAAATAGGATATTAAGAGCATCAACCATTGACAAGAGTATCACCTTGTTCAATAAAGGTCGAATGCATACGACTATAGCTGTCTTTGGCTTGGTGAGTGCTTAGTATTGAGGATAGGGTAGCATCAGCGACAACAGCAGAAACAGAAGTCACAAAAGAAACATGAGTGTCGGGATTAAGAGTTTATACAAAAAGTTTAACAGCCTCTACTATACGATTGTTCGATGCGTCCGACTGTTCTGTTTAATATATTATTTATTGCACATACAAGAGAATATCTAATAGTAAATCACTTCATTACAGAATAAGATCTATGTATGCATGATCGTAGCAATAGCAATAGCTGATAGCAATAAGTTGATATTACACCTCCAAACACTTTTACAGGGTATACGTGAGTATGTAGTAAACATTCTCATAACTTTCGCTGTTCATCTTGAATATGATATTTCTGTTGCTGACTTTGGACCCACAGCAATGACAGCTCTTGCCTTTTATCTTTCATATTTGGTTGGGTTGGTTGGGTGTCACAGAGTCCAAGCTAGCTTGTGTTGGCCAATTTTTGATTGCAACATTTCGCACCAAAGGCATCAGCAACATGCCACATGCAACAAGCAACAGACAGTAGACATTAGACAGCAGCAACAAAATGTTAATGCTAATTTTTGTATTTTTTTATGACATGTTTTGCTTTGAGTTTGCCGCCTTTTTATTGCCTGCACTGCATTAAAAACCAGGGTGTAATAGCTCTGTGTAAATGTATGCACCTTACGGAGGAGCGAACATAGTATACCTGCATATGTATTCCTGATAAATTTTTAAACAGTAGCAAAGAAGTAGCAAATAAATATAATCATTCAAGATTTTAGATCTCACGCTATTTCACATCCATTTTTAGACAGTTAAAATTACCAGAATAATAACCAAATATAACATAACCTGATTCGATATAACATTAATAATATAAATAAAAAGTTATTCGATTGTGATAAACTTCTAATTATATACTAATTTAAATATGGATTTGAATAAATGCAATCATAATATAGACCACTTAGACCGTTAAGTACAGTATGTTACTTCCGACTTATCCGTTTATTTGTTGTCTAATATTCACACACATACACACACTCTTCGGCATACACAGCACTCTCATGTGTGTGTGTGTGTGTGTGTGTGTGTGTGTGCTCCGTGCCTCAGCTCTAATTCTTTGCCAGGAGCGACAAGTAATTTTACTTGGCCAAAATAAATTGCACAAAGTTTTTTCTTTTTTCATTTCCCTTTGCTGTCGTTTCTGACATTTTTCTTTGTGCTTCATGTATGTTTACTCATATGTGTGAGTGTGCATGTGTATTTGTGTTTTCTTATTGGCCACAATTTACATTTTATTTGCTCTGATTTGGCTAAGCACTACTTACTTCAGTCCATTTGCTGGCTTTCAGCTTGTACATACACTTGAAAAAATCGAGAAAATATAGTAAATATAATATTAATGTGTAGTTAAATGAAATGAAATGTGATTTTAATTTACTTGAATTTGTAATAAATATGAATTATTTTGAGAATTAAATCTAAATATTTAATAGACAATAATATTATGACTTTTATGCTTAAGTATTTCTCTCAAGTACTAATATTATAATTTAATACACAAGAAAAAATAATTGCATATTTGATTCTATTTTTATTTTATTAATACATTGTTATTAGAATGTTTGCAATGTCTATAAAGCGAAAACTAAATTTAAACTATTATAACAAAGTTTTGTAGACTGAATTTATTATATCTCAAATTATAATTAGAAAATATTAATAATAATATTTCGGATAATGATATGCACACAGTGTCACTTTGATAAGAAGGACCCGAAAACTGACAAAACAAATCAAAGCAGCTTATTATATTTTGTTGCCTGTGTCTCATGGCTCGTTGCGTGGATGCCACATATTTGGTATGCATAAGCAGCATACTGTCGCACACCTTGCCACGGCATACATTAACTGGCAGACAGACATTTTTCCATATTTTACACAACAACAACAACAACTACAGCAATAAGAGTCGAGAGACGTGAGCCAAGGCACAAATTTTGCCACAACTTGTCGTGACATTTCTTTTGCTCTTTGTTGCCCTCTCCAACTCCAGCTCACTCTCTTTCTCTCTCTCTGCAGTACTCTCTCTCTCCTTCTGTAGCAATTTCAAATTTAATTCGCCATTTTGTGTAGGGCAGGCAAACCACCCAAGTGAGGCAAATCCAGCAGCAGCATCAGCAGCTCAGCTTCAGCCTCAACCACCCCACTCCACTCTACTCCACCCGCGCAACGCCATCTTGTGGTTTTCTTTTGGGTTCGTTTTGCTTGCTTTTTATTACATTTGCCTTCCACTTTTGCCATTGCCATTGCCGCTGCTTCCTGCATAAAAATGTGGAAATTCCTGAAGACATTTTACTTTGCAATTTCCTTACGAGTCGTTAAACATTTCCAGGCTATGACAACAACAACAACTGGAGAAGGCACGACGACAACAGCAGCAAAAGTTAACAAAAACTAATTTAAAAATTCAAATTTGCTTTCCGTTTTTATATGCGCCACAAACTGTACATTTATATGGCTCTTAGTGTGTGTGTGTGAGTGTATGCTGGTAATTTGTATTCTTGTGGGTTTATTGTTGATCTTCTTGTCGTGCTGCTTTTACCCTCTTTGCATATTTGCACACTTTTTTGTATGCATAAAACGTCGACAAATTCGTTATAATTTAAAAATACTTATAGATGGGAAATCATTTTGTGGACAGCTGATTATTAGCTGAAAATATAATACATATCTCGTATATTAATATTTATTGAATACATCATTATTTACTATAGGGAAATTATGAAACAAAACCGTTTCAATTGAAGTGAAGTACTTATTTTAAAGCATACTTTTAGGATGAACATAAATTTATTTCATACCCCAGAACTTGGCTTGGGTTGAGCTCATTTTCAATTCTAAGGCAATTTAAACATCAATATCAATGCTGTTAATACTGCAATAATATCAATTATTTTCTTATTTGAAGATTAAGTTAATTAACACTAGAATAAGCTATGTCTTTAAATATAACAAAATATTTTTCCTTCATCATATTTCTTTACGATTTACATTCAGCAATACGATATTTGCATATGGAAAATCTTACTCCAACTGGCATTTGGAGTAATTTATTGTTATGCCAATTGAATTGAATGGATTTCAATTTGAAATCGAGCTGGTGTCTATTGCAAAATAATGTTTCATAGAGGTTAATTACCCCTGAAATATATGCAAAACACATTTTGCAAAACTCAAAGCACAAATTTAGAACCAGAGCGGGGAGTAAGCATGTAGAGGACAAAATAATGCAAATTTTAGCTCATTAATATCAATCAAATGATTGATAGCACACACACAGAGATAGAGGCAAAGATACAGCAACAGATACTATACTCAGTTTGTCGTGTTGCACCCCTTTTTGTTGGCCTAATAAATCCATTGACAATTGTTACATTAATGTCAATAAGCCACAAGACACGACGATATTCAAGCATTTACATTTGTATCTTGTTTCGGGCATAGGCTCAACTCTAACTCTACCTTCACCCCTAACTCTGCACCCTTTTTGTTACAATATTTGACTCGTGGCAGCATAAACATTTCAATTCAGTCTCTCCAGCTGTTGATGAGTATGAGTATGATAATGTTGTTCGTATTGTTTGACGTTAATGCTGCCTTTATTACTTTGACACTTTGCCTGCTGTTGGATTTTCCATCGCACCACCGAACCACCCAACCATCAACCCGCACCACCAACACAATACCATCATCGTCTAACGGCAATCTGTCAAAGTGTTAGATATTAAACTTGCACATACTTTATCTCTGGCTCTGGCTCATCAATCACTTTCATCTCAACTCATTTACACTCAACATTTATTTACTTGTCTTTGCCAAGAATTGATGCTAATTTCTGTTGGGGTATTTGAGCGATTTAAGTAACATTTGAACTCTATATATGTATGGAATTTTATATAGTATTATTTGGGAAATAAAAAGGACCAAAACGAAATAAATATTATAAAATATTATTCGAATAGATTTGATTACATATTATCAAAAATATTATCCTTTACTCCTGGATAAACCTGGAAACTTAATCTGAATAGAAAGCTGTTAAACTAAGGCATTAGTTTATGAAAAATACGTTTATCAATTGAACTTTTTATACTCAATATTTATGGCATTATATTCCAATTTAAATAGCATTATTTATGTACATTTCTGTCAAGTTAATGTATGCATATAGCGCACATAAGCACATAATATGCCAATTTGCAACAAATTAAATGCCAATTAACCCATCAACTAGACAAACAGGGGATCAGCTCTATGATAATGTGTTTGTTCAACTGCCTGACTGCACGCATAATTGCAATTATCAAATTAAGCCCAGTTCAAACCAAATAAAAAGTTGAAAATTGTAAAAGAGAATGAAAAAACGGAAAAACATGATTAAAATGCAAAACACATAATTATACGATACAAATGCGTATTGCAATATAATTGAAGCAGAGCTCATGCAATATAATTAAATTGTTGACCGTTGTTGACCCACGACTGACAGTGGGAGGGGCGTCAGACGTTGCCAGATATATGACGATAACTGACAGGCGCATAGGCTCGTGGGCAGACTAATTAATATGTCTGGTGGCACGAGATGCAACAGAAATATGAGTGGATGAAACACACCCAGTACTCCAGATAGTCAGACTAACTGACTGCACTTCTAACGAGTCCAGTGAGTCCTGCAATCGTCACAGCTTATTGAACAGGCCAGGCACCCCTGTTCCCCTTCGCACTCTCTACCTGAGTTGATTCGGGTAACATTTCTAAACATTTTTCGGCACATTTCTCTGTGGTTTTTAAGTGTGCCCGACAGTTTTATAGTTTCCATCAAATTGCTCTAATTCGTTAAATTATCAAACTGGCCGCGAATAGCCTGGCACACTGTTAAATGTTAAAATGTACGAAATACGATGAGGTGAATGAACCACTAAAAGTTCCTCAAATTAAAAGGATGACACATGCGTGTTAATCTCTAATTTGCTAGATGATCGTTGGACTGGACAGGACTCACTCTCTCTCTCTCCCCATCTCTCTATCTATTTATAAATTTCTACAAATACTGAAACAGCAGGAGGGTAACTGGGAGTGGGGAGAGGCGAGAGAGCACCGGGTATACCAGGTTGACAGCACCTTATGCTTGTAGCATATTTAATTGCCAAATAACAGAACGAAAAAAAGTCAGCGTGTGTCGAATTTTCGGTATCTAAAGTTGTTTTTCTCATTTTAATGGCGCTATTTTCATTAGGCAAATGTGTGTCCGCATTTTTATTTATTTTTTTTTGCTTTTTAGATAAAAATGTGTGCTGCTCATTAGCATACAAAATGTTGAGGACTGTGTGTAGAGGTAGAAGAGAGGTCGGTGTAGGGTCTAGGGGACAGTGAATTGTCCTTTTTTAATGGGTATATACACATTTATTGCATATTCATCATTTTAATTGCTTGTTTTTATATTAAATGACTCGATAAGGCTTTTAAGGTTATTAAGTTGACTTCTGCATGTCCTGCGGCTCTCAAGGATATAAGCCGTAAACTTGACTCTACTTTCAAGTGTGTGTGGAAGGGAATGATGCGAAAGGGATATTAATGTGTAGACTTAAATCAAGGTATAAATGAAGTATGCCAACAAGAGACAAGTTTAGTTATATTTCAACTCTGCATTTATATAAAGAAGAATTATCATTCATTTTCCTACATTAATATTTACCTTTGAATTTAAGAGAAATTGTATAAAATAATATACCCGCTTGTCCTTTGGGGTAGCACAGGATACACAAAGGAACAATGAGAAAAGACAAGGCGCAGGATATGATTACTTTTGGGCTCTTTGTCCCTCCCCACTCCCTATGCCGCTCTCTCGGCCATTCTCTTCCACCCTCTCTGGCTGTCTCTTACGGTATCTCTTTGATTGTGGCTGTGAAGTCAAGAAAGCGTAGCATAAAGGCCAAAGGAAAAAGAAATTACTTTGCCAACGAATGAATGGATATGAATAAAAAAATGATCAATGCAATGAAAATGATTGTCGGATTCATTCTAGCATGCGAAGCTTTACAATTGAACGCACAAAGTAATGCAAAATGAGGGAACCAAATGAGGAATCATTTTCATACACATCAACAATCAAAAACACTTGCTTTAAAGGATAACAAAATACTTTCTTTTAATAAAACAAAACAACGGTCCTTTAAGTTGATTCTGTAAAGGAATATAATTTATCAAAATGAAAAATAAGTTTAAATTTAATGCGGCCTTACCACGGTTATCCTCCACAACCACAATTACAGCAGCCACAGCGGTAGCAACGGGGACAATCGACTGGAGGAGGAATGGGCTCTGAACTCTCCACATCCGGTGACTCTTCCGCAATGGGCTCCTCCTGTAATTCCTCATCCTCGGCATTGACTGACATCATCAACTGTTGAGCTGTGCAGTAGATGAGTGCCACCAGGAGCAAGAACTTCAAGTTGAACATGTTGATCGGTTGTAGCTTCAATTGAAATGGAAACCAAATGGAACTGTTAATTCTGTGGCCGCACCCAGACCTTATATAGCTAACAAGAAAGACCCACAGCTGCTGTTTGTGCAGTTGAAAAAGTTGAAAATATTTTTATAAACTTGTTTTTATTTATAATTCGCAGAGTTCAACTCAGCACATTGTAATAAATGTTTATTTATGTTTCGAAAATTTTCATGTTAAGAGTTCAATGGAGTACAGACAGAAATATATTTAAACCGTTTCTGTTTATAATTTGTGTGTTTAGTGCAGCTCATGCAAATGATCATTATTGATGAATATTTAATTGGTTTTTTTTTAAGTACGCAAATACTATTGAAATTTAATGTGTTTCCATTTATGATTCCTAAACAATTTTTACATTTTCTTAATTAGTGAACTTCTTAGAGTAGAGAAGTATTTAATATACTTGTAAGATTCCATCAGCTCAGCAATATAAAATATATATAGAAGAACTACAACTTCTTAGGATTAATATATAATTTACTATAATGTATATAATGCATCCATCAGTTCTGCTATGTAGAAAGTCATGTAGAAGCTGAGAGACGATAAATAACCTTTTGAACTATCGTGAACACAAATCGATTAATAAGATAGGATAAGGACGATTAATCGATTTTAGCTTTTACAACTAAAACCCGTTAAAAATGTATTATTTTTTTCATAATATTCATCCTAAAGCGGTCGTTGCTTTTTAAATGTAAATATTGAGAATTGTGACTAACTTTCCTTTCTCAGTGGTTTAACATAAGTAACGTACATTAGGCTTAGTAGACTCTACTATTCTTTTGCGATTGTAATTTTTATTAAAACAAACTTTAACAGGGTGTGTGTATAAAAGTGATAACAGAGGTATCATATTATCAAGGCATTTGAAGCTTAATTAGTTGTTGCATTTAGCGTGGACAACTCAAGACCCTTCTATAGGAGATGTAACCTAGAAAGAAGAAAGAAATATTAACATAAGTTTTTATCATATACTGTCGCATTACATACCCTTATTGTAAGAGGCCGAATACCGTTTAAGTTCACATAAATTCCTAAAACATTTATCGACAATTGTGCCCGGCTTGTTCTTACAGCCACAGAGAGGTGGCTGGGGGAACTGAGCAAGTACGGGTCTGCGAACACATTTGCATTTCTTCGGTATGAAATTCTTGCAAAGCTCCTTATCAACGGGCACAATTGCTGAAAGACAAAATATTTATTTATAAATTGCGGAGAAAAGAAGGGTAAGAAAAGCGCTTACGTGTTTGACCCTTCGCGATCCTTGAAGCGTTTTCCTCTTTCATAAACTTGGGAGTTTGGTATGGACGACAGATGCAATTCTCCAAGCCCCAACGCAAATCTGGGTGATAGATAGATACATCTTCAGGCTGAGGCTGCGCTTGTGGATCGATCGGTAGAATAGCCTCAGCCACAGACAGGACAACAGCAAACAGTAGAATGTATCCGAACATATTTAATGAACAGTTTTCAAGGTTAATAAGTGTAATACTTCGAATTTAACCGCTTTTTATAGAAAAATTGTTTATACTATATTAACTTTTTTTACATATTTATTTGCACAGTTGTCGAGCGGGAGCAAAGATTTCTTTACTTTTAGCTACAAGGTAGTGAGTCAGCAGTGCAAATAAACCCTGGAGTAGGTATGAAAAATGTAGTAGTAGAAATGAAAATTGGGTATGCTACTTGACTTTATTAACTCTGCATTGAGTTGGAGCGTTATACTACTTTAAATTCTAGACGTGGTACATTCTGGTATAAAATAATTGTATAAAAATATATGCTGTGAATAGGATTAAGGTTAAATTCAAATTTCGTATATTATGTGTTGAAATATTATAAAAGTGTTCCGAAAATAATTGTTAAAAATATTTAAATAGCATTCACTTTTTGCTTTAGTTAAAGTCCTATATCACGCCTAATTCCCACAGCTTTTGGTCAAATCTGCCGGGCAAATATAAAATGTACAAAAAGTATGCAAAAAAAAAACCCCGACAAATGCGAAATAAAATAAAAATAAATAATTATGACAGGTTCTGGTGTGCAGCGCTTCGTAATTACACGCAGCAGTCATTAGCTCATTAGCATTAGAAGTGGCAAGGACAGCGCGAAAAGCAAACAGCAATCCGAGTTAATCAACGCCATTAACCCTTTTTGGGGAGAGGAATCGTCGCCACTCAGGTCAGCGTCAAGGGGATGGATGATGCTACTGTGGCTTAGTTAAGTAATAATAAAATAATAAACAAAAAGTGTCATCATGGCGAAGGGGAGATGGAGATGGTAAATCCTGACGGATTTCGCATGTAATTACTTCAATTAAACCATCTGTGACAATTGCCGCAGCCAAACATGAAATTCAACTTTACTTTTAAAATTCCCAATTGAGTTGAGGCGCATTATCCTTGGCATAAAGTAACCCCCCAGCACGACTCGCTACTTCCCTTCCCTTGTTTACCTTTGCCAGTTACCTTTGGCTTCAGTCTCCGTTTTAATGGGGTGACATTTATGGCACTTTATCAACTCGAGAAGTCAATAATGCTACTGAACTGGCATTACTGAAATGTGGCTTAAAAGAAAGGTAACAGAAGACAGGCAAAAGGAAAACTCGGGAAAAATCTGTTAAGAAAATTGTAATGCGATAAAAATGAAATTTTAAAATTTATATGCCGCTTATTGTCAATTCCATTGTTTGCTTTTTGTTTTGGGGGCGTCTTCTACGCCTTCCCCACAAATTCGCCAAGTTTTGTTATGACAACTGAAAGACATTTGAATTATGCGCTAAGCGTGGAAACTGTGTGGAAATGCGACGGGACATTAGGCAAATGGATCCCGCAGGATTAGCGCTCCTTGAAGCTGAGTTGGGTGAAGGGGGCAGGCAGAGGGGTCTACTGCTACTGCTTAGGCGCTGCCCTGGGAATTTTTCGCTCTGCAAAAGTTTTCAGCTTAATTAGGGAGTATCATTTAGCCAGATCTTTGACTCTGACGTTGACTATGACGCTGACGCTGACTTTGCTGACTTTGCTGACAACTTGATTACGTTTTCAACAACATTGTAAAAGTTAATTGCCAGAGCTCAGCCTTAAAGCCTGATGAGCATTTATCACCCATTCCCTCGCCCCCTCTCAGCCTGTGTCTTGTAACAGCAACAACTTCTTTGGGTTTGCGTGTCGTGTCGCCTCGTGTCGTGTTGTGGCATGCAAAAACAAAAAAGCGAAGCATTCATTAGGCCCGCCACGTAGCGTCTTGTTACCACATTTTTCAATTATAGCACATTTCCTGCTGCCAGTCGCTTAGCCCCTTTTTTCACAACTTGTTTATACACTGGCTAAAGGGTATGTAGAACTTACAAGGTGTTATAAATTAGGCATATTAGAAATGAGTTGCTTTGATATTAGAATTAGAATTGTGTTGCAGTATTAGTAATTAGGCATAATAGAATTGTGTGGCTTTGATATACTAGAGTATTAGTATTGTAAATAGAAGAAACTTAACCGCTTTTTGTAAGATCAAGTATAACTCCAAGTGAACTTGAAGTCAATAAGTGCGATATACCGAAATTAACTCAAAGTAAACCTTATTCCTATACTACGTAGTTACTACTTACTTTCTATAATAATATTAGAGTGAAAATTGTGATACATACACATTAGATTTACAGTTAGTTGTTATCAGCAAATCAATGGCTTTTGACTTAATCTTGTAGTAGAATGGAATGGTATTTAAAAGCGCACTTTATAAAGGTTGTAAATTTCTTCTAACTATTTAATGACTTTCCAGCAAATTAAGTTGAAATTGTATAACATTTACTATAGCTGTCAAATGATACAGTATAATATATAGTTATACTACAATACGATACATTCTTTTTACTTGCTCATTCTATGCTCTAATTCTTAATGCTACATACTCCAATTAGTAGCATTTTATACTACTAAATGAACTCCTCAAATATAAGCAAAAGCCCTACTCTACATCTTCAGACCTTTCGCAAGTGTATCTAGTCTTCGTCTACCTTTAGATTACCTTTTGCTGCCCACGTTTTTTTGCGGTTGTAAATGAAGAATTATTGCATTTTAATTTGGCAGCGTCTGTGGCAAATGTGCCAAAAGAAAAACACATGCAGGTGGTGCACTTGGTGGTGCAGTGGTTCGATGGCTATGCTTATCCCTTATCGCTTATCGCTGGTGGAAACAATTTAAGGGACACGGCACAAATTCCGGCTCCACTAATGAAGTGCAGTTCAAAGTTCAAACCGCCAACTAATTAGTTTGTGTTCTATGCGCCCATCACTGAGTATCGCTAGCTCTTCCCCTCTATCAGTTCATCATCATCTCACTCACTCTGTGAGTCAGTTAGTCAGTTTTTTTTTTCTGTGTCCTGTCAAAGTTGGCCTGCGGCTGTCCCACAAAAAAATTTATTGTTAAAAGCCGCTAATGAATTATTTACTGCCCATTTGGCTGTTCTTCTTCCACTCTCTCCTCTCCCCA
Source organism: Liodrosophila aerea (assembly GCA_035045005.1). NCBI lineage: Eukaryota > Metazoa > Arthropoda > Insecta > Diptera > Drosophilidae > Liodrosophila > Liodrosophila aerea. Next base: position 57,293 of record JAWNNL010000154.1, read on the forward strand.
CTCCCCACTCCCCACTCCCTCTTTCTCTTTCGACTCGTCCACGCATTATTCAACCAGTTCACACCCTTAATTAACTGTCTGTCCGTGCGTGTGTGTGTGTGAGTGGTGTGTGTGCGTGTTGCCACATTAAACAGTCAAACAGCCCCGTTTTGGCCTCATCCTTTTGACCAACTTGTTTGTTTTTTTTATTCAAAATATTGCGTGTTTTTTTATTCATTCATTTTTATTTTTGGCTTTCCTTTTTGTGGCTTTTCGAGTTGCAGGTAATTGCCTAACCGAAATTATGTTTATTAGGCATTTAATAAGCGTGTCAAAGCTAGTTCCGGTTCTAATAGAATATATTAAGCAAATTGCCGTCGTTTTCAGATAGTACTATAATGGAATCGAGAAGTAATTCATCCCTACATTAGCTTTAACATCTAGTTCTATTTCTGCTAGTACTCCTACCTCCATCTAAACCAAACTTTTAATGTATCATAGGTTATATTTAAAGTAGATTTCCAGTTAAGGATTAAGCTATTCTGATAAAGCACACTCGACTAGCGTATTCATACTTGAATTTATTTGTAAATTTTAGAAGCAAAAAGAAATCAATATTTCTACAAGTTTTTAGATAAGTATTAATAGTTTTAAATGAAACAAAAAGATGCTACTAAATCTTAAGGAGATTTTTATTGTAGAAAAACATATTTAACTCAACCAATCATAGTAGTTTATTTTATGGACCTACATTTACATAAATTTTAAATTATGTTTGTTGTAATAATATATTGGTGTAATTCATGTGGAAACTTCGAAAAAAAATTCTTAAATTTTGCAAATTATCATATATTAAAAAACTAAAAAGAAAAAGCTTCAATTTATACAAGTTATAAAAATATTTGAAATACATATTTTAAGCCATAAAATTCCAATCTATTCAAGATGGACTATATAAATATCGAATGCAAATAAAGTATGCCAAGTGTTTTGCAATACGTTTGGGGAAATCAACGCATACGCTAGGTACTCTTGATATTCATAGACATTCATTCACATGTATTCATATGTATTCGTATGCAATTTCAGCCATCAATCATGTGCATTATGAATAACAATTTTAATCACTCTGAATTACGCAGAAGAGCGAACATGATGAATTGCATATTATGAGTATATCAATCTATGTATGAGTGTGAGTGTGGGTGTGTATGTGTGTGTGTGAATGAGTATAAGCGTATTCACTTGACAATCACTTTTGTTTTATTGCGATTTGCCAGCCCTGACTGACTCATCCAGCAGCAACAATGAACCACAACAACAACAGCAATCACACACGAAGAACAACAGCAGAAATTTCCACTTGGGATAACTTGAGAGAGCAATTGCAACCTGCTGCAGCCACAGTGGTTAGTGGAGAGGGGGCAAGGGAGAGGGTGACTGACGAAGGATGGGGCTGAGTGTGTGTGGTTGTGCTTGTCTCTCGGTGGCAAAGACAATGAACGTTGCCTGCCAAATTGTTGTGGTGCAAAAATGCGGGCATATGTGTGTGGCAAAAGAGGCAATCGACGACAACAACAATTGCTACTTGCAACACCAGCAGCAGCAGCAGCAACAGCAACGAGGACAAGAACAACAACGAACCATTTACCAAGAAAATGAAAATTTATTGTCAGAAAATGAAGAAAAGCTCTATGCTCTGCATCTGCTCTGCGTTTAGTGTTAGTTAGGAATCAAGCACAAGCACCACAGCAGCAGCAGCAGTAACTGCAGCATCAGCAGCAACTAACAAGGCAATCAAGGTGCCTCTTTGTTCTTGCCTCTGCTATGGCGCTAGCTGTTGTTTTCCCTGCGTAGTTACCCTAAACTATTATGGGGTTTTCTTATGTCTAAGCAAACAGTTGCTACACTGGAAAAAAAGAGAAAAATAAACGTAGAATAATGTGAATGTGTTTAATTTCTGATTTATGTTGACCTTGAACCTTGAGTGAGTGTGTCTAATTCTATTACAACTCTAGTTTTCTTTCTTAATGGTTTTTCTCGCAGTGTAAGCCACAATTGCTGCTGCTGCAGAGTTGCATTGTCATTGGAATTGCTCTCGATTTGTAGCTCAATAGACGCTGAAGGACATCAAAGACAAACTAAACTAAAGGAAACGAACTGAACTGAAACAGAATGGAATGAAATGGAATAAAACGCAGGTTAAGCAAGAGGGAAAAACAAAAGGAAACCCTAAGAAAAGCTGGCTAATGGAAAAGCTGCCAGAAAATGATAATGGCCAAACATTTAATGCACGTTATTGCTCTCGCGGAGAACAAGAAAAACAAAAGCAATTTCCCTGTGTGGCTTTTGGATAGTCTCCCCCTCGTACACTCAGCACTTTCCGCCCACCAATCCCCCCAGTCCCTGTCTCTCCCTCTTGTACTCTCCGACTGCCCACATCGTGCTAATGCAGTGAAATATTTATTGAAATTGTCTGTTCCCCAAGGGGCCAATGCGGTGTTGTCAGTAACTGGCTATTAGGCGGGGTCTTTAGCCAACTTGCAGCTGGGAATTGGATTGGGATTGGCATTAGGATTGGCATTGGGATTGGATATGCTAGGGCTCTTGATGCTTGACTTCCTTTAGGGATGAACGTGAGTGGTATTGCGCTGCGTGACACGACAAGGCAGTGAATTCATTCATTATATACCGAAAGTCTTTACAAGAAACATAGTAAGCACAAATATAACTCTTTTGGGTACAAAAATATCTCAAGTAAAACTGCTAATAAATACTACTTTAAGATATATAATATTTACATTTTACAATTCTATTATTTAAGTTAAATATTCAATAAAAACTTTATGTATTGCTTTAAGTTGAATTTCAAGATTAATATCATATAAATATGTATATGTATTTATATTTCATATTTTTCTCACGCGCTCAACTCTATTTACACTGTCCCAAATTGTGCTGTTAAATGGTGCCAGAGTGCTAGCGATAGGGAATAGCCAAAAGAGAGGGAGAGTCCGCAATTTACGAGTCTCTGTTTGGCACTTTTAGCATTATTGCCCCAGCACGAATTTTAGGCTCAAAATGTAGAGCAGAAAAGTTCGCACAGTTCTTCAGGCTGTGGTACTTAGCAGCGACTCGCACTTGATTATAAATTACGCACATTAATGCAATTAACGCAGGGTAACGGAAGAGGGTGGGGAGAAAAGCATGGAAAAGAGAACATTGACGGTGAGCATTCATTCACCTGAAAAGGAGCACCGAGCCAAGAGCTGCTCTTGAGTCGAGTGTCCACTTCAGCCGGGCAAAAAACATATTTACCCTGTCAATGCAGGCAGAATGAGGCAAGGGCTGCTGCACTTTTGTTATTGTTGTTATTTGCTGAAAATATTACAATTGATATCTGGTATAAATATTTGCCACAAACCCGATACGGATATGGATACTTGTAGTCCCACTGCGGCACGTGGCAGGCATGCGAAGCTGCAACATTTAAAGTAATTATCACACGCGTGCAACACAGAACCCTGGCAACCCTGCCCCTCGTACAAATTGCTGCAATGTAATCGAAAGTGGGCGTGGCACAACTGTTGACAAGCAAACAACAGCAACAAATGATTATGTGAATGCGGCACGCGGCAGGCGCGTCAAAAAGCCGTTGATTATAGACCAGCGTGTAGGTGAAGTGTAGTGTCTGTGCAGGAGGGGGTAGGTGGTGGGAAGGAGGGGGAGCGTACAGCTAATGGTACAGTTCATTTTGGGTTTGTTTTGGCTTTGAAGTGGGGGAGGGGGGTTTCTTAAGCCCTTAATGGCCACTTGATGCTTAGGTGACCGAAATTCGTGGAAAAAAACTCAACAGCTCTAGTTGGCTCTTGTTGTTGTTGTGGTTGTTGATATTGTTGTTATTATAGATGTTGTTATAGTTCTTCTTGTTGTTGTTGTAATTTGTGCTGCCCCGCACAACCTTTTACCTGGGAAAGATTGCTCTAACGTTGAGTGCAGGATTAGTTCACACTCATCGAAGTGTAAGTAGCTGATGCATGTATGAAAAGTCAGTGAGTAATATGCTAGTCGAGAGTGCTGAAAAGCTAAGCTAAATGAAGTACTAGTCCTAGTATTAAACAGTTCCCAGCAGAGGAGCACATTGTGGGCTTAGTTCTATGAAAATACTGGAGTTAATTTCAGGCATCTAACTAGTGTAGAAATATAACTGTCAAATCAGGCTACAATTTTATGTGTCGTGTTTTGCTTATAAGCGTAATTAAAACTTTTAATTAGACCCTGTACTTTAAAAAAGTACAAAAGGGTCTATTAAGATTGTGCAACTCAGAAATGTATGTAACAGGCAGAAGGAGGCGTGGCAGACCCCACAAAGTATATATATTCTTGATCAGGACGACGAGCTGAGTCGATCTAGCCATGTCCGTCTGTCCGTCCGTCTGTCCGTCTGTCCGTCCGTGTGAACACCTAGATCTCGGAAACTGTAAGAGCTAGAGACATCATGTTTGGCAGTTAGATGCCCCTATAGTGCAAGCAGATCAAGTTTGTTTTAGATTTTTGATATCTCCCCCCCCTCCCCCAAAAACCGCGAAAAACCACCACACCCACAATTTTAAAGATACAAACTTGTGCTTTGGCATACAATAATCTTATGATAATCTTTATCTGGGCTGTGAATTGTGGCTCAATCTGATAATAAACACCGGAGATATTCAAGATTCAATTCCCTGCAATAGGTAAGGGGGAGCAGCGCGAGCGAGATATTGGACAAAAAAATTTCTGTACTGGGCATTTGGCAGGGGCAGGGGATTTTTGATTGTGAGTATGAATGTCTGTATGAGATATGGATATTGTTTGTATTTGCGCGTATATTAGTATGTATAAGTGTATGTGTGTATGTATAAGTGCATGTGTATGTGTATGTGAGTATATGCTGCTGCTGTTATCGACGCCCAGGGCAAACCAAAGTACAGGGTCTCCTACTGTCGGTTGCGTCCGACTGTAGCTTTGCGTCCGACTGTAGCTTTCCCGACTTTTATAATCTTAGATTATGTTATAAATATAACCCCATACTTAGAAAAATCAGAAAAATATTTCACACGTTTTAATTTGGGAAAATGTGATGCACATATAATTATAATTGTATGAGGAATGTATCTTTTAGGATTGCAGTAAACCTTTGTCACGAATCAGAATTATCCAGAATATATCTTTATATATGAGTATTTTCATTTATCTACAGTTATCCAAGAGGAAAACTTTCTAAGTGGCATCAAGTATTATAGTAATATGCATTATTAATCTCATTTACTACCCCTTTAAAGTGTTTTAACTAAAATTTTTATAAAAAACTCAACATATTTTATATCTATCCAAACATTAATAAATCCAAATTATTCATTCGCTGTGCCAAATGGTAACTGTATATATGCTCTAATTAAAATTGATTAAAATTCAAATCATGCAAAAAATTGAAAATTCTTTCGAGCTTCAAAAAATACCATTAGGCTCACATGTCGTGCCCGATGAGGGGTGTATGCGGTTTGCATAGAAATGGGCTTGAATATGAATTATTATTGGTTCGTCAAGCGCACGGACAGGCAGACAGACAGTCAACCCATCGCTGTGTGAGGATGCGAAAAAAAGACATACATATATATCTGTATATCTGAAAAAAAAGTAAACTATGAAATATTTGGTTTTCATGCATGTCAACGAACCAACAGCCAAATGAATATGGAATGCAGTGGCATCGCAGCTAAAAAGAAAACCACTGAAATTTACTAAATAATTTGTGACCGTACACTCATACACACATAACCCACACACCCCACCCTCTGGTTCCCCCTGCCTAAGCCCAGTCAAATGTGAGGATAGAAGCTGCTTTATCATCTTGTTACATGTTTCAATTTGACGTCTATCAAAAAGGCATTCAACGGCTGGACCTACACTCCCACATATGGTACATAGGTACATGTGAGTACACTTGACGAAATATCTGTGTAACAACTATATTATTATGAACTAAAAAGTCGAATGAAATGTTTATTTGAATCAATGTTTAGTTGTATTTTATTCGCTTATTCCATTGTCTTTTCTCTCAGTGTATGCGAGTATGTGTTGATATATAGGCGTGGCTGCTACATAAATCAAACCGGCACAACATCCATGGGCGTTCCATGTGTTGTGTTTCATATTATGTCTAACGTTTCTCTCTTGCTTTCATTTCTTTTTCTATTTTCCTGCTGCTCCTGTTCCTCGCCCAACTGTCAGCGAAAATTTTGAAAAATGGCAAAATGCCATTGATGAAAGTAAGCTAGCCACAAAAAAGAGCATAGTACAGAAACCTGTGCCTCTTCTCTGCTTTACGTAAAAATATGACTAGCAACGGGCGGAATGGCGCAATGCAGTGGCATTGCCTAAATCTAAGCAAGCCGCAAAAAGCGAGCTCTCTGATCAGCCAACAGGCAAGGAGAGGGGAAGAGTGGGAGGAGGGGAAACAAGGCGCTGTAGAGTTAGGGCGTGTCAGTTTACAATATCCCAAAGCGAAAAGTCGTGTCTGATATTTTTTGTGATGCTGCAGCTTGAATTTTTTTTGTGCCCATTCGTACATACTCTTTACGCTGATTAATTGAAGCATGTGGTTGAAGAGGAAACTGTGTGAAGTAATGGAGTGAGGGGAGGGGGTGGTGTGAGGTCTACCAGATACTCAGTGCTTGTATGTAAGCAAATGCTGATGGTCGTACACAAACTAACGTAACTAAGTCGCAGGCAATAAAACAATGCAACACAGCGAATCAAAGAGCATACTTAAGAAGCATAGAAAAAACAGATGAATAAAGGTGAGAGAAATGAGCTTAGAGCCCAGTAAAATGAGTCAAAATAAGAATACATTTATAACCACATTAGTTTCACTATATAAAACTATAAATACTATAAATAAACTGTAGAGAAATAGAAATGGTTGCAAATAAAAATGGTATTGCATACTTTTAGGTGCATAATTTCATATTCCCAAATTAATTGACATAAATTGAATTATAAAAAGTAATTTTAAAATTATTCAATTTATTCCTTAAAATTTTAGTAATTTGTATTAATTTTAGATTTCAAAATTAATTGATATAATTTTGTCATATAAACAATAGAATAAACTCTCTTTAAATACTTTTATTTTACTTACTGAAATGATAAATTCCCTCTATTTCTAATATAATAAAGTTGTAATAACAATTCTAAAAATTTCACAGCTCATATAGAGTATCTATGCTTTCGGCATACCACTGTCAATTGCACTTTATGCTTAGCCTTGTTTGATGCCTTTTTTCTGCGCTTTGTTGGCGGCATATGCTATTATGCCGCGACTTGCATTGTTTACACCAGCTGCTCGGGGCTACGAGGCAAAGCAACTTTGTACATTTTTTTAATGGATTTGAGCTAACAACGAAGAATAGAAAGACAAAAAAAAGACGAGCAACAGCAGCAGCGACAATACAGCGCATTGAAGTGAAGAATTCACACTCGTGCGTTTTACGCGCGTTTTTAAACGCGTGCGGCAGCAAGGGCAAGAGACAGAATTTCCCCGATGCTGTGTAGAATTATTTGTCATGGAAAATGTTGTTACCCGGACATCCGGCAGGCAGCGAGAGACGAGCATAGACCCCGGCATATGCTGGCCTCGGCCTGTGTGTTGTCAATTTGGCCAAAGTGGTTTTTCAGTTGCTTTAGCCCGAAGAAAGGAAGCTGAAGAAACAGTGGCAGAGATGCAGATAGATCCCTGTGTAAATTGCACTTGTGCGGCATTTTAATCACTTAGGCAACAACGCGCCTACATTGGCCCCTAACTAGAGAGGTGTCTACGCTCATTCTATTTACTTAATGACAGCGAAAAGTGGCAGACTTAACAGCTTTTGGCAGGGAGAGAGATGGATACGGATATGAGAATGAGAATGAGTGCAGAATATAGAAAGTGAGTGAGTAGGGGAAGGAAGGGTAACTGAACGAGAACTCACTTCACTTTAACTTTTTTCTGTCAGTGTAACTTTGCTTGTTGTTGTTGCGACTAACTGCTTGTGGTTATAGCTGCTGCGATTTTAATACCATGTCCATTTCATTAGACTAAAATACATCACACACACACACACACCCATACACACACCCACACACACGACAAGGCTTTTGTTTAACGCATTTCGCATCTACGAAAAGAAAATTTGCATTTGGCTGCTCCATTCAAGCGCTAACAATTGATGCTCTCCGGCAACGCGTCCTGCCCAGCTGTGCCCTTTTTTCTCCTTGCTCGCTTTGCTTTGTGCCCTACCTTTTGTTGCTTGCGCCATGCGCCAAAAAAGGCGCGCAAAAATATCTTTTGATTTCTCTTTGGGACGCGCGCGCGACTTGCAATCGAACAAAAAGCCGCTTTTATTTATGATTAGTGTGTGTGTGTGTGTGTGTGTGTACGAGTCCTTTTCCTGGACTCGCTGCCTGTCATCAATCAAAAAGTGCGCAAAATCAAAATGTCATTTATGTATAAGGACCTCCCCCTCTTTATGCTATAGTATATTGTCTCTGCCTTTTTTGCTGCGTGATTTGTTGCCTTTTGTACTCTGATCTCATGGAAAGAATTGCTTTCAGATCCCAAAAAAAAACCAAATTGCTCTTTGCATAGCTTTGATAAAGCCCTGAAACGCCCCTTCAGCTCAGGGTGCCAGGCAGGTGTTGAAGTAAGTTCAATTAGAATATCAAATGGCGCAAATCTTTTGGCTGTTGCTATGCTCAATGTGTGGTAAAAAAAAACGATCTAAGTTGATTTGATTTAGATAAAAATATGATAATAATTTATGTATTAAATATAATAATTATAAAATACAAAAAAAATAAAAGATCATCACTAGAAGACTAAGAGACAAGAACTAATATATTAATTGGAAGAGATAATTAATATTATACTACTCCTTTTTAAAGAAACTTTGAAATTTTGACCTTGTTGGTCATTTGTAAAGATACATTAAGTTCTATCGTATAGAATATAGAGTATACTATATATACATATATTATAGCATAGTATATTAGAATAGAGTATATTATAGAATATTATATTATACCATATTCAAAACATCACATAGATAATTGAATTCCACTTTCATCCGTGGATTCAAATAATTATAGAACATATGTAAAATAAGCTGCAACTTATTCTAAACTAAAGTTTAAGTAAATTTGCATCAAAATCTTAGTTACAATATTAAGTTACTCTTATAGTTGATTAATTGCTTTTATATGCTTGTAACGAACTAATCAACTTCTATATAATCAGATGGAACACAACATTCACGATGTCCTTAGCTCTCAACTAGGACACAAATTCAGTCGGAATTTATATTAATTAAATTGTTAATCAAAATCAAAACACATTGACACGAATGTAACTAGTAAAGCAAATTAATTGAATCAGTGCTCCCCTTCTGACCTTAGCTTTAAATTAAACAATTTAATTTATTACAGTGCAACAAGGCTGAGGCGAGATGGAGTGAGGGCATCGTTTGGCAACCGCAGGAATTATAACAATTTTACACGTGAAAGCGACATAAGTCAGCGAGGAGCAAGCACTGTCAGGATGTGTCAGGATATGCAACGACATATGTCGCTAACTGCCTTGTCAAGGGGGTTGCAACTCACCCAACTCAGCCCAGCGAACCAACAAACCGCCCACGCAATCAAATGATTCTGAATCATTAGGTTTTTTCCTCGCTTCTTTTTTAGCCTTTTGGGGTTGGGCCACTTCACTGTGCAATCTGGAGTCTTCTGTCTGCTGTACACCGCCTGCTGTTTCTATTGAGACAGTTAGTTTAACTTGATGTTCATTATAATCCACTCTGAGCTCCTCCTGCCACCACAGGCCACTGCATGTTGCATGACTGTATGTATGTATGTATGTATGTGCGAGGCAAGACTCGGCAAGTATTCCCCGAAGCACTAAAGCACCAGTAACCCCCAACTCCTCAAGTACACCCCCTTGAGCTGAACTCTATTATTAAATGCACTTTTAATCTTGGCTGCCTCTCACACTCTTTCCCACCTTCCCTCTGCATTCTCTGTTTTCCCTCCGTCTCCATCCGTCTCTGCTGGATGTTCGCTTTTTCAATGATTTTTCCATTTTGCACCCTCAAATGGCGAACGATTATCACCCTTAAATGGTACTTTACACACACAAAGAATGTCATGCATTGAATGGAATTGAACCGGTAACAGTCGAGGTACGAGCTAACGCTACGACACCACACTAACTGGTACTCAACAAATACACTAAGAGAAAATAGTAAAAAGAAACAAAAACTAGATAAGAGTCGGAGCTATTTTCGAGTGTTTGAAAGTATTTCAACTGGAATGATACATATGGGAGTAGAGTACTTGTATATATTCGTAATTAAAAGGAACTGCCTTCATTAGTTCTCTCAGTGTACCCCACTGCTGCAATCCATTTGGCGTGCCAGAGTTGTTTTTTTATTCCTGCTGATATCATTTGAAACGTGGTCAGGGATATGTACGGAAAGTACAATAGAACATCTCGTAGATTAGTTTGCTTTTGTGCAATATTTATTTAACTTTTTGCTCACTGATTTTCGACTTGATTTTCTGTCGTAGCACAATAACAGGTTGGGGAATTAGGTAGAACTACAAGAGATTTGCTTTTGAACTAAATGCAAAAACGGACGTACTACACAAAAATATTCTGTAATATGGAACATGCAACTAAACACTTGATAAATATTTTATGAAATTTTAGTGTTGCTGTGAGCTCTTAGGTGAATGATATCTAAAATATAAAGAAACTAATTTTTATAAATTCACAAATGAAATTTGATAATTGTACGACTTAATTTCAATATGTAAAACATTGAAATATTTTTGAATATTTTTATAAATATATATCTCAAAAATTAAACTACTTTATAGTGACACCTGCATATTTTGTACAACTCTGAACGGTACTTGTCAGTTGTGCACTCATGACTATCGTACACCCCTTTGGTCTTTGCTGTTCATGTGCTATAAGCCAGTTCCTTAACAGCCTGTCATTTCGCATTTATGACAAACTTGTGCTGCCTCATCATATGCTATCTGGTCTGTCTGGTGTCGATTAAATGAACTCTCGTCGACCAATCCAGCCCAAACCCCAGCCCAATCAGATAATAAACCCCTCAGTCCTCAGCCCTCAGCCCTCAGGAAGGGCAAAATTACACGGCCACAGACCCTAAAAACATTGCACAAACAACTAAGTAGAACTCGTAGAAAATTCTGCCTGATGGCCATACAGAGATGGATGAGGCAGGGCAGAGCAGAGCAGGGAAGGGCGGAAAAAAAGCGAAATAAATAGAAATCATCCCTGACTCGGTACGCCCGGTAACCCCCCACCCCACCTTTTGCTGTGGGGTTCTACTCTCTGTCGCTCTTAAAGAGCACATAATTGGTCTGTAATCTATTTTTGACAGATTGAATTTCGCTTTTATCTTGATTTTGTTTTGACTGACTCGGCTACAGCACGAGCTTCTGCTCCTGCTTCTGCTTCGGCTTCTACTTCTGGTTCAGTTCCTGGTAATTGGGCCCTGAGATTCCACCCAACTTGCGGCCCACTTGTGGGTAGAAGAGGGTTGTACTTGTTGTCGTTTGTTGAGAGTAAAGATTTGCTAAATGGTCGTCGCTATCTATTCCTCCCAGCTTCTTGGGGTATATAGTTTAATATGATAAGTGGGTTGCTGCTTGGGTTCAGTTTTCATCACGGTGTTGGGTTGCGTTTGGGGACTCTTGGCAAATCGGTTAAATGCCAATTTATGCCCAGTGAAATTGGTAATTTTAAACCGCAAAAAGATTATTCTGTACAGATTGTATATATGTATGTGTTGGCATTCTTTGTGTTTGAGACATTATTCATGACACAGCTCAAGTGTTTTGCATTTTATAATAAATTATATTAGCTTATGGAAAATCCATGGGGAATTGACTAACTTTTCTCGTTTTCATAATTGGACTGTCATAAAGTGGCACAAAATACGGAGCTAAAAGCCAAACAGATTACAGATAAATTCACACTTCAATTTCGCACATGGACGCGTCTTGAATTTTTATATAGAAGCCTATGAAAGCAATAATCAAATGAACTCTAGTTGCTCTAGCTAAAAGAGCAGTTAGAGTCTATTAGCTAATGAACTGATAATAAGATTTATATACCTCATGAGGAGTGTGTAATATCTGAAGAAGTTTCGCTGGCAATTTCGAAAAAGACACCTTCTCATTTTGGCTAATATGATATTAGGTATGAATATTATATTATATTATATTATGCATATTAATATTATCATATTAAATAACTTTCTAAAGTTTGTTTTGTTTATTTTAATTTTAACAAAAGCCTTTTAGTGCCTTAGCATCTAGACTAGTGTGAAGAATACTCTAAAATACTCAAAGTCCAATTACCAAGCATGCTCGACTGCAGCCTGCTAGACACCAGAATGTCGAGAGCACATGGAACCCATTTAAAGTTGTCGCTTTAGCTACCCTTAACCCTACTGCCTCGCCTCTACTCGCCTTAACCCTATACAAAAGTCAATTTCGAAAATTGTTTGGCATGTTGCATAACCTGTAATTTTCACACTTGCCACGCCTACCTCAGCTATAACTTTTATATATTCATATTCATTCCGTTTTTTTTTTTCGCAGTGAGTGTGTCATTTATTCATTTGCAATACCATTCAATGTACTACGAGTACTCGCTGGGCGTTTAATGAAATGTCCGCTTGCGGCAATTTTATACACACACATACATAAGTATATGCAGTGTATATATAATAAATATGGATTGTTCCCGTGGTCCAGGGGAGTCGCCAATGCCACGCAGCTATGATACCCACTTGCTGTTAACCAGCACACAGGACACAGGAGGCAGGAGGCGGTAAACAAAACAAACAACTTGCAACAAGCAAATGTTGTTTCAATCAGGCAACAACGAGAAGTTGAAGAAGCAGAGGTACAGAAAGGACCTCATAGCCTGCTGCTGTGCTACAAAACTTTGTTCAATTTTTTGCAATTAAAATGATTTTGTTCACATGACACCCAGCTGAGGTCTCGGGGTCTCAGCTGCTACCCGCTTGATGCTCGTTCTATGGAACCCTTTCGGCGGTTGTCAAGGCATCAGCATAGCCTAGGCTAGTAGTGAAACCCAGCTATGTATGTTTAATTTCGGTAATGATGTTATTGTAGACCAACTATGGCCCACTATATTTGTAAAGTGTCGATTGATTAATGGCAACAAAGAAGTTTAAAAATACTGACTAAGTAAAGACAGGCGATTTGGAGTGAATAAGTTTAAACCAAGTGTAATATGTTTATTATTTTTGTAGACCCTGTACTTAAAAAAGTACAAAAGGGTCTATTAAGTTTGTGTAAATGATATTTGCATGTAACAGGCAGAAGAAGGCGTGGCAGACTCCACAAAGTATATATATCCTTGATCAGGACGACGAGCTAAGACGATATAGCCCTGTCTGTCTGTCCGACTGTCTGCACTAACACCTAGATCTCGCAAACTATGAGAGCTAGAGAGTCAATTCTTTTTTCGTTAGGTTCGTGAATTACTTAAGCAGATTGAGTTTATTTTTTTTTCCGATAACTCATCCCTTACAGTCGGTTGCGTTCGGCTGTAGCTTTCCGTGCTTTTTTAAATTAAGATTTCAATTAGAAACCAAATATATTCAATCTCAAATACCTTACTTTAAGGTCGAAAATCCCTACAAAAATTTTACTATATTGATTTATAATATTAGCAGAAATTGTTCATTATCATTTATTCCATAGTAATTGCCTGCTTTTCGCTCAGTTTTTCCCACAAAAATGACTTTAATTGAAGCTCCAGTGACAATCAAATTGCACTCCATAGGCAAGAGGTAATTGCACTGCCTGTGCTCGCTGTTCCGACGGCAACAACTGCAACAACAATGTGGCATAACAATCACAACAACAGGCAGATTGCATGCTGAGCTACTGCTAGTGGGATACACAGGACGCAGAGGACATGGAGTAGGCACGAAAAGGGGTTTCAACGTTTGGTTTATTTGGCCGCAGGCTAAATGACATTAAATTACAAGCGACAACAAAAAAGAGTGTACTGGAACAGTGAGAGGGGATGCCAAGGGCAGGGGGGAATGGACGACAATTGAGGCAGCGAGTCTGTGATTTGAAAAGCGTTTTACAACAGCTTGCACAGTGTATCCTGTGCACGTCCTGGCATAGCTGGATAACTCGTTGCTCGACATTTGTTGACTTCCTGTTTCTTCCCGCTGCTTGCGTAATTTGTAGGTAGACACCGGCAACAACAACAACAATAAGGAGACACCTTAAATAACATTTTCGCGCTGGAATTGCTGATCCTTGACGCCCAACAAAATTTCACAAGCGAAATGCATTTTTATTGTCCCTCAATTGGATTCGAATTTACAGCGTGACAATTGACGCCTCATGTTCAAGCAAACCAGCGAAGAATGAAATAAACAGGATGTTGCCACCACTCTGCCTCCTGTGATCGCCGGTGTGTAATTTGAGCTCAGTACTCAACATTTTAATTAGCTCAAAGAGCGATTGGGACTTGATCCTGGCGCTCGCATTTCCTTGCTGCAAATGTTAATTGCGTTTCTGCATTAGGCAAGTGTATGTGCGAGTGTGTGTGCGTGTGTGTGTGACAAATGCGTATTGTGTAATTCGAGTTCAATGTTTGTGCATTGTTTGTGTTATTGCATTAATTCCCAACAATATGGCACATAATGAGCCTGAATTTGATTATGCCCATTGTGCGCCCTGTACACCCTGAGCTCCTCGTGCTGCTGGCACTCCTGGCTTCTTCTTCGGCTCCTGCGCTGAGTGCCTCTTTATGTTCACGCTGCAATTATGGGAGTAGGTTAAACAGCTTAGACTCAGATTACAGCCATTCAAGCGAAATCAGATAAATCGCAAAACACTAAACTAAAAGGATTCCACGGTCGCCGGCAATGTATGAGACTACTATTCGTACTATTCCCTGCATCATATTCCAACTTTGTTTCATTTTAAAGAATCTAATTAGTTTTTTCAAGTCAAACAAAAGGCATATTTTATGATGCAGAACTTTATTTGTAACATAACACAAGGTTTGTCAATATTTATTTTCAAACAATAGCAGTACTAACTATAAAAAATATATAAATATTAATCGAAAACATCTACACAATTTCACCATTCCTATCAAAACTTTTCATTATCGTTGGCTAGATGTAGCTCCTCATCTAATATAATAATCTAATAAGTATAATCGGTAGAGATAGTAATGTCTAATTGAACAGTTTTTCATTTTAATATTAAATATAATATTCTAAAGTTAAACATACCAAAAGTTTGAGCTCTCAATGCTCTATGCTTTGGGCCTAATTAACATTACTGCGCGCTTTAATGAGTAGTAATAGCCCCGAAAATGAGACCAGTTGACTCCTCTGGCATAGGTGGTATCATTATATTTACCAGCCAAGTTGCTATGATGACAAGAGTTGTACCACCACGCGCCAGTGTATTCCTTAGCACAGTTTCTACCATCTTTATCGTTGTCTCTATCAATGGTAGTAAAATTCATACCCTTATGAACCAGTAGCGAATCACCAGCAGTTCCACTCCCTTTTCCAAGTTTCTCCAGGGCATAGAAATGCTGTTCGTCCCCAATGGCGAATTCGTCGTAGGCCTCGTATCTTGTGTCACCTTCGAAATCTTCAAGTTCCACAAGCAATTCTTGGGGCTTATCGGCTGTCAGTGCGTATAACTTATCCAAGCCTATAAAGAATTCGGAATCCAAATTACCGAAACCCTCCTTATAGGCATTCCAATCTTTGTAAAAATCCACACTTCCGTCCAGTCGCCGCAAAATAATAGTCCAACCACCTCCACGCAATGTGGCATCACAGACTACTTTAAAGGGTCCAATGTAGTAATTAGGAATTTCTATTTCATGGATTCCATGTGGCTGAAGAGCTTTAGGTGTTTCACCACAATTCCTTGGATACACAATTGGTTTTGACTGCGTCGTGACTGCGTGTTGCTCCAGCTGTGATGTTATATGCTTAAGTTCCGCTTTTATCAGTATCTGGTCAGCTCTTATCAGCTCAAGTTCCGCTCTAATAAGAACTGCATGTTAATTAAAAGACAGATTTGGGTCATATAAATGCTTACTTCAAATCCGGTTTAGACTGTGATGCCATATTTTTAAGTTGATCTTTTATCAGTATCTGGTCAGCTCTTATCAGCTCAAGTTCCGCTCTAATAAGAACTGCATGTTAATCAAAAGACAGATTTGGGTCATATAAATACTTACTTCAAATCCGGTTTAGACTGTGATGTGATATTTTTAAGTTGATCTTTAATCAGTATCTGGTCAGCTCTTATCAGGTCCAGTTCCGCTCTATTAAAAACAGCATATTAATCAGAGTACAGGTATAAATAATATAATTTCCTACGTCAAATCCATAAGTAGAGATCTCAGTGTGATAAATGCACTAGTCACATTGAGCTCAATTATAGGAATGTCACCAAAAGTGATACAAATACATTGTATTAAAAATATTCCACAAATCACTTTCATCATATTTGATGCTCAGATGACTGTTGAAAATAAACTGCGCTTAATACGAATTGACTTTGGTATTTATAGCTTGACAGAAGCACTATGCTCAGTACATATCATGCCATAGCATCCAAAGTTCAAATATTCAAAAAAAAAACATTATAAAGATTATTTTAAAATTAGTTTGAACTTATAAATCAAATTATGCCAAATTAGAAAGGTTAAGGCTAATATGAAATAAAGTTCATATATTTAATTTAGAGATAAGCAAACTACGTCACAAAAACTTGTGAAATCATTATCAATTTGATTCTTTAGTAACGGCACGGTCTTAACCCTGCAACGTCATCCTTCGTCAAAATGACTACGCGCTATTTTATTTTTGAATTAAAACCTATTTATACTGTTTATTTTGGTCCCCCTTTTCGTGTAGTACTTGCCAGGAACTTAATAGTTGGTAGTCAAAGTAGGACAATGCACTAGACACATTCTAAGTATTTGATAATTTGATTTTTACGAAAGAAGTCGTCATATTTTGTATGTAAACGACGTAGTTTTTTGTTGAAAACGAGCTATTTGCCAAAAAAAGGCAAGCTGTGAAATGATTTTTTTAAGTTAAAGATTAAATAAAAATTACAAAAATGATAAACAATATTGAAAGAAATATGTTTAAATATAATTAAAAAATATATTTTGGTATTTAATTTTGCTCACGACATATTTTAGACTAACATAAAATAGGTCGTAGTCATATTGACGAAGGATGACGTTTATGTACTAAAAATAAGGATGACGTTCCAGGGTTAAGCTGATAAGAAAACAAACCGGAATTATATAAGTCTGTGAGGTAAAAACTACAGTTATATAGGTATATGAGTGTAATACAATGACCCCAAAAAGTATATAAAATACATGTACTGTATGACTACTTTAAAAAAGTACAAAAGGATCTATTAGGTTTGTGCAAATGACATATGTGTGTAACAGGCAGAAGGAGGCGTTGCAGAGCCCACAAAGTATATACATTCTTGATTTGGACGATCAATGTTATGTTTGATTTTTAATTTTTGTCATGCCCTCCACCTCAAATTCGCAAAAATATTCCCAGCATGTCCAGTTTTAGAGTCATTGTCTTCCATTGTCTTTTTTGCTTAAATAAAGTTAAGGAAGAATTGAATGTATGGTGCGATTTGCAGCCTGATCGGATAATAAACACCACAGTGTAAGCGGTCACTAGGGCGTATGCGTGACATTAGATTGCGGGCTCTTATATTATATATGTGTGAGTATTGGCTATTGTTTGTATTTTTTTAAAAGATAGACAAAAGAAAATAGTGTAAATACCAGTTAGAAATTGACTTTAACACCCTCTACATAATATTAGCAATAAAAGTAGGCGATATTCTTGTTTCTCAATAAAATCCATGCAATAGTTGCATAAAACAAGGGTCATAAACGTCTTCATAAGGTATCAAATAAACTACCACAACAACAAGCCATAAAAAATGGACAGTGGGCAGTTGCAGCTTGATTAATGCAACTCAAGCACAACAGCAATAAAAAGCAAAACAAAAGGAGAAAGAGGAACAGAGGGAAAAGGCGAATGAAAGGAAACCTAAATGAACAAGCCACAAAATGTTTGACGTTGATGATGAGTCTATTACAGGCAATAACAACAACTGACGCAATTGCAATTGCCCCTACATAAAAAAAAGGAAACTACATGTGTGTATCTGTGTGTGATTATCCACCCCTGACAGCAACCCTGGTCGCTACGCACACGCGCTATCTACGCACTAAAGTAAACTCCATAAACGTGGCTAAAAAATAAAGTACATTAAATACGAGAAGGAGAACCTCCATAAAAAAGGCAAAGCACTGCTAAAATTTGCCAATGTTTTTTTTCGGTAGTTGACCAAAACACACACACATGTACACACACATATAGATAATGACAAGCATTATGTGTGAAATAAAAATAAATGTGCTAAATGGATAATAAAATACAACGAAGCGACAGTCATAATGACCCACTCAGACACACTCGGCCCCTCCTACTCCACTCTATACACAGTCTGACAACTAACCAAATAAAATTGCACAAAACATTGCAATCGTTTTCACTTTTTGTTCTTTTTTTAAGCGTAATTTTACTGGTGTGTGGCCATTGTACTTAATTGAACTGTCAACCAAAATAATACATTGAGATAAACATTTTAATTGTATACTATACCATCAATAGGAGTAGCAGAGATATATAGATCTATGTAGGATATTTCGTAAATCTAATAAGATTTTAAAATTAAAGAATTTATGCAGTTTTTTATCTCGAGTTTGCGGGAATCTAATGACCTGAAGTTCGTTAGGTAATGTATAATAACTTCTACATAGTTCTACTCATGAAATATACAAGATAGATTAAATCATCATTATCACAGCAATATATTTTAAAGATATTTTCATACGGTTAGCTTTATTCTGAGTACAAAAGTAATATTTGAACTACTGTAGAGAGTATAATCATATAATCACATGAAATAATATATCACGACTGTAATAACTTTACTGTGTAAAGTAAGTAAGTGTTAAGGATATCCAAGTACTAATATAATATCAGTATACTGACAAGATTTATTAATATAGGAAAAACCTCAATAAAAGATACCAAGAAATTGAGTTTAAATATATAGTTATACATATATGTTAATTTTGAACTTTATTATATTTCCATTAACATGTATGTATATAAAGTGAATGATAGTATACATATCGCTTATGTAAATAGGTTCTATCTAGCATTCTTTGTAGATTCGACTGGAATTCTCTTATTTTCTTAAATATTCAGCACTTTTTCAGTTGTTAAATGCGATTATTAACTTCTTTAATGCCTTACTTCTTACTATACATACTATCTCTAGTGCTCACAATTATAACTGTAGATATACACACACACATATATATATATATATTCACTACATCCACATATATAAAGTACAAATGATTGCAGACTGCGAAACAATAGCCAACTTTGCGCTAAGCTGCTGCACTTCATGGCCAAAAAGGGCTGCAATTAAAATAAGTACCTCGCCGTGTTTTTTTGCGACTGCCGGATTCGCTGGGTTTGAATGTGAGTACAGAGAACAGCCAAAAAAAGGCAAAAACAAAATTAGTCACAGTTGCCAAACACACTTACATTTATATATAGACATCTACGTATAAGTGAGAGCATACATATATGATGGGTATATAAGCACATTGTGTTCGCAAGCTAATTAAGAAATTACTGCAGGCAAAACAACGCCCACACAGGCACTTTACCCACGCCCACTTGCCGAAACCCAAACACTCCTTCTACACACTTCCACCCAGAGCACGTTGCCAGCCGAAAAAGAGAAAAGAAATCCATTCAATATATGCATGAAGCACGAAAAATGATATTAACAAAAAACACAAGAGTAGCAAGGCCAAAAAGGAAAATTCTACTGGGAGTCGAAGTCATAATGCGCTACACTAAAGGCAAATCTTAAAAACATCTCCTAAAATTCGGTAACTCTTGAAATAAAATCTTATCTTATCCTTTTTGGTTATTCGAAGTTCTGTACTAATTTCTAACATAATAATTTCTAAACAAATGTCTAAAATATTCTAGAACATAAAATTCATCTGAGAACCAATATGCCTGCATCCATTGAGATCCTATAAAGCAGCCACCTATATGTAATCCCATAGAGCACAGACACATCCTACCTACGATTATCCAACCAGCCCAACTACCAACTGCCTGCTCAGACAAATTCACTTTACATATGAGCAAATGTGCTGCAAAGCAACCAAAAAAAAAAAACAAAACACCAAAAAGAGAAAAGTTAAAAAAGAACTGAAATTATGAAAAGCAGTCAAAAAAAAGAAAAGCTAAAGCAAAAATTCAAAGTGCCGTCGCTTGCCTTTCACATACAGAGCTCAAACCCGAGCTGTGCCAGACAATTTTCATAATTTCTCTACAATTTTCAACCATTTTATAAAATGAATTGAAATTTTTGCTCACATTTTTTTTGGCTGCAAATAAAGAAGGGAAAATGTAGAAGAAAAGCCATCAAATCCATTCATGCGCTTAAATAAAATGCTCAAGCACTTGACTGCATCCATAGAAAAATATTCGGCGCAACCCAAAAAAAGGACCAAAAAAGACCGAAAAAAATGTGGAAATAAAAAATGAAATAAAATCTGCGACTGCGGGCTAAAACATCTAAGGGAAAGGGTATGCATATACAAAAGAAAGCCTAATTTGTTCAGATGGCTTCGCTATACTTAGGTATATTTGCATATAACTGCGAAAAGAGTACAGTCGTAAGTGCTGCTACAGAAAATTCCATTATATTATTGGCAAATTTTTATCAGATGATATGATATTTTCAGCTCATTTAAATATTTGAGGCCAGTTTTTGAAAGATTAACTTGAAATATATTCAATTAGCTATAGTTAATTAGGAATCGATAATCACTGATGTCAGCTTGAGTTCAAGTCTCAGCTTTACTAAACCTTTTCTTGTACACAAGTATCTAAAATACCCCTTGACTTGTAGCAAAGTGTACGACATCTATATAACAATAGAGCGAGTAACCTTCATACACTTTAATCAAATGCAAGCTGAGCCGATTGTTAAGAATTTTTGCTTAGATTTCGACTAAGAAATACATTTTCCATTAGGCTGGCATAAAATGCGGTTTTAAATGCTAAGCAAATCAATCTGCTTAAGTAAGTAAACATATTAAACATTATTAGTACTGATTAAATAAACGTAATCGTCTAAGAAATTTCAAATTTCACTAAATTGTCAACAGTTTAAACAGACTTGAAATTCATACACAGAATGTGTGAAATTTAACGCCTTCCATTATAACAGGCAGTATAAACATTTGTTAATAAACCCCAGAGTGTGTGGGTGTGAATGTATCTGTATCTGTATCTGCATTCGTATCTGTTGTTATTTCAAACTAACAATCACTGGGCGTTTGCTGCATAACCGAAAGCATTTTATGCATTTTTATTGCCACATTTATTCGCAGCGCGCAATTTGCAATTTATTTTTGCAATTTAACACGCCCCCTCTGGGGCAGTAGAGGGGCATGCCAGGCATTACTGGTATAGGCAAAAAAAATGCGCTTTTAATGCTAGGATGCACAAAGTGCCCAACACCAGCAACAATATACTAAATGCAAACTTAAAACGCACAACAACAATGGCTACAGTAATTGTCGTTGTTTTTGCTTTGGTTGTTGTTGTTGTTTTGTGTGTGTAACAACACTTTGCACTTATATCTGCAAATACATATTTAATATTTCTGTATGTGAGCGTATATTTTGCATTGGCAATTAAACGCGGGGCACTTAGTCGGCGAGCTGAAAGCCAAAAGGGAAAGCACCGTGCATACCATTCATATCCATAAGTGTGGGTATTCCACTCATACACATAGGTGTGACTAGTCGTACCTTAGTAAGACTGATAATAATCTACTGCAATAGTAGTAACAGTTTGACTTTAAATACAGTTTACTCGAGTCATATGGAGGATTGCTCCTGAGTGTCGTAGACGATTTCTTAGTCTAACATATGTAAATCTCAAATAATGTCTAAGGCTAGAGTAAACCTAGTTGGTCATAATACATAAAACTTATTTGAACTGATAAACTTGCTTAAAACAGTCGTCATAAGTAGCTACCCTTAGTAAAAACTTTATATAATACCAGGATTCTGGCAGAACTCACTTGATTAATTGTCTTTTACTTCTCCCTCTTGCACAAACTATGTCTCATCAGATGCTGCTCTTTTTCTATAAGCTATAGTATCTCATTTTCCCACATAAATTTGTACTTAACCATTTTTCCATTCATAAGAAAAACTCAAGTTTCCATTACACATTTTTTTTATTATTCTTTTATTGATATTTTTTATATAAGCATTTTTGGTGTTTTTTGTTGTGGTTTTCCTTCTTCATCTTAAGTTATTTTTTCAATTAGTTCGCGTTTAGTACATTGAAGTAATAATTTAACTAGTTATTTGGTAATCTCTTGATATAAGTTAGTTATTACAATTATATACAATAGAAAGGTGCATATGCCAGTTAATTATATGTTCAGGCCCTGTGCCAAGGATCTATAATAAGTTGATTTTTCTTTGGCTTATACAAAGTACGATTAAGATATAGTTAATGTTATATTTTTAATATGTTTTTTGCTCTTATGAATCGCTGTTCCCTGGAATTGCTTAGGGAAACCAACTGATGACTTTAGATACGTTTATACATACTATATTGACCACATATAACTGCGATTATACCTACACTTGACCAGCAATCGAAAAAGTTAAAGCAAAACTAAAAGCTAAGCTATTTACAAGGTGCAACAAAATCAAATTGAGGCAACAACTGAGGAAGCTTAAAAATAATTGAGCAAGAGGCATTTACAATAGGAGATAGAGGAGGCTTAGCAGCAGAGTGGCGTAACAGAAGAGAAGGGCTGACTAATTAGCTACTGAGTGGATCAATGGATATTCCTCTATTGCTCTCAAGTAGTGAAGAAGCTTTTAGTTGAGTAGAGTTATACAATATTGTTCAATCTTTTTGCCACTGTAATTCTATACTCTTCTTGCCACAGTTTAGTTTCGCCTCTCTCCTCTGCCTACGCCACTGTTTTAGTTAGTTTGAGTGTTTTACTTATTTTTAAAGTAGTTATCGTAGATTAGGGCAAGCGAGCAGTTAACTGCTCGATAAGTATTTACAAAAAAGCTTTAGGAACAAACTATGCAAAAAACTTTACAGCTTTCTATATCAATTTCTATCGATTATTATTACGATGCAGGGGAATACCCTCACTATACTATATATAAATATTCATCTCTTGTTGGCCTTTTTTATGGTATAGCTTTTGAAACCAATTGATGTGCACTTAGCCGCTGATCCTTTTATTTTTTTGAAGAAACTTTTTCAATAGAAATTTACAATGCATCGGGGACGTTTGGGTGGCTGGGTGGTTTATTGATTTATGCGGCACCACCCTGTATGGACAGCGTGAGCTGACCCAGCCCCCCGGGGGCACCAGGCGTTTCGCTGCGTTCCAGGCAATTGTTGCTTTTGCTGTGTGCTTCGGCAGGTGCTGGAGGAGGTGGTGGTGGTGGTGCTGCTGCTGTGGCTGTCCTGGAGCTAAGGCAACTGTTGGCGGACAGTAGCTGTTGAGTGGGCTCCTCATCGGCCTCCACGTCGATGGCAGCATCGTCCTCATCCTGCTCTGGCCCATGCAGTTCTCGCTCCTGCTCTCCATCCGAGTCCAGGTCCATGGAGCAGCGTCTCAGCTGCATTCCAGACGGCAGCGGAGGCGGCGGCAGTGGCTTTAGCAGCGTCATAGGCGCTGCCAGGCAACCCACGTTCTATACCAGCGACGACAGCGGTGGACGTGGCGGACTTGTGTTGCGTGCAGCAGCAGCGGCATAATACTGCATGGGATGATGATGCGGCGGTGGTGGTTGTACAAAGCCCGCTGTGGTGCCATCATGATAGAGCACCGGCACACGCACCAGCCGCTGAGCCGCATGCGCCATGTTGGCCATATTGGCTGCCTCCAGTTCGGCCGCCAGTTGACGCTTCCACTTGTTCCGACGATTCTGAAACCAAATCTTCACCTGCGTCTCGGTGAGTCTCAACGACGCCGCTAGTCCAGCCCGTTCCGATGAGCTAAGATAACGCTTCAAATCGAATGTGGACTCCAGCTGGAACACCTGAGCACGTGAGAATACTGTGCGAGTCTTCTTCTTGCGCTTCGAATTGCTGCCATCGCCATGCGGCGACGAACTGTCCGAGGGACCATCAGTGCCATCGTCCTCCTCAATGATCTCCTCACCCTCATCGTCCGACTCGTTTGAGGAGCTATTCGTGGGCAGCAGGTAACCACCCCCAGCGCCAGTCAGATGATGATGATGGCTAGTAGTGGGCGTGCTGGGCTGATGTGGATGCTGTGGATGCTGTGACTGTGCCTGTGGATGCTGTTGCTGCTGATAGAGGTGATGATGTGCTCCTCCACTTCCTCCTGCTGCTGCTGGTGCTTGTGCTGCTCCTGATGGTGGTGGTGTGCACTTGCTGCTCAGGCTGTGGTTGTTGTTGTTGGCAGTGCTACTGTTATTATTGTTGTTGGGACTCAGCGATGTGGGCGAAGGTGGATTCTCAGTGGTGTTGGTGGAGCAGCTGTCTGCAAAGAGAGCAAAAGGGAAAGAGCGCATGAGTGAGAGTGCATTAACAGAGAGAGAGACTGAGAATGAGAAGGCGAGAGCTAAAAGTAAAATGTTATTAGTTGATTTGACTCGCGCTCTATGAGTGGGAGAGGGCAGCAGCTAAGGGTTGTTTAATAGCTTAAGAGACTCACTCTATGTGTGTGTGTCTACTTAAATGTGTGTGTGCGTGTGTGTGTGTCTGTATGCCTGCACAGATTTAAGCTGCCCACACTTAACCTCACACTTGTCTTTGTCTTTGTTTTTTTTCTTACGCATCGCTTAAAGCGCAGACGCAGTCTATCTATATAAATGTGTGTGTGTGTGTGTGTGTGTGTGTCCATGGCTGTTGTGTGTGTGAGTTAAATTACCATTTAAAATGGCTGTCAGTCAGCAGAACAATTTGACTTTTATTGAAGCTTTTAGTTATTTATAAACTCGTTTCGACCAACAAAACAAAAACTCTTTTAAACTGCTGCATTTTTTTGGGGCACATACTATAATAAAAGCTTGCCCCACGTCCACAACCAACACTGAGCAAAATGTTGTTTTGTTTCAGTGTACAATTTGTTCTATCAATGTCAGCACGAATTTCTATTAAGAACTCAAATTAGGGAAGTATTTGAATTAGACTCCGTATTAAAAACGAGAAAAGTATAAATAAAATTTGCAAATTGATTAATTATAATTAGTTTAAATTAATTTAATTTCTAATGCCTAAAGTAAAGGAACATTGATTACATTTATTTCTTATTTTGTATTATTACGTTGAAATAATAAACATATTTTCTTTCAATTTAAAATTACTGACGGAACTATTGTTTTGACTTATATATTTTGATTGAGTTACACACGATGACTAAAACTATTTATACAGCTTAAACTTATATTCAACTGACACATTAAAAAACGTAAAGAATCTATTGATTTATACAATTACACACAGTTCAACTAGTACACACACATGGAAATGGAATTGGAATTTGAGAAAGCGCAAAACTTAAGGCCAATTAACATGAGCAAATGCAATTGCCAATGACTTCTAATGCTTCGCTAAGGGTAAGGCTGGCAGGTGCGGCGGGGATCCTATCAAGTGAGCCCTAAACTGTAGTTTAATGCAGGTGAAGAAAGGAGGGGGTGAGTAAGGCAACTATAGTTGCACTTAATACTTGCTACAAAAGGCGAAGCATGTCAAACGATTTCTCCGGCAGTTTGGTAATTCGATACTCGATTACAAATTGCAATTAATTGAAAATGGCGATTATAGCAGACCGTGTGTCTCGTCTCTCCCTCGTGGTGGCTAACGGGACATGTGTACCACTAGATAATGCCCCTTAACTGTACACCTATATACATATATATTTGCATGTGTGTGTGCGTGTGTGTGTGTGTATGAGTGAGCTTCGGGGCGCACTTTGTTCAGGTGTGCATTGGACACATTCCAACTGGCATTAGGCTGTTGGGGCCAGGCATTATGCAAATTAAGTGAAAATACTTTAAAGAATGTCTAACACGGCACATTCCTGCAGTTTTCTTCTCTTTTTTTCTCACATTCACATTCTTAACCCTCAAGTCGTACTAAAGAAATGACAGCTTTGGGTTCAATTTGTGTTTGAAGAATGCGGAAGACACCACAATTGTTGCTACACTTAGAAAAATGTAATTTTACGGCGTGAATTTGGAAAATTATATTCGATAGATAGAGACTGTTAAAAATTGTACTTAATACTCATAAAACAGTGAGACACTAGAGCATATAAAAAGCAATTAACAGAGCAAATAAAATCTAGACAAATTAATTTTAAAACCTCATTAAAATACATATTAATTTTATAATTGAAAACAAAAGCCTTTAAATATTTAATTGAATTTAAAATATAAATAAAATTAAACAGTATAATATATCACTTTATATAAAAAAAAGACAAATATTGCAAACCTTTTTCAATATCAAAATCTTTAGGCATATAAAGCAAAATAATTGCAAATTCATAAAATATTATCTTGTTGGTGCTAATGTCCGTTATAGGTCTTTATAGCAAACCAACTCAAGAACTTGTTGAAATGTGGCAAAAATCGTAATAGAACTTCTTGCTATTCATTCCTAACATATAACTTTATGAACCACTTGAAGAATCAATCTTACCATGAGTTGGACTATGAAAAGGCATTCGCTGAGGTGCCCAGGGCCAGCCAGGTGGACAGAGCGCCGCATAACGACCCGCCAGAGCGCCCCACTGTGAGATGAAACCCAATCTGCAAAGAAAATATTCAGGAAAGGCGAAAAAGTATGGTTAATAAATTGACATAAATTATGCAGCCTGAGATAATTGCTGAAACTCAAGTAAAGAGCTGAGCGGAACCATCATAAAATGGAGCAGTTAATGTGTGTGTGTGTGTGTGTGTGTAAGAAACAGATACATATGTATGTATGTGTATATGTGTGAGTGGAAACAAAAAGAAAAGAAATCTCGACCCTTAAATGCCAAGCAACCCCCTGCTCTGAGTTGGGTAAACTTTTTGCCCCTTAACTGACAACAGCTGCTGCAAATTTGCTGCCAGCTTTATATATAATTTATATATATGTCTATGAGTGTGTGTCTGTATTTGTATGTGTGTGTCTGTGTGTGGATATATGCTTATAAATGCCGCCGTCTATGTAACCTGTTTAGCTTTTGGCGTTGCGCTTAAAAGCATCTTTTATAAATACATTTACTTATTTATGTTAACGCCGCAAAAGTTTTATCCAAGAAGACGCTCAGCGGCTGTGTGTGAGTGTACCTGTGTGTGTGTGCGAGTGTGTGTTTGAGGGGGGTGATTATGAGAGATATGGTTGAGGGCAGCATGTAGATAAATCAAAGTTTTCAAGTCAAATCAGTCAGGCTGCAGCTAATGCGTAAGTTAATTGGCCGGGAGCGAGTGAGGAAGTCGGCGGTAAGTGGTGAGCAGTTAGGTCGGGGAGGGGGAGGGGGGTTTGCTTGTGCCACTTAAGAGCTTTTAACTGGCCGCACCACCTGTACAATTTGATTGATTTATTGATATGTTTTAGAAGCCACTAGTCTTCCCACGCACTCAATGAACTCTACGGCGCCCGCCCAGGGGGAGTTTCAGTTGATTCCCAGCCGTATTGTATGCCAACGTTAACCCCTACAAGCAGACACCCCTCCCCAACCCTTCCTCCACCACCTCTTGTTGCTGACTTTACATTTTGTTTTGTTTTGTGTGTGTGTTTTGCTATTGTTGTTAAGACCCCTTTTGACCGTTTTGCAAGTGACCCCCGTACGGCCAAGCAGCAGACTGTGATTTCTTTCAGCGACCCCAACAGCCAACCCCCAGACAGACAATACGCTGTGTCCGTTTGTGTGTGTGTGACATTCACATTTAGCTGACCCTCTTTCACTGCGGCCAAGGTGCAAGGTGTGTAAATCAATAGTTGCTCAGTGTGTCTCTCTGCCTCTTAGTCTGTCTAGCGCAGCTCACTTTGCCACTTAGCCAGCTTTTACCTCTTTCAATTAAACGTTTGTCTATATTTAGCTACACCAAAGCAAATATATGTACATATGTCTAACATAATAACAAGTTGATGTCAAATCACAGCATATTTATCCTGCAATATCTCAGCTTATATAACACTAAAATATCACTTGTAGAGTAGGAAATATTGCTGACAAATATACACATGAAAAAGAATTATTCAAAAAATAATAATATTAAATAATAATAATAATAAATTGAAAGTTTTTGTGTATCATTTCTTCAGGAAAAGTCTAAAAATTGTGATCAAATTTGTGACTATCCCAAATAAAATATTTATCATAACATCAATTTGATATCAATCGTCCCATCATCTGGATCTATTATAACCTCAGCTTATCCAATTCAAATATCAAAACCAGAAAATGTTTCTTATAAATTCAAAAAAAATATAAAAATACAGTAGCAGTAGATGTTGCTGTAAACCCCAATTATATAGAAATAATATCAAATTAATATTACAAAAAATGTCAAATGACTAATTGATATTTTCTGTTTATATCTTACACCAAACAACCCTTTCAAGCTGACGCCATTTTCTGTTTATTTTTGCAGTGTACAAGTTATGAGCTCCACTTTGTGTTGGAGCTAAACGCTTCAAAGGTTTCCTACAACCCGCGACTACCCCTCGAGTCACGGTATCCGACTACTTGGGCAGCACAAAGTGCCAGCTCAAATCACATCTAATGGGCTTCATGTTTACAACGTCAATTGAGAGAAAGCCGCTTTTTGCTTACGGCCAAAAAGATGACGCCCCCAACAAATCCGCTCAAATTACTTACAGAAAAACGACAAATAAAGGAAGTAGAGGAGGCGAACAAAAAATAAGGAAAAGGAGGAAAAAGCAAAAAAGAAATTACCTCAATTACTGCGCTAATATTTGTTGCTGAAAGCTGTCAACGGAAAGAAGACCGAAATGAATTGTTGGAGAAAAAAACAGCTTGTAGCTATTTGCTTTACTAATTATCCAAATCAAAGAACTCGGACTGAAACATGGACTCCAGCTCCAGCTGCGGTAATGCCGGGCATTTGTTTTTCCCGCCCAACCAAATGAAATAAATACAACATTCCATGGCTCCAGGCCATGAGGCCGCAGCCCCACCCGGCAGCTCATTTTGGTGTCACTTTGTGGCGGAAGTGGATGACCATGTTTTAAATTCTCTAGCACGGGGAGGGAGTCCACGTCCCTGAAGCTGTCAGAAGTCAACGCCGGAACGAAACACAAACCCAACCCCAGTTTAAACTCATTCCACTCCCACAACTTGAATGCATTGGGCTCTGCTCATTTCTTGTTTTAATGAATTGTTTGTGGTTCTTTCGACTTTTGCGCTTTCCATTTTTCTCCTTTTTCACCCAACGTTTACCCTGCCATAATTTTTCCTAGACTATGCAATTGAGTTGTTCAACATGGCGTTCTACACGGATCCCGCTTCAAGTTTTTCTGATTTTTCCCTCCCATCAATATCTGAAACTGTTTTTGTTAGACGAATTGCTTTGATGTTTTAGTTTATGGGTAAGGATAGAGAAAGGAAGAGATTTTAGAAGCAATTTATAATAGAAAAATGATAAAATTGTTGTAGTTGACAAGGTTCAAGAGTTGCCCATAATTTGATTACAAATATATAGATGAAAAGTAGAAGTATCTATAGAATACGTGTAACTCGATAAATCCACCTAAGAAATTATATACTTAAAATTAAGAAAAGGAAAAGATGACCTTATTGAAATGGAAGGAAGGAAGAAATTGACCTTACAAGGTTTCAACATTTTTATGTTTATTATTAATTGAAAGTTTTGAATCTATCTAGCCATTTTATTATATACTAAACATCATCACAAGAACTAAAAAAAAATGTCTAAAAATTGACTGCAAAATTTATTAATCAGACTAAATTATGTCGAATTATTCTAGCTCATCAAACTACAATATATTGCGTCATAAACGCCATTATATTTATACTGAACATCACTTCAACATCGCTCCAGTATCACCAGAAGACATTTGTAATAAAATGTATGTACTATGTAAAAGAAATTCTAAACTAAGAAATACTTCATCAAATCGCCTCAAGGCAACAATATCAATTTGCCTTTAGAGCTCAACTTTCTCAAGTGCCCGCAGAATTGAGAATTTTCTAAACTAATACAGAGGAACAACCACTTGACTGTAGCCCTTCTCCTACCTTGACCCTCTTTTCCCTCACGAAATGAAATCAAAGCGACAATTGTAGCACTTCACAGAATGCGTATTAAACAAATGAATTTTTGAATTAAAAAAATTTGAATATAATGCTAACAATAGGGAAGGCTAAACCGCTTAGGAGTCGCTCATGCATAAAAGATTTGCACACGCTAATTGGCACGAAATGAAGCCTAACAGCATTACATATTGCATATGCCATATTTATAGGGTATTTGTGACAAATTTTAATTTCGAACGGGTGCGGGCCACTCGAACCTTAACCGCAAAAGTAGCCAAAATATTGAATACAGTTGACTGAGCACAGTGGGCTGAAATTGTAGGATTAGCTTAGAAAATATATATAGCTAAATAGAGAGGTACAGGCAGCAGATATTGAAAGAGAGGACCGATTATGTTTGTAATATTTGTGGCAGCTTAGTCTAAATCTCCCACTTGAAAAATGGTGACATTTGCGACGCGCACAAAATTAGTTTTTCCCCCCGCACCACAGGAAGTCCCACAAATGACACACGACAGTAACAAAGCGAAAAAAAACCCCCTCAGGAGTCAAGCCACAAAAATCTAGATGTGTTATCGAAATATGTTTGTCGTTAAATTGAATCTATATAACGGGCAAATCATATCAAAACGCACAAGTTAATCCCATCTATAGACTAGATAAGCGCCCCGAACGCATAGCACTGGGACCGGCAGAGAGAGAGTGAGTGATTGAGAGATTGGTTTGTAATTACTCTACTATATAATTATATTGTCAGCGAGTCCTTTTGTCTCTTGGCCTTACAACAAAAGGCGCAACAGCAAAAAAAATGGGTGCACAATAGACATTTCCTCGACTTGAGCTGCACCCTTTGTGCTGAACGCACTCACAAGCATATCGAGTTACAGTTACAGAGCGAGAACGCTTAAATTGCGCTCTCTATAATTAAACCGCAGCCAGACTGATGGACTGAGACACGGAGAACTTCAGAGTACAGTAGCTGACCAGTAATTAAAAAGAACGAATAATAATAATCGTTATGCCACTGTCAAAATATTCCAACTATAATCCAGGTGAAAGTTCCATCTACTATAGTACTATTACTACTTCCCATATTAAACGATCACTCAGCGTTTTACGTGCGCTTGAATTAATCATGTCGGACCCGGGGCGGAACCCGGGACAGTTTTCAACTTTGATGATCAAGCGATAAGCCCGTCACATAGGCAGCCACACGTCAGCTGTAAGCGCCAAACAGCAGGAGTCAACACTTGGTCAGCAGCCAGTGAAACAGAGTGCGAGGACGACGGCGAGGGCGATTCCCTTAATTGGGGTTGGGGCACGCGACCCTCGCTTATCGCAGACATGTGATCGCCTCAACGCATGCGTAAATGAAATGAAAATGATCATCATTTAAAAGCAGCACTGAAAAACCAACAATGTGCATTTAAATATACCCTAACTAGAAGTTCATAATTCAAACAAATTCACTCCTGCATAACATCTGTGTTTATCAGACGTTTCTTCTGAAATTTTCAGCACAAGTTCAAAAAGTGGTCATGTTTGACTTAGTCAAATTTCAAAATTGTGACCTTTGTAAATTCAGAGATCAGCAAACTTTTTATATGGAAAGAAATTTAGACTGAAGTAATAATAATCATAAAGACATTTCCAGACTTTATAATTTTTACTTCAACTCCCATAAAACAATTATACCCTGTGGTCGTGCTCTTTAATATCAGGTATTATTCATACACACCCCCTTTAAGATCTTAGTCGAACAGTTGCTTTTGCAGTTCATAAAATAAAAGTGCAACATTTTTTTAATTCAACACATGCCTTAATCGAGCAATTCCTGTAACTTGATCTCACTCGAGTTTTTTTATGCCCATTTAAATGTTGGCTAAGTGGGGTTAAAAGGACCCCAAGAGTCTTACGTTTTGTAAGCATAAATTCATTGATAAACCATATGTAGGTGGCCTTATTGATGTGTGTGTGTCTGTTTTGTGGGTCAGCGAGTGAATGAGTGAGGGTTCATTCATTACGTTCGTTTCACTCACTGCTCATATTCAATTCAATTCATTTTTCTCATTTTTTTGCATGTCGGGATATGCCAGACTGTCAGGCTGTCAGTTGTGCTGCAGTTTGCATTGAATTTCATTTGCAAATGTTACGTAATTCGATATTTTAGCTAAATTGAATGGACAACGTGAAAAACAAATCAATATGGATTTGCATTCGAACTGACCAGCTGACCGGTTCAAAACTTATTTGAACTAATTGGTGGGACAGGTAAAAATAATTTCTAATTTCTATAGGATCAAATTTCTTATCTAAGAACAGAATTATGCAAATGGCGATAGAATTTTTTATGTGCTACACCAAACAAAGGGTTTATATCAATGGAAATTACTCATTTTCTCATAATTATGTAGAGTAATTAGATATTAGATAACAAGGCATAAAAATTAAAATTCTGACATTTGCACGTATTATAGTGATATTGTTTCCCATTTATTATTTGCTTATTAGTTCTATTCAAAATTAAAATTAAAACTATTGACTGAAAATCAAATTCCATTCCATTTATCAGCTTTCAATCTTTCATCACGGCACCCACTTAAGGTGTCCTATGACAAATCCTCCTTTACCTTAAACATTTCTATCCTATCTTGACCATCAGCTAAAACAACAGTAATAACTATGCGTAACTCACTCCCGAAGCATGAATACAGCATTTTCAAACGAACAGATTTGCCTCACCTAAGCCAAATGGTATTTTTCAAACCCATGAATGCCCATACCTATTGTTTGTCAGAGAGGTATTCCTCAAGGATTATTAGCTACAATTTGCCCAATATGTGGAAAGAAGTAAAGAGAAACATGAGAAAACAGGTGAAATTGTAAACGCTCAAGGATCAATGGAAAAACTGAAGAGGAACGCTTGACTTTTTGGTTTCACAATGTCTAGGGTAGGCAGCTCGACCTAAGCCGAGTCTAAAATACAGCTAATAACATTTTGATATGTTGTTGGTGTGATCCAAATATTTCAAAGAAAGACTGTCTTATATCAATTCGAAAATATCTCTGTTTAAATTCAAAACTAATCAAAAATTGTAAACGGAACCCCCTATATAAACGACCTACGGTTTCTGTACCTATTCACTTGATTGGTTTTACTTCATGTCATATTTTCTTTCAGTGTAGCTCACCTTGATAGCATTGCGGCATCCTGTTGTGGTCCTCCGGCTCCTGGCTGTGGCAGTTGTGGTATGGGCGTTATTAGCGCTGTGGCGGCTCCAATTTTTTTCGCCGGCTCACTGCGACTCAGTATGCTGGAGATGGAGAAGCTAGTGAAGCCATTGGAGCCAGTTGTGGCCTTGTTGTTGCTGCTGCTGCCGTTGCCAGTGCTGCTCGCATTACTGTCGTTGCTATTGGCGCCCACAGATGCTGCTGCTGCCGCCGCCGCTGCCGAGGCGCACGTGCTGCCGCTGCCACTGTGATTGTTGTTGTTGTTGTTGTGATTCAAGGTTTTGCTGTTGTTGTTCAGCTCCTCGTTGGCGCTGCCATTGCGTTCGAGCTCTGGCGATTTGGGCGCCAGTGAGGCGGGTGAGCCCAAGCGCTCGCCCAGATGAGCGGGCACATGTTGGAGCAGGGCGGCAGGATGTGGTGCAGCATGTGCCGCCGGATGCAGATGACCGAAACTGTGCAACGCATGATGCAGTGCCACCGGATGGCCACTGAGCGTGCTCAGATGATGCTGCAAATGATGATGCAACACCGCCGGCGGCACTGCGCCATTCGGACTGTGATGATGATGGTAATGTGGTGCCGCTGGAACGGTTGACGTGGATGAGGGCGTGCCAGCGGTTGTATTTGGTGTGGAGCGATGTGTGGGTGTTGCTGGCGGCGAGCTGCCGTCCACGGAGCGGGCCAATGGACTGTCACGGCCATTGCTCAGACCGGCGGCACCCAAAGGACTCGGCTCCGGACTGGATACCACACTAATATCGACTTCGGCCTCAGAGGAAGACATGTCAACAAAAATGTTTAAACAATTTCTATTTATTTTCAAATGATTTTTAATTTCTTAATTAATTTCGGGGTTATGTTATCAGTCACTGTATGCGTCACTGTATGGGCCACTTATCACTGTTTTGCACTACGAGTTGGGCAAATAATAAATTCTCAACCGAGACGAGACGTCTGCACCGTTTGATCAACGTTTCGCATTTAAATTCAAAATGTTTTTGGTTAACAGGCTCAAAGTCCTTCCTTGCCGTGCCGTGCCGCAGCTGTGCCGCTGCTCGCTCTCGCCTGCAGTGCGTGTGGCAGCGATCGTTTACTTATTTTTATTGTTTCAACGTCTCTGGCCGTTTCTAACCCCCAAAACAATAAAGAGAGAGAGAGCACAGCCAGCGAAAGGGAGAGAGAGAGCGCACAGTGTCGTCTTGTTGCCGCGCTCAACAGTAACTAAAAGTAGAGCTGGAAAATCCGCGTAGACATGCTGAATGCGAATTCAACACACTGAGGTGGTTGGTTCTTATTTCAACACACACACACGAACACACACACTCGCATACCTGTGGCTGAGGGGAGGTTTCGCTTATGCGCGCTCTCTTTTGCAGTAGGAATGGCACCACGCTCTCCGCCTCTGCTTGTTTCCATTCCATTTGCTCTCTGCGTTCTGCTGTTTATTTCGACAATTGTCTTGCGACCGCAACGACAGACACTTTGCGTATGTTCTTTTTGTCGCTGTCCGCAAAATTGTGCCAATAAAACCCAAAATAAAAAGAAACAAGAAGAAAAAATAATCAAGAAAATTCACAAAAAAAAATAAATAAAACTTGCAAACAGCGCAGAGACTGAAACACTTGGCATTTGGAACATTCCTAAACTGTAGGGGGCTTTTCATTGTATATATATATATATATATGTGTGTGTGTGTGTGTGTATGCTGGCCTCCTATTGAAATGCCAATATAAAATCAATCAATTGGCACCCCATCAAGGGTCAAGTGCTGCTCTGTGGTGCAGCTAAAGTCCTGTTGCTTCCACAAACTGTGCGGAAAACAAATTTTAATTGATGCCAACTAAAAGGTTCCATTCCATTGAACTCTGCTGTAAATTTGGCAAAAGCATTTCGAAATTAGAAACAACAATGATGAAGCAAGGATAGGCGACGAATACCTGGGAGATTCATTTTTTTAAATTCAAATTGAAATGTGTGCTTTTAAATTCTGATTTGATTCTAAATATTATTAATAATATTAGAATTTTAATAATAATAATCAAATATAAGTTATCGAGCATAGAAAATATTGTTCACAAACTTTTTACTATTTAATTATTAATTTTAGTTGACATTAAATAAATATTCTGTTGGTGATTACAATACTTCCAATTTATATTTGATTTGGAAATTAATATAAGCCGCATTCAATTGTAAATTAATTTTTCAGCATACAGAATCAATTTTTCGATTATAGGTACATAAATAATATTACTTAAATTATATATTGCCTTAATTTTGTTTTAAATAATTTGAATATCTTCATGTCAAGTAAACATTTGCTTCGTTAAATTAAATTTCGATAATTTAAGAATAAATAAATCTAAAATATTTCGTGTATATAGTTAAAAACTAGAATAATTTTTTTTAATTTTCTTGTCAAATAATATTTTATCTAGAATAAACTTTAAATTATACAATATTTTATACTACATTCAAATTAGTTGGGCCCTTTGATCTCCGGTATCAGGCACATATTCGAAATCACAGCATAGGAGGTGTTTCGATTCCACATCGTTCCACGTCAAGTGAACTACCCTCATGCGCACAGAGGCGGCCATTTTTACAAAAAGCTGAGTAAACTTTGCAGACAACAAAGAGCGGGAGAGTAAGAGTAAGAGTGAGAGTGAGAGCCAGAGCAAGAGACAGACAGAGAGAAAGAGAGAGAGAGAGAGAGAGTGCAGCAAATTGAAATTTTAAATGCTTTCAGAACTGAGACGACCACGAGACATTCAAAAAGTGTTGCAAGCAATTTGCACAAAACAAAAAAGCGTTATGCGAGGCAATTGCACGGCTAGAGTGAAACAGAGCGTATAAATGACAGCGGAATAGAGAGAGAGAGAGTGAGAGTGAGATGAAGCGAGTGAGAGATAGCGTGAGAGCAGGGCATAGAGTGGGCGTGTCTCGCCAGGCAAACCAATGGGAACAGTGCGTGGCCAGCGCTTGACTGAGGCTCAGCTGACACCGCCGGCAAATAACCAAAAACATTTACGACACTCGGCAAACTGAAACAGAAAAATGCGTAGAAATTCATGCGCAATTACATTTATCCTGTTTAGAAGATTGCTTTGCCAAAGTGCGTCTCAAAGTGCTCTGTGCCAGACACCACAGAAGCCCCCATCAGCGCACAGACACACACACACACACACATGTGGCGTGGGAGTGGTGGCATTTGCCACCTGCCACTGTAGCGTAAAATTGTATAGTATATTTTTGTGTAATTTCCCACTGCGCGCTTTTTGCTTGTTTTTGATTCGTTTTCATGTTGGATTCTGCGACAGCGACCCCCCAATCGCTGTAGTTCAAAAGGTGTTGACACTTGGGCGCTGCCCCACTTTAATTTTAACTCAATGCACAAATGGAAATCGCATTACTTGAGCGCACACTCTGCCTCGTCTTTTGTACAACAATTTCGTTTTGATTTCGTTTGTCTTGCTTTACGCATTAATTAGGCAAATTGACTTTGGGCCAGGTGCCAAAAACCATCTTCAATAGCAGCTTAACAAAAGCATTTTCGCACACACATAAACTGATAATGGAAACAAACGAACGAAAAAAAGAAGAAATGAAAACAAAAGAAAGCGTAGCTCAACTCTTCAAGCTGCACACCCACACTCACTCCCACTTTCACTCCCACTCCGGCCCCACCACTCACTCGACCAAGCACATTAAGCTCAATCTCTGACCGCTGGGCAAGCCACAAAAATTCCAAAGCTCTTTTGCTCGGAACATTTAAAAGAAATAACAAACTGTTCAACTGTCGGACAAAACGATTCTACAACAAATTGCACTGCAATAAAAGTCTGTGTATGTGTGTGTGTGTGTGTGTGTGTGTGTGTGTGCAGTACTTAGAGCACGACGTAAGCCAAAGCCAAAAGCAATGCAGACAAGCTACCAGAGCTTTTGCTAGCTCTATCTGCACGTGTGTGTGTGTGTGAGTGTGAGTGTGTGCTTGGCCAAGGCAAACAAGAAAAACAGCTCTTAATTGACGTACGAGCAAAGTGGGAGTTGCAATTTTCATTGACTCCACTTTAGCTGGGCAGACGGGGAAGCCTAAACAGTCGACCACAGAGCACAAAGCACAGGGCACAAGAGAGCAGCGAGCGGCCAGTGGAGAGGTGAATAGCGTACAGTACGCAAAGCCACTTTATTGGGATGGTGAGCTTGCATTGAGCAGGAGTTTGGTGAATTGCAGCTGCGCTGGTGAGTTTGAGCTAAGGCATTTGCATGTAGGCAACCCAGTTGGAATTTGCATGTAAAGTAAATTCAAAGACAACTGATGAAATAATAGGATTGTATATGCATTACTTAGTAAGCAATTAGAGTTATAAAAACAACTTGAAGAGCCTTTATACTAACTTGTAATGATTAGTGAAGATTAAAAACTATTACCTGGCATGTTTATAATTAACAAGGTTTTGCTCAGCGCTCTTTTCATGCCAACAAGTGCAACTGGGCTGTGGGGTGAACTCAACTCAACTCAACACACTCAAATTGCATTTCGCCTTATGCCTTATGCCTCGAAGGCAAGTCATGTTTGCTCAACTTAACTGCAATTAATTTGGCAATTGACGTTGCCAAATAAACAAACAAACAGTTGAGCAAATATATCAATGAAATAACATAAATTCAATAGTAGTTTTAGGAAATTGAGTCGAGAGTGAGGAGTGTCTATAGTCGGACGCTCCATTAGGCAAATGGCCGAGGCTTTTGTGCTATGTATGTATATTGTGTTGTTGTTCTATCAGCATTTATATAATAGGCGAGAAGCATGCTAAACAATAAACTGCATGAAATGGAATGCTTAAAAGCATAAATGGAGTTGTAATCCCTTGGCTCTGCTTCTTCCACATTTTTCTATCTATTTTGGATATTAGCACGGCACAGCGAAAATGGTTTTGGACGCGCTATTTGGGCTTGGCTTTTGTCTTCCATACAAATTTGAACAATGGATGACTAAAATATGTAAACCCCACACAACGGTGAGGCAGGAGGAAGCTTGGGAGGAAGAGTGGGAAGTTCGAGCCACACGCAACCCCATATTGAAATCGCTCGCTTCTCCCCCCACCCTCAGTGCCACATAAATAACGCTTTAGACTTTGATTTAAATAAATTGTATTACGAACGCTCATATTTTATCATTTCAACAGTTTTACGTGCTTTTCCCGCCACCAAAAACTGATTCGTTTCGATTTTCTTTTGCGTTTTTCAAATGACTTTCTTCCTTTTGTTATTTTTTAACCTAAGACCAGGACAACGACACGACATTTCCTGGCTGATTGAGTGCCGTTTTTGGCACATAAATTTTGTTGGCAAGTCGTAAAAGTGCTTTTCGACAGACAGCCAAAACTCTAAGTGTTTATCTGCAAATAATTTCAACGACTTTGACCTCAGATGACTTGCTGTCTAGAAAGTTTTTATTTCGAATTACTGAAAATTAATATCCCAATTTCTAATTTTATAGCAATTATATTTGCCACAAATATTACTAATATATATATTCCCTGTCAAGCACACACGACTAGCGGTTGCTGCTTGTTTGCCTTGACTCCTTTCTTTCCTCCTTCTCTCTCCACCTCTTGCTTTTCATCTGATTCCCAGCAAATGAGATTCAATTCAGCTCAGCAATCGTTGTCTGCTTGCTCATCCCTTTTATCCACCGCTTCGTTCGCTTACCCCGTGTCTCTCTCTGCTCCCCTGTTCGCCCTAACTGATTATTGCAAATTGGTAATTTTATACTGTTGACGGTGCCTTTTTCTTTCAGTAGGTGGCCAGCAATTCGCTGTTTTTTTTTTGCTTTTCATTTACTTTTGTTGTCTCTTTTGTGGCTAATACTCACTGTAATTGTGGAAAATTATAACCGTAAAGAACGTTTTACTATTGTTTCGAATTTAATTTGCTTTCTTTCTGTGTGATTACAAACGCTAACCGACCAAAATTCTTTTCACTGTTAAAGAGAGTAGTGTAGCGAGAAGGAGTAGCGCAAAAAACCCTTTAAAATCTTTCACAGGACGATATTTAAATAATTTTACTGAAATTTAATTGGGTTTATTAATATAATTTGTAAAATATCAAATAATTTCAAACGTTGCGATTAAGTATTAAATTAAATGAATATTTAAATATTCCTTAGATAACGCAAACAATTTAAGAGATTAAACTCTTATCAATGTCTTTAATTTATTAACCATTCATAATATTTTTAATTAGTGACAGTTACTAAGCATAATCTAAAACCATTTTCATTAAAAGTGCCACATTTTTAACTAGTTGAATAACAAATTAGTATCACAAGTCTTTAGCTACTGCAAATATCACTCATACGTCAAGTTGTGCAGAGTTTTCTGAACGTTTCACTATGATTTGAAATGAACTCTCCCCTAGTCTTTCAACTTATCCGCTTACTTTCTTTTGTATGCTGTCTATTTTGCAACTGACTGAATGAATAAATGCTCACCGACTTAGGGATCGCTCCACTTGAAAAATGATCGCGAATTAATGCGATTAATTTACAGTTGATTTCAGGCCAAAACAGTGAAAACTGCATTGATCACGCTTAAATAGAAGTTTCTAAAGTTTCAAAATACAACTGAAAAGGCAGATCCTTTACGCACATAGAAAAGCAAAACCCTGCGAAAATCGTGCTGAAGTCCTTAATGCCGCTAGGATGCGTGCGCGGCAGAACGAAAGATACACAAACACAAAGACAACAAGCCGACAGACAACAACAAAGAGTAAACAGCAAACAGCAGCTAAGACTTAATTATTTTATAAGGGGAAACAACAACAACAACTACAACAGTAACTATAATAACAACAACAGCACAGCGGGTGGGCGGGGCGTTGTACAAAGAGATATACGCGGACCGCCCAGTGTGAGAGTGTGTCCAGCCGATTTGCGGTTGCTATATGATGCCCTACACTTCAACACAAGCAGGGTATAAACGAGATTTTGAAATGTGTATGACAGATAATATAAACATTTGGATATATTTATTTTAACAATACAACTATTTCAATAGGTATTCCCAATCATAATATGGGGGAAAAAAATAGATCTCTGGAACTACAAGAGTTAGAGCTTTGAAATTTAACAATCAAATTCTCCTATATTTTACATAGTTGAAAAGATTTTCAAATTTGACAAACTGTCATCGATTTATCAGTTAATTCATATGCTGAATATTTCAGAACAAACGATCGAACAATTTGGTATTTCTATAGAATATTTACAGGGTATACCACATAAGAGTGTTAGACAGTAAACTTGTTACTGTTACTTTAATGTTGTGTGTTTGCCAGTGTGTGTGTTTAGCTCTGTAAATTGCCTTTGTCGGTCGTGTAGTAGTCCCCGCTAGAGGAAATATCAATTTGTCGCCACATCATAAAAGGCAGCGCAATAAAATTACCTACTCCGGCTCCGCCCATACGTTTTGAGCGAAGTGGGAGGCAGATGGGAGGATTGCTCTATATCTTTGTCAAATCCCACATTCAATTTGGTACTGCTTTGTGCGCAAAATCCCCAAAGGAATCAGTTCGAGTTACACACATACACACACACCGACACTCGCAAAAAAAAATCC
The DNA here is from genome assembly GCA_035045005.1 of Liodrosophila aerea. NCBI lineage: Eukaryota > Metazoa > Arthropoda > Insecta > Diptera > Drosophilidae > Liodrosophila > Liodrosophila aerea. The sequence continues at coordinate 98,746 of JAWNNL010000154.1, forward strand.
TGCCCAAGAAGCGCAATAACAAAGCAAAGCTTGAAAAAAAAGTAAAGAAATAACGATAAAGCGAGGCAACAGGAGAGGGAAAAGAAACAAAGCAAAGACACATCGTAAATGGTAAATGCAATTCGCGTATTTTATGATGCGCCACGTTGATGGCAGAGGCAATGGCGATGTGCCGCAAAAGTGCTTCACATCCACCCAGATGTCTTTTTTTGGAGTCCTGGCAGGTTCATTTAAACAATGCCAGTAGTCCCAGCTACTACACAACGAGAAAGGAAAGAGCATATTTACACAGACTAAGAAGTATTAGGCATAAAAATTCATTTGACAACTCTTTTATTAATAACAATTAATGAAGGAGAAATTTCATTAAAGATTTAGTTTAGAATGGAATACAATTTTTAAAGATAACAAATTAAAATTAATATAAAACGCATCAAATATATAAAATATTTATATGTAGAATATAATGTCTAAATAGATTATTATTCATTATATGATATTTTAGCTGTCAATTAAATACATTTTTGAAATTATCTGGAAAGAAAAATGTAATAAAATACATATGTATTTACATTGCATACCAGCTTTTCTTGCAGCGTACTGTGTGAATCATTATGATGCTGCTGCTGTGATGTTGCCAATGATAATGATGATAGTGGGTTTCACCATAAGCTGAAGCGATAATAAGAGACAAGCAAAATAATAAAATAAATAATGAAGAACAATTCAATTATTTTTTCGGGGCGAATGCTAAAAGCTACAACACAATCCCAATCACAAACACCAACATGCCACACACAAAGTGAGAATCACAGTCACAATCGCCAAAGTACTCAACAGACAGAGCTCCGAAGTGACCCCGGGGCTAATGATGATGCATTATGACTGGATATACGACAATGAGGAGTATAGAGGTACGGATACATACAAATGTGTAGAGACATGGAGGCAGTCTGAGTACTCATGTGCTGACTGTAGCTATAATACGTAGTATATATTATTATTAAATTAGATAATTAGACATTGGAATTTATCAAATGCAATTTTTATGAATTTCTAATTTAAGTAAGATGTAAAGATGTAACCCCCGAAGATATTTCATAAAGCGATACACCAATCAATTCTCTTTCATTTCCTCCATTCTTTCCCATCAAGCAACAAGAAATGCTTGGCATTTGCTTCTATCTTAAAGACCATCCATATTGTAATCATTTCATTAACATGTGCCCAATTATCTCTCAAATCTGAACTGCCGAAACCAGTACTCACAGCTGGATATTTATCTGTCTGGAGTTTGGGATCTTATCAAACTGAATACACGCCTGTTTTTAATTGAGGTAAGCGCAAAGCGAAACTCAGCGGAGCGTTCTATGTAAATGCAATTTAATTGTAATCCAATTTGTTGCCAATAACAACACACAAACACACAGTAGCTGTTGATACCTACCCGGGAGGCAGGCATTAGATCAGCTTAAGATATGCCGGAAATATTTCAAGGAGTTGACCCAGAGTGTACTCAACTCACCCTTTGCACAAAGCCAAATTAATATTTGCATGAAAATATTTATTGAATACTTGAGTGAAAGTCCTGAGACTTATACTGAGACTGACTCAGTCTGGCGCCGGCGCCTGTCTAAGCCCTAAAGATCACGATCAAAACTCCAAGGCAGACCAATTATATGCTCAGCCTCAGATCGGTTGCAGATCACGAGCTGACCGGCAAATGGCCAGAACATCTATTGGGCCAACATGAAAACTGTGCACTTTGCCAAGAGAATTTTTGGAAAATGTAGACTGAAGAGAAAATGTAGAAACAGTTGCTGAGATCTTAGTTTTGTTTGATATAATGCGTTGAAAGAAAGTCTTGGTTTTCGTGGATTTAAACAAAACTAAACCTAATACAGTCTATTCTGTAGGGAAGATTTTTGCAACTTTTCCATTACTTTTCCCTTGCCTAGAACGGAAACTTTAACCTCGAATACCTCCGGGGTTTATTATCCGATTGAGCCACAATTCACAGAACTGATGAAGGTTACTATAAGATCTTTGTATACAGAAGCACAAGTATGTATCTTTAAAATTGTAACTGTGGAGGTTTTTCGCGGTTTGTGGGGGAGGGGGCAGATATAAAAAATCTAACACAAACTTTATCTGCCTACACTATAGGGGCATCTAACTGAAAAATATGAGGTCTCTAGCTATTACAGTTTACGAGATCTAGGTGTTCATACGGACGAACAAACAGACAGACGGACTTACAGACGAACATGACTATATCGACTCAGCTCGTCGTCCTGATCAAGAATATATACTTTGTGGGGTCTGCCACGCCTCCTTCTGCCTGTTACATACATTTCGGACTTGCACAAACTTTATAGACCCTTTTTATAACTTTGTTAAAGTACAGGGTCCAATGAATTAAAATTATATTTTTAATGTCTCCTTTTAAAAACAAACATATAAATATTAATGAAATATAATTTATAATTGTAATGACCATTAATCATCACTTGTTATTTGTTTATTAATTTAGACCACACTCATTACGCACTTTTGGCCGCCGTGAGATTTTTATCAATCAGCATGAGGCGGTCCTCGATTTGTAATCAGGCGTAAAATTTACGCCAAACAAATGCGTATAATTCCGAGTGGTTGAAAGGCCCTCACGTCACGTGCACATACTTCTAATGTCAAGGATACCAGGAGCATGAGCAGGAGCACAGGGAGACTGGCGAGTAACAGTGAGTTAGGGTAAATAGTTTTTGGCTCGGTATTTATACACTTTATGGTTTCTGACGTGCCTTGTGATTTGTATGAAACTTGTTAAACGTAACTCAACTACCCATCCCACCCAATGGTTCCCATACTCCTCCTTGCCGTAATGCAAATGCAACCCATACCCATTAAAACGAGTCCTGACAGCATTCGACATTAGTTTCAGCCCTCAGCGCTGGTAATAAAGTTGTTCAAGTGTAATATCATTGCCATATGCTTTCCCCTTTCATAGGTTTCCAGATTGTGTGTGCGTTTGTGTGTGTGTTTGTGAGTGCGTGTGGCTTTTGTTATCACATAGGATTAGGCATAATGAAGTGTTTTAATGCGTTTAGGCCGTAGACAACACAAATGTGTTTGTTGCAAAAGTTTGCCACAATGAAATCAAAACACATCAAACTAAATGTAATTAAAATGTTCAAAGATAGTTTAAATTACAGTTTCAATTAAGTTGTAGCTTTAGGTAAAGTTAAAGGGCATTAGAAGGCACTACAATTAAATAGATGTTTTAAGTCGAGATTGTCCGAATTTTAAGCAACACAAAACACTATTAAAAACTAAACTAAAAGTACAAATTCTAATTTAATTTTTATTAGTATATTTTATTGTTTTTTAATTGTAATATAAATATAACAATTATAATATAGTGTGTAACGTTTTTCTATATTTTTCTACATCGTAAAAATATGTCTATATGCTATTACAATATTACAGACAATACAGTTTAAATTTTGAATCCACTTTTATTTCTAAGGATAAACTACAATTACTTCGAAAGACACATACTAAATTGCTTGAAGGAGGAGACATTGCAATATCCAATATCACTAAGAATCGTGAGATACCTGCTTATCCATTATGAGTCTAAGTATCTAATCAGTTTTTTATCAATAATTAGTATTGAAGATATTCATATCCCATCAACATGGTTAATAATACCTCTAATTCCACCTAGTTCAATCGAAGCCAACATCTCTTTGGGTAACTGTAACGTTACGAAACTAGTAACAATTTTGGTACTATATAGTATAGAACATGTTAACCTCTCTCCACTACCCAGCAGCCACTATTTCACTTCCGCTTTATCTCCCTTGTTCCCGCTGTCACATCCTGCTTTGTGCACATACAAATTTTGCACCTTATTTGGCTTCCGTGACCAGTATTTTTTTGGCGGGTTACGAAAGTGAAGGCGTAGCAGGAGCAGAGCCGGGGGAGTAGAAGTTGTATGGAGAATGGAAAACCATTAAAGAAATTACATGCTGTTGCCAGTCTTCAGTCTCCCGTCCCATTTCCCATTTCCCATGTCTCCCGTTTGTACTGAATGCAATCGCATTGATGTCAACAACAACAACAACAGAGATACACAGCGCTTAAATGCTGAGAGTTGCCGGAATTGTGTGTGGGGGCGTGGCACATGGACTGGTGGTGGCAATGACGCTGTTGACGCTGTTTTGTGGGCAACAAACATCAAAGTGATTGAATTGTTGCGATTGCTTTCACTAAAAAAAAATAAGTATTGAGTCGGCAAAAGTGTCTAAAAGCAATTTGAATTGAAATTAAATTAAAATTGACAAACATTTTCGCTTTCGAATTGTTGCCAGAACTTGGCTAAAATTTGTTTGCTGCCGTTTGGATTCTATACAATAGAGTTGCTAATTAACAAATTACTTTATAGTAAATTTTAATAGTAGTTTCGTTCAACTTGCTGCAATTTCTTTTAGAGCTCTCTGGAAATACAACGGCTAGAAATATTAAACTTGCCGTGTAGCTTTCAAAGACTACTAAAGATTAATATAAAATTAGCTAAGCATTGACACTTTTTGTGAAAAAGAAAAGAAAAAGAAAAGTTGGAATTCTGAATTTAAACTACTCCTTTTTTATTAAATAATATTTTTTAATGTATTTACTAAAAATTATCGAAAAAATTATCGAAAAGTTAAGCGAACAGCATAGTCTTTGCTCTTCAGGCTCACTCGACTGCAGCACTCCGCACAGAGTTTGCAAATACTTCTGTATTTTCGCTTTGTGCAATTTTCCAACACTCGCAATAAATATAAATTAACAGCAAAAGTCACACATACAACACAAATAACAATACATACAGAATATACAGTTAACACACTGGCAAATGGAGCGTTAAAAGGTTGTTCAGGAGAGGGGAGAGGGGAAAGAGGACAGAAGGGCAGGAGGGAGGCGAAAGCATTTGTTTACCAACGATATCCATTAAAATTTAAATCAGAGCAATTATTATTAATGGTCGAAAGGCGTTTCGTTTTTAAATGCAATGCAAATTGTTGCGCAAATTGTGCAAGTGAACAACAGCAATAACAAACAGAGACAGCCACAACAACAGCAACAACAACAATGAGCAATAGCTTTAGCCTTATGCAGCAGACAACAACAAAAATCAATGGCAATAATTTTCACGCCATTTTAATGTTGCAACAATAACAAAAAAGGGAAAATGGTGGTAAATGTGAGAGTATAAAACATTTACAAGCATTTCATAGACTCATTTGATGTGTATAAATGTAAATGTAAATAAATGTTTAAGTGTATTACATATAGAAACACTTTTAAAGCTAAGTCTAAGAAGTCTAGTAGCCGCATACTGTGGCTTTCCCTTCCCCCAGCCAAATGCCTAGTACAGACAATTTTTTGCCCAATATCTCCGGTGTTTATTATCCGATTGGGCCGCAAATCGCATCAAACATACAAAGCATCTTAAACTTTATTCATGCAAAGAAGAAAGACAGTGACTTCAAAACTGTACATGCTGAGAATATTTTTCTGAATTTGACTCCCTCAAATGAGGATGAGATATCAAATTAATACACGAATCATGTAATACACGAATCAAACAAAAAACTACGTTCCTAGCTCTTATAGTTTCCGAGATCTAGGTGTTCATACAGGCATAGCGACATATCTCCGACGACATATCTCCAACCAGTACATTTTAGAGATATGACGTTTTCAAACGACATATCTCCGATGAGATCCGCGTCGGAGTTATGTCATATCTCCGTTCGGACTTATGTCGCTTTTTGAGAGTCGGAGATATGTCGTCGGAGATATGTCGTTACCCCTTCATACAGACAGACGGACATACGGACAGATAGAAAATGAACCCTCGCCACTTTGTTTAACATAGCATTTACCAAATGGTATACAACCACGGTGCGCGTATATGTACTAGGTACATATGACACAGGGAGTCACACAGATAGACAGACGGACATGGCTAGATTGACTCAGCTCGCCGACCTGATCAAGAATATATACTATGTACACTTTATGGGGTCTGCAACGCCTACTTCTCCCTGTAACACACAAATGTCATTTGCAAAAACTTAATAGACCCTTTTGTACTTTTGTAAAGTACAGGGTCTAAACAACAGTGAAAAAACCCAAGCTACATTGCTTTTCAAATCACACTTTAGGGTAAACATAGCTCTATTTATAATTTAGTATAAGTACATTACATAATATGAGTACTAACTCTTTCGAGTGTAGTTGGAATTAAGATAAAATATGACATTTTGCAATCAAATAAATTTCAGATAAAATGACAATTTATGGTAGCGTATGTACATACGTATAGACAAGCACATTCCCACGCCTCAAAAAGAAAAGTGAAAATGGAAAATAATGTGATACCTTTTTGCGAATTGTAAAAGGATCTCGTATGAATCTATACTTGGCGTAGCACACTTTTTTCCCTCAGTTTTAATTAAGAAGCTCGAATTTCAGCACAAAGTGTTAAAAGAACATTCAAAGGGAAAGGAAGGAAAAGGAAAAGTATCTGGTGCACTATATAGTGTTATACATATCTGATGTAGAACACATTAGGCAAGATTTGCATCAGGATTACGTATTGCGGCAGAAAAACAAACACCTTTGCTTCGGGCTCTCTCAGCCTCTCACTTAAGCCTCAATTGTCACAAATCAAGAGCACGCGAAACTGTAAAATCTCTGTGCGTATATCTGGGCGAATCTGGGCCAAAACTCTCGAGGCTCGAGTACCCTTAACAAAAGGTAAGAAGATTTGTGCTAATATGACGGCATCTTTCACAGAGACACTGCGGCACTTGAGCCCAAAACATCAAATAATACGAATACAAAATGCGTGTGAACAGAGACACTGAGAATCCCTCTCAAGTCCGGCTACTGTCCTAGCGATCCTTTTGCGCTAGATAAACAAAGTACACACGACACACACATGACACACAGGCTGGGAAATACACTGAGAGAATATTAAACTTTAACTATTTAGAACAATTTCTGTACTGGTAAACATAATTGTTATTTAAACTCTGTAAACGTTTATGCAACTGGCAAACGGAAAGAGAATGCATTTCGTAAGGAATAAAATTAAAATTAATGAAGCAATTTACATGCTTTTTCAGGGATTTATTAAAAAACTGCGCGATTATGCGAATATTATTAACTGACGACTAGTTATCATTGTCCCTATCGTAGGTACTACTTAAATCTCGATAAGATAAGGAATCATCAGCAGTTCCATTCAGTTTACCCAGTGTGTGTAAAGAACAAGCAAGTTCAGCGTATCTCGCATATTTAGTAATACTTTCGAAATCCGCTAACAACACCAGCAACTCATGGGCCCAAAGAAGAATTCACCTTCCAAGTTATGAGCTTCCTCACTGCAATTCACCGAAACCAAACTTTACTATGCCACTTTTAATATGTCTCAAAAGTTTTATTTCCAGTGTAGCTAGACTAATGCCTCAAGTGTTTGCTGTGTTTGCTTAAAATTATGTAAATCTACGCAAATCCAGGTGGGCGGGTCGAGCAGGGCGAAAGTATTGTCTGTAGCAGAGTGCGGCATGCGCCGCAACCGGAGACAAAGCGACGGGTACATTTAATTGCTAAACGCAGCCCAACAGTCTACGGTCAATAGGCTACTGCTCCGCATACGGCTTAGCAGCTCGAATTAGTGCAAGGCTCAGAGCTGCTTCTGTTTCTGGGAAATACATAATGGGAGCTGCAAAAAAGTTGCAGATGCGTAGAGTTACACTCTCTCTTTGAGAGCAGCATGCGTGGGGCATAACCCAGTTAACAACCTAAGCAAAAAGGGGGTGATAAGGGGACGAAGCAGAGTCCTAAATGAATGAACACGCACTAGGAGCGAGGCGCGTAATTTGCGTTAAATTTAATACGAAAACAGACTAGAGAGAGCTGCTTACGACTGGTTTATACCCTGTAATGTACATTTTCTCTTGTTGCATAGTGTAATTATAGTTAACTCCATACATACCATATCTTTTGGCCCATTTCAAACCGCTCAGCATGCCCTACCAACATTTTATGCCTACAGGGTATTTGCCGTGGAAATAAAGTGTAAAAAGCCTGGCAACGAGCGCACTGGGAGTTGCCAATGCAGCTGTAAAGACGAGGGCAGCAGAGGCGGGTGGTGCGGGGCATTAGCCGTCGCGAGGGAATTGCTTAATTGTGGCAAGGATGGAGCTGAAAGATGCCTATGATCAATTTAGTAGCGCCTGTAAAGTGAGTGCAAATGAAATGTATGTGAGAGTGAGGTTGAGTGCCAACATATGTATATACATTCATACATATGTATGTATGTAGCATATGCAAAATGGCAGCAAGTTCTATTGTCTCACACGGTGTAATACTCGTATCTAGATCAGAAATGGATGCACTGCAGCCGCCTGGCTGGCCATTGTCTCGGACACCACAAACCAAAGAAAACCGAAAGATCTCTTCATTGTGCTGCGCTGCGTGTGTGCATAGCTGTTGTTGTTGTTGTTGTCGTTGCCTGTACCTTGAGCCGCTTTTGGGCATTACTAGATTAAGCAGACAAAACAATAATGGGTGAGTACATGTGTATGTATGTATGCAGCATGTGTGTGTGTTTGCATTCCTTACAGTAGGTCTGTATGCATACATGACAGAGTTTTATAGCTCATTACCATTGTGTGGCGTGCGGAGTGCGTGATAAATATTTTGCTACAATTTTCATTATGTTCTGCTGCGGCTTGAAACTACATATGTATGTGTATATAGTATGTATGTGTGTACATAGTTCCTTGCATTTGTAGTTACAGTTATCTGCTTTGCGGATCTGCAGCATTAAGACACGCGGCAAGGCGCTTTGAACCACATACAAAACAAATGCATTGCTCATTTATGCACACACTCATACACACAAAATATACAGTTGGGCATAATTATAAGATTTATATTCACAAAATTACTACATTTTCACTTTCATACTGAATTATTCGCGCTCATTTATTTTTTTGGAAAGCGCGGCGAATTGCAAAGCCGATACTGCCAAACTGCCATTTCGCTTATCGTTTAATTATAGGCATTGTTACCGCTTTAATATTTAAAAAGAGGCCCAAAATTAATGAAAACTTTTAGTAATATTTAAGAATTCAACAGCGAGAAAAATAAAACAGTATTTTTTAAAACAAATTATTTGAATTGAATTTTCGACTTTGGCTTAATTGGCCTTTAATTGGCAGAATATGAAGTTGGCTGCGAAAGAAAAAAAATATATATTTGTTTGATTGCCTGCCTATGAAGCTCAGCAGAGGAAAATGTCTTTAATTACCTTTGCTGGAAATTCATTTTAACTAAAGTCTCTTCTTAGCTTATGGCAATATTTTATACACGTAAATCCTTAAATCCTAAGGTGACAGTGCGCTAATATTAAATAAAAGCACCAATTTTGGCGCAAAAACGCCAAGCGTGGCAACCAAGATTATCGTCATTTGTTTTGCTTTTGTCATATTCTGTTTTACGCCGGTTTATTATCAATTGTCTTTTGTCTGAGGTTAACGACTCTGCTAAAGACTTGTTAATTTAATTTTAGAAGCTAAAACTAATTCAAAACTATAACAAAAATGTCATTTATTGGCCGCACATTGTTGCGCAGCGTAAGTGCAACGGCAACTGCATTCAGCATGTTAATTAAAGCATAAAACATTCCGCTGTGATTACGTAATCAGAGACATTAAAATGCTTTCAGGTGTCACTGCTTAACAAAGGCATCGCTGGACAACACAGACAACAGACAGCGCGTCTGCTGCATCAGAGTGAGTCGGCAGTTTCTGGAGCTTACATTTTCCTATTATAGCGAATTATTTGGTTTTCCATTTTAATTACAGCTGCTCCACTGTGCGCTGTGCGCGTGCAGCAGCCGGCACCGGACTTCAAGGGCTTGGCCGTGGTCGGCAATGATTTTCAGGAGATCAAACTTGAAGACTACAGAGGCAAATATCTGGTTCTGTTCTTCTACCCTTTGGACTTGTGCGTATGCCCAGCGATTGAGCTCAGATAACAGTACTTACTTACTCTTATTCCTCCATGCAGCACCTTTGTTTGCCCCACGGAAATTGTGGCATTTAGCGAACGCATTAAAGAGTTCCATGACATCAATGCTGAGGTTGTGGGCGTGTCCGTAGATTCGCATTTCAGTCATCTAACCTGGTGCAATGTGGATCGTAAGAGTGGCGGAGTAGGCCAACTCAAATACCCTTTGCTCTCCGACTTAACCAAAAAGATATCAGCCGATTATGATGTGCTGCTCGACAAGGAAGGAATATCGCTGCGTGGCACCTTTATCATCGATCCCAAGGGTATCTTGCGTCAGTACTCGATCAACGACTTGCCCGTGGGCCGCTCTGTGGATGAGGTGCTGCGCTTGATCAAGGCTTTCCAGTTTGTAGAAGAGCATGGCGAGGTGTGCCCAGCCAACTGGAATCCCAAGACAAATCCAGCCACAATAAAGCCCGATGTCGAGGAGTCAAAGCAGTACTTTAGCAAGCATGGCTGAGATGCGTCAAAACACTCGGGAAAAGTTAGAAATAACCAGTGAGCAAGCAAGGCTACAGTAGGGTACAACCGATAGAGACTATGTCAGCCTTTAAAAAATGTAAATTAAATAAAAACTTAACACATACTTAATATTTACATATGTCTGCGAACATAAGAAGCGAGTTGGGCTTATTTATGTCAATGAAGCATAAAATAAGAGTTTATTTAAACATTATATAAGGTTAAAATTCAGGCTTTTAGTTCATGCTTGATTAGATTAGGGTTAAGAAATTTAAAGTCTAGTTTTAGTTTGTGGGCGGCGGCGGAGGTGGCGGCTGGCTCAAGCTGATGGCTGGAGGTGGCGGTGCACATGGTGGTGGTGGTGGAGGTGCATAGCCGGTGCCCCAACCGGGATAACCACTGGCCCATGGCGGCATGGGTGGTACGCTGGTACCAGGTGGTGGCGGTATTAGTGGTGGCAATGTACCCGGTATAGGTGGATTTAGGTCTGCGGCTGGTGGCGGCGGTTGTGGGGCGCTCATCCAAGGCATCAATGGTGGTGGCATTGGCGGCGGTCCTTGAGCCACTGGTGGTGGCACATATGGTGCCATGCCCATTCCTGGATGATCCATCCCCATGGGTGGATGCTCATGCGGTGGTGGTACACCCCAACCACCGCCTCCCATGTCACGCTGATGATCCCCCGGTGTAGAGTTGCCCGGCGAAGATTGTATGGCCTGTAACTGATTTGGTTTCTTGTCAAAGATGCTGTAGCTGGCGCGATGCAGCTGCGGTGTAGTTGGTGTCTCAGGCTTGGGAGCCGACGGTGGTGGTCCCTCGCCCAGTTCTGCCATTAAACTCATATACTCTTCATCGATCTTGGCCTGGGTATCCTCACAAGCCATGCCCGGTACACCGGAACCGGGTCGTTTGTTACGACAATCTTTGGTCAAGTGACCTGTACCACCACATGAGGTGCACACAATGGTATTCGTAATAATCGGTTTATCTGGACACTGCCACGACTTGTGATCCGTTGAGCCGCAAGTGCAGCGCTGTATATCATTCTCGCGCAAGGTGCCATTCAGCTGGGCCAACTCACGCAGCTGCATGCGGCGCAAATCGTTGTGACCCTCGGGAACTTCAATGCCCTGCCGTATAACATCCTTTATCTTGTCCACAGCCTTGCGCACCGCCTCCGGATTGGGTGCGGTAATAAAAGCATGCAATGGTTCATCCTCGCCAGGCAATGGCTGTCCATCCTTGCGGCCCACCTTGCCCTCCTTCACTGAACCCTTGCCACGTATGATTATCTTGGCTCCCGTGTCTTTCTCCATGGCCTTCAATGTATTGCCACGTGGGCCGATGAGCAATCCCACAAAGTTAATATCAGGATGCTGCTCCTGCGGTATTAAAACCTTATCACTGACACGCGTCACCGGCGGCCTACGAATGGATGAGATTAGATTAGTATAAGCCTTTCAGAGAATTCAATTAAACATACTTATAGTCAGCTGGCGGCTTGAACTCAGGATTAACAGTCTGCATCTTGACTATAAGTTGATGACGTTGCTCCTCCAGGCGCTTGCGATAGCGAAACTCTCGCGTGTTTAACCGCTTGCCATCAGAGCTATAGATCGGTTCCGGGGATGGCGATCTGTGGATGAACGAAAAGAACAAAGGAGAGAGGCGTGGCTATTGAAATGGGCGTGTCTTCACATAGGATTCACAATTATACATAAGAGTTTGAGCTAGACTTAATGAACTTATTGTAATTAAGCTATAAAAATATATATCGATAAATTGTATCCTGTAATCATCATTAGCATTAGCATTAGCATTGTCATTAGATTAGTTTAATTCGCTGGTGAATTGAAAAGAGAAGAATTTTGATTAATTTGAAATCGATGTCGATATCGATTACGATTACGATACAATTTCGCACACTTTTCGCTACATTTTATGGCTGGCTGGCTGATCTGCTGCTGTAAAAAGTATATTAGAGATTTCTGTAAAATGTTCAGAATATTTTCAAGGTTTAGTCTTGGAACGCCTCTCAGTGCTTATGAGGAAGAGAAGAAGATTATTCACAGTATTACAATGTAAAACACAATTGTATTCGCCAGGCGCTTACTCTGTTCTCTCTCACTTGCGGGAGTCTCGCTCTGAATATACCCTTTAAAAGTTGCAAATCATATATGAGACTATTAGCAGTGTCAGTCAAGTGCAAATTGCCGATTATGACCCCTTTCATTACAGATTGTGATAACCTTTGACCTCTGTTAACCATAGACCAGCTTTCACCCCAATATTTATACAAGTGTTTGAAACAATATTTGCAAAAAACATTCACAAAAGTCTAAAGCACATAAAAGCAACAGTCGAACGCCACCGACTGTAATAGTAATGCAGTAACTAATATATAAATATAACCTTACTACTACGTATATAAGTTTGATAATAATCCAAAGTGGTCATAAAATGATTAGAGGAATATTCCGATTATTGGGAAATAATTAAATTCATTAACAATTATTATCTCTCGTCACTGCATACCTAGTCAACTTCTACCTAACTTAACCTTTATTATATTAGTTCAAATTTCTAGTATTAAGAAGAAGTGTTAGGCTATTTAACTCGGAAATACTGAACTATGTTTTAGGTTTTTTATGAATTTATGAATGGACGGACAAGAAAAACTCAAACTAGATATACGTCGATATACGTATTATACCCCATTCGCTATCAATAGTGCAGATAACTACTACCACAATAACTTTAAACTTTGTGAATGCTTAAAAGATACAGAAATAAGTAAAAGAATATTTTCTATAGGATTATTGGCTCGGGTGTCGCATGCTGCGCTTAAACCTGTACAGTAAACACTCGTTAATAACACCAAGCCGTTGTTTGTGCCATCATAGACGAAGCCATATCCATATCCACAGAGGGGCACTGATGGCTTCCGATCATTTGCGCTTAGGGAGGGATTAGGAGTAGAGACAGTAGAATAAACGTGATTTTTCAAACCTTTCTTCGGGAGTCTGCGTGATGCCCAAATCGCCTGTGCGTAGCTTGCGACTGATCTCCTCAATTTGAAATTGAACTGCAAGTAGAAGGCGTTAGAGAAGAAAAAAGAAAGTCGGACGCAACGTCGCCATTAGTAAGTGGTAAAATGCTAATCTTTGTCGGAGAAAAAAGTGGAGGAGAGAATAATATGATTATATATTTGATTGAAATCAATAAAAAATATAAACCGAATCTCATTTGTTTTCGGGAGTTTTCTTTTCTGTAATATCTATCTGATGATACAACAGTAGTTTGTGTGAGTGTGAGTTTCCGTTCACGAGACAGCGTGCCTAAACTAACTGAAAATTTGTGAGCATTACAATTAAAATGAGAATTATTCAGTTTCAGATTAGTTAAGATAAATGTATATTCTCTTTCTCTCTCTCTCTCTCTCTGGGCTAGATCAGATCTTATCAGTTATTAGCTTTTGCCGTGTTTTGGTACTCGTGTCGATTTGTGTGTGTCACACGCCGCTGAATCCCTTCAAAAAGAGAACGAGAGATTATTATAGTTTTGCTCATTTTGTTATTGTTGTGGTTTACTCGATTTACGATATTTTTCCCGGTCCGGAAAACTGGAACTTTGCTCTCTAAAATGTGGTTACGGCGTTTCGTTTCCGCTGTGTTTGCTCATTAGTTGTCATTAGACTTAGATCTAAGCTTATCATACTAACTTAGTTGCATACTAACTACAAATTTAATCAAGCTCTTCACAACGTTACCTAAATAGGCCTCCTGCTGTGCCGGATCCAGCGTCGAGGGTAATATGGTGGGCATGCCCGGTATGAACGTCTTGTCTTTCTCTGTACCGCCCCAGCGTGATTTACGCTTACGTTTCCTTTCAGCTGCGCTGTCCACTAGAAGAAAAAACAAATAACTTGCATTAAAATCTACACTCATACTTAAAAAGTTCAAACACTTACTGGAATTCTCCGAGATGCCATTACTCAGGGAGTCATTGCTGTTCTGACTATTGAACAACGCAGCGAAGCTCTTGTTGCTGCCCACATTGCTCATCAGGTCCTGAATGGTCTGTGAGAGATCAAAGCGAGACGTAGCTTCCTCCCTGATAGTCTCCATCTGCGGTGGTAGCTGGTGGCGGTCGAAAAGAGATGGTATCCGCGATGTGTCCTGCTCGTGCATTGCATTACGACCATTGGATGTATCGAACGGATTCACATAGGCGCGCTCACGGCTACTGCGCTCGCGACTGTTGCGTTCTCGACTGTTGCGATGAGAGTCATGACTGCGTTCATGGCGACGACGTTCATAGCCACGACTGCTGGAGCGATGCCGGCGACTACGATCATGGTCATCACGACTGCGGGAGCCACTGCGCCTGGAGCGCGAGTCACGATCACGTCTGCGTTCACGGTCACGGCTGCGTGAGTGCTTCTTGCGCCTGTCGTAGTCATCTTGATTACGCGAGCGACTCCTCTGCGAGCGCGATTCGCGGTCACGTTCCCTATCCCGTTCGCGACTGTCACGGCGACGGCTATCGCGATCCCGATCTCTGTAATAAAATAGTTATAATTTAAGTAACTGACGTGTGTTGGTGCTGTATAGCACTTACCTGCGCTTCTTCTCTCGTTCCCTGTCCTTATCCTTGTCCCTGCCACGATCGCGCGAACGGGAACGTTCCTTGCGGTAATCAGCATTGCTACCGTTGGCCTCTTTTTCCTTGCCACACCCAGATAACAAATCTGGAGGTGTAGTACTCATTGCAACGCGGTAATGCAATTAATTCTGCGGGCCACTCAGTATACGTTTATTTTTTCACTGTAATTACCACTGTCGAAATGAGCCTCACGCATGCACTAACACCAATGTAAATCCAATTTCACAAAATAAATATGGAAATGCGTCGCAAACAAAGTTAAATTTTAACTTTACTTCGCTACAAAATATTACTTGTCGTTATTTAATGGCAGCGTGACTTGTTTCTATGAAGACTCTTTTCTAAGTGTTACACACTTTTTAATAAATATGTATATAACCCAAGATGTGGACGTCGGTTTTCGGCGAAAATCTTTGCAGAATAGGGTTGCATGCAATATATCGATAAGTCGTCGTGAACTTTATGCGATAATTGGTTGTCACGAAAACATTCAATACATCGATAAGTCGCCGTGAACCTTATGCGATGATTGGCTGTCACGAAAACATTCAATATATCGATATACTACACCAACAGAATTAATCGAAATATACGCGCGTATTTAAAACTAGGATTTGTGAATAACAATTAACTATTCGTGCAATAAATATAATCAAATGAACCCGATGTCCAAGCAAACAGTATAAAATGAGCAGACTTGCTGACCGCGGCAGTCATGATAATTAGAGTTGCCACCTTGTTAATAGATTCAATAATGTTCTTTATTTTGATAGGGCTTGGTAGGAAAATAAGCAAAATTAGATAAAAATGCTTAAGGAAGATACACATATTGTTTTTGATAATCGCTCAGCATTAAATTAGCAATGTGGGTGAACACAAGTATTACAAAAGGTAAAATCTGAACAACTGCAAAATGAGACATTCTGACACATATTTCCCATAAGCTGCCAGTGTTGCGAATACGAAACATAAAGAAAAGCGCCATGCTATTGCAGATAGCCAGTAATCCATAAAAAATCTCTTGGCGATCTGCCCAGGTCATATCGTAGTGTCCACAGATGATGCACACCATCAGCAGCATGGGCAGCAATAGCTTCTGTGCCAAAACCAGCCCGTTAAGCAGCAAGGAATAACCTTCAAAGCTAGTTATTACTGTTTGCATATGATCATAAAATGTCGCAACGCTCTCCACGTTGCCAATAACAAAGAACGAGTACCAACAGTAGAGCAGTATGTACTGCGCTAGCCTCTTCTGCTGGCCAATGGGATCTCCAGTCTGTGCCTTCAATGTCAGCGCCAAATGCAGTTCCATAGCCAGGAGTTGTATGACAAGAGCCTCGTAAGATGTCGACAGCAGCGTGTACATTGTGCTCAGATTGTAGATAATGGTATCGAGGCCTTGTCCGAGTGGCGGATAAAACACATAGCACATGTATGTTCTGGCCAACAGGAACAGCAGCCACTGATTTGGTAAGCACATGATGTTTATAATGCCTACCAGCAGGACCAATCCATTTCCTATTAAATTGCAGCGATTCAGACCACGCAGCGAGCGGCTGAACATGGGACGAAGGCCAGTTAGCAACAATGTGGCCAGTAGCGGTCGCTTATCAAGGTATCCCAAGCACGGAGGCAGCCAGCAGAGTGCTGTAAGTCCACACACCGATAGCATCCACAAGATTGATTGCCAAGATCGAAGTAGAATAGCGCCGCGATTGTTATAAAGTGCAAATGCGCAATAATAGATAGCTATGAAGCGGCGATTAAAAAAGCTAGTGATGCAGCACAAGGAGAGCATGATACAGCCATAGAAAGGGACACCGGTCGAAGCCTCGTGCGCTCGTAATGCCAGCAGCCAAATGCAGCCGGGCAACAGCAGGACTCCACTGATTAACCAGGGCAACCGTTGCAGCTGAACAAACAATAACAGCAAGAAGATTATAAACTGGACCAAGTGCTTGATGCGCTTCAGCAATCTCCGCCGTGGATGGCTGGATGTAAGCAGTACCTGTAGTTGACAGCATGAATAATATCGCCATCCAACCAAAGCCAGAGCAGTGGCCAGCAGCATACCCCGGTCATAATAAGTCTGATAGTAATCCAAACACTCCAATAGTCGAGGCATAAAATTTTCACTGAATTCCTTGAGGGCAAGAAAACGATGTTGCTCGAAAAGCTGCTTGCCACTATGAATGGATTTGTTCACGTACTTCCAGTCCAACCAATGACCAGGCATAAATCTCGAAAGCCAGCCACGATCATGACGCACTATCTGCAGTTTGACCTGATCCGCTATTTGATGCGTATTGCTGAACAAGGCATCTGATCCGTATGTATCACTGACATTCAGTAGCGAGACTGGCAACTGGCCACGATTGTTAACCGGTGTTGGAATTCCGAGTAGGGCGCTTATCAGCGGTGTCAGGTGGACTTGCTCCAACACATGCAACGGCAGGCGTTTGTCAATGCTGGCCACAAAACTACGCCCACGATACACACTGCTATTGGAGACACCAGCGCCCCAGACCATGAATGGGGTTTGCACATCCGGCACAATCTTGGTACTACTGAAACCAGGAATGAACTTGCTCTCATTGCTTTGCCGGATGTCGTCTTTGGAGGTCAGTAAGTAGACTGTGCGCATATCTGGAAATGCCTGTTCGAATCGCTTGTACGTGGTCCATATGCCTTCTTGCACATAATCGAGATTTTTCTTATGCATTTGTATGTCCTTTGCTACTTTCAGTCCTGGTAACTCGAGTAGGAACAGTTCTCTCATGGCTTTCAGCTGTGGCTTCTTTAAGAAATCCCTGACTGCATAAAACACCCATTCATCCAGCTTATATGAGCCACCAATCGATAGGACTCTTTCCTTTGGCATGATAAACCTATGCATAACTGGCAACTCTTGCAGCAGCTCATCTGTACCCCAGGCATAGTTGTAGCTGTTATATTTCAGTATGGAATCGCATGCCCGGGCATCGGTTTCACAGCCCGAGAATATAGTCATTAGCCATTGCAGTCTTGCGCTCATCTCGCTTGTCCGGCAGAGGCCCACCTGGCCTTGCACCAGAAAGATCTCTCTCAATTTTGGTATACTGCTACAATTCAGACCGAAGAACGTCTTGGGGCTCAGTCTATCTATCGCAAATATAACAATACGATCTGCTGGCGCTTCATTCCTCAATGTCTTCTGCGGCTCCAATCCGGACATGACCCTACTTTGAAAGTAGATCACGTAGATGCAGCCAAAAAGCAGCAGCTGCACCACAAAGGCAAAAGCATAGTTTAGTTGCCACATTTCCTTTTCTTTTTCAAATGAATTTTATTTTTGGGAAATATGAATGTTGCACACTGCAGATTCTGATTTATAATGTTGTTATTTGTATTTTTTATAAATCGGTACAATTTGAAAGCAATCGAAAAGTCTTACAGATCTGTTTAAAGAGATATGAATTTATACCAATTTTTTGTACTAAAACAGCTCGAGTTTATTTCTCATTTTGGCCTACTACTGTTGTCAATACTCATCCGCACTGTATGTTTAGGTGTTCGATGTGGGAGTTGATGAAGAGTGGCGGTCACTCAGTGTGTTTGTGTGTTCACAGGACTAGCTTTTATTACTTTGTTATAGCTGAGATATAACTCACAAGATAGGCCTTTGCAATGATCCCCAATAAAGTTATTTTGCCTTTTACCTCCTGCCTGTTACATGTACCTGCACAAAGTTGTCATACCCTCTTTTTTAAAGGATTTTCGTGAGCAAAGCAAGCTTTGAGTTGCGATGTATATACAAACATTGAGACTGAAATCTAGTGTACTCATAGAATACAAATAAAACACATTCGATTCCAGTGCAGAAACAGTTTAAGTTTTTTTTTAAAAATGTGGAAATTATTTGCACTTTTTGTGCACATATTGATGTTAGGTTTTATAGTTCAAATACATTTTAAATCGACGATCATCAATGGGCTGAAGCCGCAAGTGGGGCATCGTCAGATGGGCATACAACCACCTGCGGATCGTATTGTGGTGTTTATTATTGATGGACTACGTGCAGAATCGTTCTATCGAAACAATTGCAGTGCGGTGCCGAATCTAGGGAATATTCTATTGAATCAAGGCTTGGCAGGCATAGCACATGGCAGGGCACCGACGGACACACGTCCCGGACACGTTGCCATCTTTGGTGGTTTCAATGAGGACGCATCGGTGGCGTTGGAGCATTTCAGGCTGCGGCCTTCTTCACCCTTTGATACCGTGTTCAATCGAACGGCACTCACCTGGGGCTGGGGTAGTACGCCTGTTATGAATACATTCAAGAGTTCTGTGGACACAAATGAACGAGTACATTTCCAAATGAATAACGTTTCGAGTACAACCGGATCGAATAGGTGGGTTATTGGCAAGGTGCTCGAGTTCTTGAGCTCAAAAAGCAATGTGCGAATTGTTAGAGATAATAAACCATCGTTGTTATTTGTGGATCTCGGAGATCTTCAACTGCCTGGTCAAGTGTTAAAGCCGAATTCAGAGGAGTTTTTGAAAGTGCTCAATATCACGGACATTGTCATAGCGGAATTATATATGTTGTTCGAGAAGACTTTTAATGACAAGCGTACGACTTACCTACTCACATCGGATCACGGCATCACTGACGAAGGTAAGCATTGGAACACACTATATTATATATAGATAACTGTTTTATGATTCCACTAAATTGTAGGCACATATGGCTCCGATTCCAAGTACGAGATTAACGTACCCTTCATGCTTTGGGGTGCTGGAATTAGACGCTTTGCCATCGATACCAAAGGAGTCTTCAGGGTGAACGACAATGATGTGCAGCTACCGATGCATAAGCTGGACCTCACGCAGTTGGCGCCATTGATGTCGGCATTGATTGGCTTACCACCACCCATGAATAATAAGGCTAAACTACCGCTTGGCTACATGGATGTGAATGTGGAGTACGAGGCGCATTCGCTGAATCTGAATGTAAGACAATTGCTGGCGCAGGTGGAGCACATGATGCGGTTAGAGCGACGTAGCTATCTGAGAGACTTTATGCCCATCGCTCAGCGTTTGAGTGAGAAGCGTATTGCGGCATATCATAAGCAGTATCAACATCACATGGATTTGGGCTGCACCAATGAGGCGATTAACTGCAGCCATCATATGATAAAGTTGGCACTGGACAGTCTGGAGTACTATCGGGATTACTATCGCGTGCCGTTGTATGTGGCCAGCGTGTTCACATATCTGGGCTGGTTCTACTACCTGCTGTCCAAGCAGGCGCGCAAGAAGGCAGTCAAACGGAATCTGTTATCCATGGCAAATTTAATGCTAATGACTATGGAGGCAATGCTAATGCTCATTCTTTATCTGCAAGGAGTGCCCTGCTGGATGAGCTTCTGTATGCTGGTGCCGATACCTGTGTGGATGTTGGCATTGTGTGAACGTCGAGGTCAGGCTACCTGCTGCTGCTATGTGCAGTCGGCACTGGTGCAGTTGGCCTGGATCGTATGCAGCGCGCTGCTGCTGATCAGTACCATCTACTACAGGCAGTTTGCCACATTGGGCTATGTGACCGTTGCATGTGGCAACAATTGGAAAGCATTCACCAAGCCACGATTGAAGTTCATCATGTGGATTACTGTGGTCATGCTCTTGGCTGCCTTCTCTGTGTTCCGACCTGATCTGGACTCGCATAACAAGTGTTTGCTGTACCTGAGCATGGTGGTTACATTGCTCCGTCCGGTGGTGTTGAATGAATCCCACAGCTGTCGTGTCTGGGCAAGCAATACTGCTGCCTTGGTGCTGGGCGGTTACATTGTGTACCGTTTCGATCAAGATCTACCTGTTTGCCAGATGAAGCACTGCTTGGCCTGGACTTATATGTTATATGCACTGATCTCCATACCATATAGTCGCACAAAGACGCCGACCAAACGTCTCCAGTTGATATTCTTCAATCTCAGCACAATTTACACACTATTGAGTCTGTCGTATGAGTCGATCTTTATGCAGACGCTATGCATGGAATTTATATTAGGCGTGCAGGTGTATAATGAGGCCAAGAAACCGGTGGATGCTTCGGACAGCGAGCGAGTGAGTGAGGACCAAGAGGAGGATAAGACAAACACAATCCTGTCTCCATTCCAGCGTCTCAATAGTTGCTATCGTTATGCTATGCTTATATTATGCTATATCTGCTTTTCCATTGCCGGCACTGGCGATTTACCTCAATTGGGTTCCATCGATACGGATACGGCAAGGGTCTTTATGCGCCAGTTGATTCCGATGCTATTTGCCTGCCTGTTCGCTCTGAAACTCTTCATACCCAACATCATCATCATGTCCAGCATGTATGCACTGTGGACTCATGCTCGCCAGAATATACGTGGCATCTTCATCTGCGTGTTCCTCATCTGTGATGCCATGTGTGTGTACTTCTTTTTTGCCATACAGACTACTGGACCCTGGAGTGTAGTTCGTGCTTCGATCTCGAATGTGTTGTTTGCTCATGGTCTGCCCATACTGTTAATAGTGTTCTCCTGGATACCCAAGTATTTCCTTAGCGCCATACCCTCAACCCCGCTGTCCATGCTCCGCTGGAAGAACGAGGTACAACTGCCACCGCCAGGCCAGAGTGAGGTCTAAAAAACTGTTCCGTTTCGAGAGTTTGCAAATTTTATGTCTAAAACGTATTTTTAATTCGATTGTATTCAACATAAATCATAGTGTTTTAAATATATTATTACGGATTCACCCATTCACCCAATGATTATGGGAAGCACATACCTTAACCAGAACTACAATTATTTTTGATTTTGAAGAAGGTTTGATAGAAACCGACCTAGTTCGACTACAGTGATTGTAGTACTATAAATTTATTTCGTTTCATTGAGTGGCATTTTCATTTATAAGTGGGCATTCCTAACGTTAGTAGCTATCTGAAGACGTAAACGTTTAGTTTATAACCCATTGACTGATATGTTGTCAGGGAAGTTAATAACCGTTCAATACGATGACTCAATTTAGGACAGCTTTTTGAATCAAAGTACTCACTTTATGAGGGTCTAATTAATGTTAATTGATTAGTCAACCACTTGAATTACTTGATAGTACCAATCTTATTCCATCTAATAACTCTCCATTTTAGTGGTATGCAAACACTAAATATGTTTGGTTACTCAGCAAACCATGACAGATACGCATTGATTTTCTATTTCAATATACATATTTTACTAGAACAAATCAATAAGTTTTAAGGTCTGCAATAAATAGAAAACAATTTGCACTCTCAACTGTTGCACATGTTAATATCAGATAGTGTCGCCGCTTTGTCGGCTAAAATATCAAATAATATATTGAATCACATATGTTTGCAAGGTAATTTAAGCCCTTGCACGATTTTGATTAAGCCCTTCGGTATATCAAATGGCAGATAGCAATTCAATGCTGGGTGCTTGAATTCTATTATATTTTGTTTATCGTAAATTGTTTTCATTTCCAACTATAATTGTTTTTTGTTTACTCGACGACATCGGAATTTGTTAAAACAACTCGAGAGCCAAGAGAGAAATGTGCTAAAATTATGATGCTCTCCTCTCCGTAATGCTTAAGCTCTCTAAGCTTTTGCGAGCTTTCATGTTACATTGTTATTGTTTCACCGGCAAAATACACGTGTAGGAAATCATTTGCATAGTAGTATAAATAATATTAGAGAAACAATAAGTCACTGAAAAGTTCCACCTAAAATTCGATTTACATTCGTTATAATAGTATTCAATCACATTAACCTGTTTGACCTCAGTTCACAATAGTTAAATAGTTTGTATGAAAATATAGTTATTATTTATTTATCTTACTTTGGAATAAGTACACTTTTCATAAGTCTTAGGCCTAGGCAAATGGTATTATATGTGTTCTATTTGGCGAGTTTTAAGCAGTTTTTGTTTTTTGTGATTCCAGATGAGCCTAAAAAGTAGAGAATTGAGATTAATTTACTTCGATTTATCTTTATGATATTCAACTAACCTTTTCTGCCACCTTAAGCAGATTGTCAAAACTATGTTGGCCCGTCTCCATGACCATGCTGTGGAAGATTTTCGAATCAGATCCAGTCAAGAGCTCATAGGGGGACCCGAACTCCACCAACTGGCCAGCGTCCATGACTATAACCTTGTCCGAATCCATAATCGTGTTCAAGCGATGGGCTATGGTCAGCACTGTGCACTCCCTGAACTTGTTCCTTATCGTGGCCTGTATCAGGGCATCTGTCTGTGGATCCACATTGGCAGTGGCCTCATCCATCACCAATATGCGGTTCTCTCGTAGAATAGCGCGTGCCAGGCACACTAGCTGCCTCTGGCCCACACTGAAGTTGGTGCCGCCCTCAGAGATAGTACTCTGGAGTCCACTTGGAAGTTCACTGATCACTGGTTTCAACTTGACCTCCTCCAGAGCATCCCACAGCTTGTCATCGCTGTACTCCTCGAAGGGATCCAGATTGTATCTCATAGTGCCTGAGAAAAGCACCGGTTCCTGGGGTATAATGGACACCTTGCTGCGCAGATCGTGTAGCCCCATATCGTTAGTGTCGCGATTGTCAATGATGATGGAGCCGTCGTTGTAGGACAGTCGGAAGATGGCGTTGATAAGTGAGGATTTGCCTGCTCCTGTACGACCCACAATACCCACCTTCTCCATGGGTTTGATCTCGAAGTTGAGGGACTTGAGCACATACTTTGACTGGGGATCGGGGAAGTAACGTAAGCTGAGATCATCGGCCACAATTTTTCCCTTCTCTGGCCAGGTGACTGGAGGCTTCTGGTTCGGTTTGGAGTCGTATTCGCCCTCTGGTTCAATTTCGTCGTACTCGAGAATACGCTCGACGGCAGTCATAGTGGTGTCCAATTCAGCAGACTGGGTCATACCGTACTGCACCATGCCAGCTAAGCTCATGGCCTGGGTTATAGCAAGACCAATCTCACCAGGATTAGTGGGGGGATTGATAAAGTAGTTGACCACAATGACTATTGTGTACAGGGAGCAGAAGAAATCCACGTAGTAACCAAATGCTCGACTCGTAGCCAAAAATGTGTAGAAACTGGAACTATGCAGATCCTGGAGATTGTCAAACTCGGCAATGAGTGCTTTCTGTGCACCCAGGGCTCTAATGGTGGGCAGTCCATTTAGAGATGCACCGAGGTGGGAATATATCGGAGATCTGGCAACTGCCTCCAATCGTTTAATGTCTCTTGAAGTCTTCAGATAGAATTCTCTGATGTAGTAGAAGACGAGGCCCAGTCCACAAGTGAGGATCAAATAATAGGGATTGGTAATGCAGATGACGACAATGACACCAGCCAACGTGAGGAAGATCTGCACCACATCCAACATGATTGTCGGCAGAATCTCATCCAGTTGGCCCAAATCCTTTGAGAAGCGATTCAATATTCGTCCGGACGGATTTATATTAAAGAAGTGCATGGCAGCTTTGGTGATTCCCCTGAACATTGAATTATGGAGTTGAATGGAAGTACGCCTGGCCATCGAATAGAAGATAATTGGACGCATACAACAAAATATGACTCCTGCCACATTTAGAGCGCTGAAGTAGTATATATCGGTGGGATCGCTCATATCTGCGGAATTCTTATTCTTGTCAACCCTGGAATGGAATAAGTTCTAGATTAAATAAATTTACAATTTGAGGAGAGTTCCCTTACTCACCAGTAGGAGAGGAAATAGTCAGATCCTGAGATTACAACTTGAGTTCCAATGCAGAGCACCAGCATGAATATTATTAAGAACCAACCGCTGCCAGCGGTGAAGTATTCCTTATAGAGCCCCAAGCCGATATTACCCTCGACCCGAGTCTCCGCCTGCTGGATAGGTGCGTCGAGTATAATGGAATCCGCCAATGAGCCCAACGAGTTAATGCTTTCCGATCGTGATGCCTGTCGACTAAACCTCCTGATGTGCCTCTTCCGCGAGTCTATGCTTTCATGATCACCGGCATCACTATCCAAACTCTCTTCCTTGATCTCATCGGACTTATCAGCCTTATCGGTCAGCAATTGCGCAAAGTCTAACCCACTGCGTTTCATTGTGGCATATGTGCCCATGGCACTTATTTTACCCTTATCCATGATGACAAGAAGATCAGCTTGTTCCAGGAACTGCAGTTGATGAGTGACCAGGATAACCAGCTCACTCCTCAGATAGCCCCTCATGCACTGATCAAACAACTCACGACCAACGTGAGTATCAACAGCACTGAGTGGATCATCGAGCAGATAGATATCCGCACGACGATACACAGCTCTGGCCAGGCTAATGCGAGCCTTCTGACCCCCAGATAGCGATGCTCCTCGCTCACCTACTATCGTCTTGTCACCCTGAGGCAGTAGCTCAAAGTCACGTTCCAGTGCACACTTCTTCACCACAGTGCGATAGCGATACTTGTCCAGGGTCAAGCCAAAGAGGATGTTCTCCCTGACAGTGCCAGTGAAGAGCCATGGCTCTTGGGATGCATAGGAGAATTTGCCATTGACCTTTAGGCTGCCTTTGTCAGCAGAGAGTTCGCCTAGAATGGATTGTATTAGACTGGACTTGCCAGCACCCACAGGACCAATGACGGCGACGAGTTGTCGACGACCCAGCTTCAGATTGATGTCATCCAGCGTGTTCTCTGCGGCTTTGCTGCTCCATTTGGCATGGAACTGCTTGAACTCCACAAGAGTCTCGTCCTTCTCATCATTGTTCTGCACGGCGCCATTGCTCTCTTTGGTTATTACGCCATTATCCTTCTCATCAGGTGGCATAATCATATTTGCAGCATTTCCAGCGGTAGTCTCATCGCGGTGCATAAAGGTCTGCAGACGTTTAATTGATACCAGAAGTTCGGAGAATTGCGATATGCCCATGGGGAACATATTCGTGACAGTTCGCTGCAGCAGATTGTAGTAGGCGGTCACAAAGAAGGCCTCGCCGGCATTCAGAATGTTGCCCAGCAGCACATAACCGACCAGACTGACAAAGATGAAGGTACGCGATAGGCACATGCCAAAGGCAATCAGTATGCCGCGAATGTAATTCACTTTCTTGATGCAGTTCATCTCCTTGCGGCGTACGTGCTCGATAACCTTGCCGAACGGCTTCTCCCACGCATACATTTTGATCACCTGAATGCCCGATATGATCTCGTTCATCATCCTGACGCGTTCATCGGTGCGGAGTGCGGTACGCAGACGCAACGCTGCCGTCTTCTTAGCCAAATAAGCTTGCAGTGGAATAAACATCACCATGAGAGCCACGCCAAAGAAGCAGGCGTAACCGATCTGAAGGAGAGGAATGAATAAACACTTTACTCAGTGAGATAACAAAAGATGTCTTACCTTTCCAAACATAATGTATGTGACCACAATCAGTTCCAATGGGGCCAACCAAATGAAGTGGGCTGTAAACAGGATCAAATCGAAGCGTGCCACATCGTTGGACAACAGATTTACCACCTGGCCCACAGATGTATCGGATAGAGCCGTGCGACTCAGCCTCAATCCCTTGCGATAGACTAAACTGCATAGGGCGATGCGCATTTTCATGCCCAGATGCATTTGGCCAAGTATAAACGGATGCCCAGACATGACTGTTAGTACGTTGGCAAGTATAAGACCGCCGGCATAGAGCTGTGCCTTCAGCGGATCGGGATCTTCGCCAGAAAAGTAAGACATAATGCCAAACAAACAGATGGGCTGTGTGAATCTGTAATGATCATTGACATTGAATAAGTGAATGAATGAAGATGTGTTTTTGGAACACTTACTTGGTTACAAACTCTCGCAGGCCGAGCAGAATGCCGGAGAAGAACACATGCCATCCAAAAACTCGTATAATCACGCGACCCAGGCGAGCCTGCTTCTTTTGGGCAGTTCTGTCAGCCACCTCCCTGTCCCAGGCATCGCACAGACGATCTCCAAGAGTGTCTATATAGTATTTAGTGTAGATAGAATAGTTATCACTTGGTATTCTTGCACACTTGTAATGAGTGGTCAAAATTGAAATACTTGAGCATAATTATAGCAATAATTATGATGACGTACTAAAATTTCAATTGCATATTATAAAACAGTCATCATCGTCTCGGATTACGTACCCGATTTATGTTCTTTTAGGGGTCTATATAAGTCAGGCTGCTCCAATGTCTTTTTGCGGCCCTTGAACAAGACGGGTAAGGCAAAGCTGTGTCATGATTGTAAAGATAAGAGAAGACACACATGAGATGAAATTTGTGTTTTATGACATTCGCACACAAAGAAGAAAAACATCAAAAATAGATTGAGGTCTTATCAGCACAGCTGTTATATCACTACTATTGTAAAAAATTATAATAAATCTTATTGCAAAAGTTTTCCTAATCCCAACAGCTGGAGTCACGCTCTCTGAGGGCCCCACCTTTTGAGCTTCTTATCAGACTTCGACTAGTGTAACTAATAACTCCGGTGTTGACATGCATATTAATTAGAAAGTAATTAATTAGCATATTGGCGTGTCTGAACGTTTCAAACTTTCCAATTTTGGAACATACTCAGAATTTGAAATCTTATCAAATTGCCTAAAGCCGTTTACAAGCAATTACTATTTATTTAGATAATATTATAACACCTAATATGTTGATGAGTTTTCGTATCTATTTGGGCCCTGAAAGATAAGCTATCAGCAAATTAGTCTTATCACTATTACGTAGACAAAAGTTTTAAAAACTAAGCATAACCTTGTATCGTCGGATCGGTATAATGAAAACTTAGGATTTACGAGCTATGACGAATCGTTGTCTTAGCGTCAATTGAATGACTTGACACTTTTTAACGCCTCATCTATTTTGGTTCAGCGACCCATTGATTTGCGAGCAAATTGCTTAGTTGTCTCGCTATCCACTCAATATCAATAATAATCATCGGGCTATAAGTCTACAAATAAGATGTAGAGAGTGTAGACTTACCAGAGCATAAGTTCAGAAAGTGGATTGCTCCGCTCGCGCGGATTTTCCGGAAGCTCATCGGCTTTTAGTGATTGCATTCTGTTTTCTATTTAGTTTTTCGCACTTGTATGACTACACACACTCACAAACATGTATACTTTTAATAATAACTATGTACAAATTTACTTCATACGCATATCAGAAATACAGTTTTACACACACACAATCACACACATGTATGTATGTACAAATGTATACAAATCGTTTTTATTTTAGCTTCACTTGTTGAACACGCAAAAACAAATTCACGCGGTTGCAGTGGACTGGGCGGCGGTAAAAGTTCTGGAGAAACAGCTATTCAGTCCACTGTGCCAACTGTTTGTGCTCAAGATGCTGTCGCAATTTTATATAATACTTTGATTTTATCAGTTTTATTCACTACAGCCGTTGAATTCACTTCAACTCTACACAATTTTTGTTTCTATGCTTATAGAATTGAATTTCATCACGAGCTTTTATTCATTTTTTTTTTTGTGTTTCTATGTTTGTTCCCACTGAAATGGCCCGATCTTCATTTACTGTCAGCTGTTTACCCTCCGGCCGCACAACTCGTTCTAAAACACAGCTGAGAAATAATCGGTTTTTATACCACAGAGACAACGGCCGCGACGATGCCTTCGCTCTCTCGCTATTCACTCTGCCACTCTCTGAGTGCGAGAAACGCAAACTTTTATTTGTGTGTCTCTTTCGAGCTTTTATGGCGAGCTTTGCATACCGTATCGTAATTGTCTAGCCGGCGTGCGCCCTAGCAATCATTTCTGTGAGGGAGCATGAGTTGCAGAACTACAAAGTGATTCGTCTTTGAATCAGTATAATTTGGAATATCTTACATATACATAATTAGATAATAAATCAGATAATGAAACTTTTGGCATACTCATAAAGTTTATTATAAAATGTATAATTTACAATAGTATTATAAGTAAAAGTTACTCCATTTCTTGGCTATTTAACAGAAGTGCTAAACAGATAGAGATTATGTACAAAATTCTAGAATATTCATTAACATATGTACATATATAAGTACTTTAATATGTAAAAATTTACAATATTAAGTATCAAAACTAAATTCGGAACGCATACATATGTACATACATATATGTATGTACATACGTAAGTACTTTTGGCAGTAAATCTTTTATGCTGTGCTCATAGCTCACACTTCCATATGTGTTACATACATACATACATAAAAGGTGTAAATACTTGTCAAATTTCTAGTCAGCTTTCGTCTTCTGTGCTTCTAGATAAGCCTGCAATTAGACATATCGTTTAGATAGTTCCGTATAGTATATACTTTAATACATTGTGCTTTTACCTTTTTCGCTACCTTCAGCAGATTATCGAAACTGTTTTGGCCCGTCTCCATGACCATGCTATGGAAGATTCTCGACTCACACTCTGTCAAGAGCTCATAGGGCGAACCGAACTCCACCAACTGACCAGCGTCCATCACTATAACCTTGTCCGAATCCATAATCGTGTTCAAGCGATGGGCTATGGTCAGCACTGTACACTCCCTGAACTTGTTCCTTATCGTGGCCTGTATCAGGGCATCTGTCTGTGGATCCACATTGGCAGTGGCTTCATCCATCACCAATATGCGGTTCTCTCGAAGGATAGCACGTGCCAGGCACACTAGCTGCCTCTGGCCCACACTGAAGTTGGTGCCTCCCTCAGAGATAGTACTCTGGAGTCCACTTGGAAGTTCACTGATCACTGGTTTCAACTTGACCTCCTCCAGAGCATCCCACAGCTTGGCATCGCTATACTCTTCGAAGGGATCCAGATTGTACCTCATAGTCCCTGAGAAAAGCACCGGTTCCTGGGGTATAATGGACACCTTGCTGCGCAGATCGTGTAGCCCCATATCGTTAGTGTCGCGATTGTCAATGATGATGGAGCCGTCGTTGTAGGACAGTCGGAAGATGGCGTTGATAAGTGAGGATTTGCCTGCTCCTGTACGACCCACAATACCCACCTTCTCCATGGGTTTGATCTCGAAGTTGAGGGACTTGAGCACATACTTTGACTGGGGATCGGGGAAGTAACGTAAGCTGAGATCATCGGCCACAATTTTTCCCTTCTCTGGCCAGGTGATGGGAGGCTTTTGGTTCGGTTTGGAGTCGTACTCACCCTCTGGTTCAATCTCGTCATATTCTACGACACGTTCCACTGCTGTCATCGTATTCTCCAACTCTGCAGATTGACGCATTCCCCATTGAACCATGCCAGTCATGCCCATGGCTTGAGTAATGGCCAATCCCACCTCGCCTGAGTTCTTGGGGGGATTAATAAAGTAGTTTAGTATAATTATCACAATGTAGAGCGAGCAGAAGAGATCCAGGTAGTAGCCAAAGGCTCGATTCGTGGAGAGGAAGGTGTAGTAACCGGAGCTGTGAAGGTCCTGTAGATTGTCGAATTCTGCAATGAGCGTCTTCTGCGCTCCCAGAGCTCTGATGGTGGGCAGACCGTTCAGAGATGCGCTGAGGTGGGAGTAGATGGGGGATCTGGCTACTGCCTCCAGTCGTTTCACATCTCTGGATGTCTTCAGGTAGAATTCTCTGATATAGTAGAAGATGATGCCCAGTGCAAGGGTGAGGATCAAATAATATGGATTTGTGATGCATATGACCACAATGATGCCTGTGAGTGTCAGAAAGATCTGCACCACATCCAGCATGACCGTTGGCAACAGCTCGTCTATCTGTCCCAGGTCTTTTGAGAATCGATTCAATATCCTACCCGATGGATTGGTGTTGAAGAAGTACATGGCCGCCCTGGTGATGCCTCGAAACATGGCATTGTGCAGCTTTGTTGAGCTCTTCATGGCCATTTTATAAAAGAGTATAGTCCGAACCATGGTCATCACTACAACTGCCACATTGAGGGCACTAAAGTAATACATATCCACTGGATCCGAGCCTGTGTCAGCGGAGTTTTTGTTCTTGTTAACCCTGTGTAAAGTGAAAACTTAGGGAACGTTTTTGATGAGATAGGAGTGATCCCACTTACCAATAGGAGAGATACACATCAGCTACGGATCCAACAATTTGTGTGCCTGCACTAAGAAACAGCAAGAAGCATATCATAAACCAACCATTGCCTGCAGTGAAATATTCTCTATACATGTCCAAGCCAATCCTGCCAGTGTCACGAGTCTCCTGCAAGGACATGGGAGTGTTTTGCTCAATAGACTCTGCCAACGAACCATCTGACTTGATGCTGTCTGTTCGGGATGTCTGCCTGCTGCTTTTATAGACATATCTTTGTTGGGTATCTGTATGCTCTATATCTGAGGTATCACTCTCATCCTCTTCCGTTCTGTTGGGGTCAGTCAAGAGCTTCGCAAAGTCCAATCCGCTGCGCTGCATTGTGGCATATGTACCCATGGAGCTGATCTTGCCCTTCTCCATGATGACAATGAGATCCGCGTGTTCCAAAAACTGCAGTTGATGCGTGACCAGGATGACCAGCTCACTCCTCAGGTATCCCTTCATACACTGATCAAACAAATGACGTCCTACATGCGTGTCCACTGCACTCAGAGGATCATCGAGCAGATAAATATCCGCACGTCGATACACAGCTCTGGCCAGGCTAATGCGAGCCTTCTGACCCCCAGATAGCGATGCTCCTCTCTCACCTACTATCGTCTTGTCACCCTGAGGAAGTAGCTCAAAGTCACGTTCCAGGGCACACTTTTTCACCACAGTGCGATAGCGATACTTGTCCAGGGTCAAGCCAAAGAGAATGTTCTCCCTGACAGTGCCAGTGAAGAGCCATGGCTCTTGGGATGCATAGGAGAAATTGCCATTGACCTTTAGGCTGCCTTTGTCAGCAGAAAGTTCACCTAGAATGGATTGTATTAGACTGGACTTGCCAGCACCCACAGGACCAATGACGGCGACGAGTTGTCGCCGACCCAGCTTCAGATTGATGTCATCCAGCGTGTTCTCTGCGGCTTTGCTGCTCCATTTGGCATGGAATTGTTTGAACTCAATGAGAGTACCGTCCTTTTGATCAATTGCATTCACAATACCATGTGATTTCTCTTGAACTTGAGTCTCCTCCCGCAGCATAAACGTTTGTAATCGCTTGATGCAAACCAGGAGTTCGGCATATTGAGAAATGCTTTGGGGAAAGAAATTGGTGACTGATCGCTGTATCAAGCTGTAGTAGGCCGTAATGAAGAAGGCTTCCTTGGCGGACAGAATGTGTCCCAGCAGCACAAAGCCCACTAGGCTGGCAAATGTGAATATACGCGATAGACAGCTGCTGAAGGCAATCAGCGTGCCCCTGATGTAATTTGCTTTCTTGATGCAGTTCATCTCCTTGCGGCGTATCAGCTCCACCAGCTTGCCGAATGGCCTCTCCCAGGCATACATTTTTATCACCTGAATGCCTGAGATGATTTCGTTCATTATGCGAACACGCTCATCCGTTCTCATTGCCGTGAGCAGACGCAGAGCTGATGTCCGCTTGGCCAGGTGTGCTTGCAGTGGTAAAAACAGCAACATCAGCACAACTCCAAAGAGCGAAGCGACTCCAATCTGTAAGGAATATAATTTTAATACCAGAACAATTATCAAATTTGCAAACTTACCTTTTCATACATGAGGTACGTTATGACAAATAATTCCAATGGCCCCAGCCATATGTAGTGTATATTGGCCAGCACTAAATCGAAGCGTCCCACATCGTTGGACAACAGATTCACCACTTGGCCCACAGACGTGTCGCATAGAGCCGTGTGGCTCAAACGCAATGATTTGCGATAGATCAAGCTGCAGACAGCGATGCGCATCTTCATGGCTAGATGCATAATACCCAGCATGCAAGGATGTCCGAACACAACTGTAAGCACAGCAGCAGTAATGAGTCCTGCTGCATAGAGTTGAGCTTTCATTGGATCAGGATCATCGCCCGAAAAGTAGGCCATAAGTCCGTACAGCAGCATGGGCTGGGTAACTCTGCAAAGGATTATTGAGATTAGTTGACTTCATGTATCGATTGTACTCAAAGTCTACTACCTGGTTAGAAACTCCTTGGAGCCGATTAAAAGTCCGGTAATAAATAAATGCCTGCCAAAGACACGCAGCATAACTCGTCCAAGTCGAGGCAATTTCTTCTGTTTTGATCTATCAGCTGCCTCCCTCTCCCATGCTGCACACAAACGGTCACCAAGCGTATCTTATAGAAACAATTGAACACTTTCAATATTATTAATAATACTCTCAATGTATTTACTATAATATTTAATCTAAACTTTTGTTTCTTTATTGGCGCTTGCAACATCTTTCGTTTAGCTGAGTTCGCACTGCTTAGCCGATAACACAACCATAACAAACTGAGGCGTTGCCAGCATTAAAAATTATGCTTTACCTGACTTGTGCTCTTTTAACGGTCGATACAGATCTGGCTGGTTGAGAGTTTTCTTACGGCCTTTGAACAAAATGGGAAATACGAAGCTTAAGAGAAAAAATGTAGAAAAAATGACAAAGTTAAATAAAATTTAATGTAAACAAAATAAAACTGATATTGCATATAAAATTTGGTATGTAATTAAACCACATAATAAATATCTTAAATATTTTAAACGTATTTTTACTAATGACTTTGTATAACAACAATAGATCTATTGAAGATGAATGAATGAATGAATAATTACAATATATCTAGGGGATAAAAGGAGAATTTATAATATTTACGTTTAATATTTAATGCATTAGTTAAATTTTTACTATGTCGCAAGATAGATGGCAAATAAAAATCATATTTTATATTAAAAGTTTTTACATAAAAAGTAATACAACAAGGCAGTTGCAGTCTGGTATGACTGAGTATTATGCTGTTGGGCTCACCCGACTGTTCTACTGCGTTACAGATACGCTTGTGTTAAGTAGTAGTTCATATTTGATTACAGGTATACAGTAAGGAAGGTCTTCTAATCTCTTATACTACTATGCGTATCTAATAAGACCATAAAAGATAAGCTAAGTTAAATCTCGCATCATTTACAGTTTATTATTGCGGATTTATATAAACGCTAAACACTTGGTCTGTAATTAATTTATGACAATTAGGGATACTTACCAAAACATTAGCTCCGCTAAGGGATTACTATATTCGCGGGGATTTTCCGGAAGGTCATCGGCCTTTAATGTTTGCATTCTTAAACGTTTTACTATGTTATACAACTACTACGATTAAACACTATAAACACTAGCGTGAATTTTATGCAATTATCTTATCTGTATACACCGATTTATGATCGTTTTATTTATATAAAATATAGACATAATGTGCTACTACTCTGCACGTCTATATCATAGTAAGAATAGAAATTTTCCACTGTTCACATGCTGCCACAATAACACTCTGCTAGCTTCTAAATTGATATTTCATCATGCAGTATAATTATTTTTATTATTTCAATTATATGAATTGTATATAGTATGTATGTTCTAGATTATAACGTTGGCAATTTTCCATTCAGAGTCAATAGTAGTTAACTCGGCGAGCGCGGACCTAGTTCTGACTTCCAGCTGACGACTTGACAACTTTTTATTGAACAAATTGGAATGAGCAACTCTTTTCTCTCTCTGCTAGGTATTCGGACGCAAATTACGAGCATTTATCTTATCGTTATTATTGCCGGCATTTCTTAGTATGTTCTACAATCTTATCGGTTCTCACGTTTTCTCTAGTTACCGAGGCCTGGCAGTGATTATAATTAGTAATTGTTTATCATAATACTACTACGTCAGGTACTAAAATTATATTTTAATTAATCATACAAAGGATTCTTTAACAGTCGTTTTTATTATTTCAAGTTTTACAAACTTAATCTTAGTTATGTAGTTAGTTCAGCGTTACATACTACATTTTGTATACACAATACTTTAAGTAGCAAAAAGTAATTTCCTCATTTCATTAAACATAATTGACTTAATAGTAAAGCAGGAAGACTTTCATGAGAAACAGACTTAAACCTTAACCTTCTATTAAACGAATGAGAAATATCCACTGGTCCTAGGCAGTTTTAGACTTTTGTGATTCAAAATGCGCCTATAAAAAACAGAATAAGATTAAATAAACAATTTTCCATTATGCTAGAATACTTCTACTTACTTTCTCTGCCACCTTTAGCAGACTATCGAAGCTGCATTGGCCCGTCTCCATGACCATGCTATGGAAGATTCTCGACTCACACTCAGTCAAGAGCTCATAGGGCGAACCGAACTCCACCAACTGGCCAGCGTCCATGACTAACACCTTGTCCGAATCCATAATCGTGTTCAAGCGATGGGCTATGGTCAGAACTGTACATTCCCTGAACTTGTTCCTTATCGTGGCCTGTATCAGGGCATCTGTCTGTGGATCCACATTGGCAGTGGCCTCATCCATCACCAATATGCGATTCTCTCGAAGGATAGCACGTGCCAGGCACACTAGCTGCCTCTGGCCCACACTGAAGTTGGTGCCTCCCTCAGAGATAGTACTCTGGAGTCCACTTGGAAGTTCGCTGATCACTGGTTTCAACTTGACCTCCTCCAGAGCATCCCACAGCTTGGCATCGCTATACTCTTCGAAGGGATCCAGATTGTACCTCATTGTGCCAGAGAAAAGCACTGGTTCCTGGGGTATAATGGAGATTTTGCTGCGTAGGTCGTGTAGTCCAAGTTCGTTGGTGTCGCGACTGTCAATGATGATAGAGCCATCGTTGTAGGACAATCGAAATAGGGCGTTGATGAGTGAGGATTTGCCTGCTCCTGTACGACCCACAATACCCACCTTCTCCATGGGTTTGATCTCGAAGTTGAGGGACTTGAGCACATACTTGGACTGGGGATCGGGGAAGTAACGTAAGCTGAGATCATCGGCCACAATTTTTCCCTTCTCTGGCCAGGTGATGGGAGGCTTCTGGTTCGGTTTGGAGTCGTACTCGCCCTCTGGCTCAATTTCGTCATATTCTACGACACGTTCCACTGCTGTCATCGTATTCTCCAGCTCTGCAGATTGACGCATTCCCCACTGGACCATGCCAGCCATGCCCATGGCCTGAGTGATGGCCAATCCCACCTCTCCTGAGTTCTCGGGGGGATTAATAAAGTAGTTTAGTATAATTATCACAATGTAGAGCGAGCAGAAGAGATCCAGGTAGTAGCCAAAGGCTCGATTCGTGGAGAGGAAGGTGTAGTAACCGGAGCTGTGAAGGTCCTGTAGATTGTCGAACTCTGCAATAAGCGTCTTCTGCGCTCCCAGAGCTCTGATGGTGGGCAGACCGTTCAGGGATGCGCTGAGGTGGGAATAGATGGGGGATCTGGCTACTGCCTCCAGTCGTTTCACATCTCTGGATGTCTTCAGGTAGAATTCTCTGATATAGTAGAAGATGATTCCCAGTGCCAGGGTAAGGATCAAATAATATGGATTTGTGATACAGATGACCACAATGATGCCTGTGAGTGTCAGAAAGATCTGCACCACATCCAGCATGACCGTTGGCAACAGTTCGTCTATCTGTCCCAGGTCCTTTGAGAATCGATTCAATATCCTACCCGATGGATTGGTGTTGAAGAAGTACATGGCCGCCCTAGTGATGCCTCGGAACATGGCATTGTGCAGCTTTGTTGAGCTCTTCATGGCCAACTTATAGAAGAGCATGGTTCTCACTAAAGTGAATACTATTACCGCCAGATTGAGGGCAGTAAAGTAGTAGATATCAAGTGGATCAGAGGCGCTGCCTGCAGCGTTTTTGTTCTTGTCAACCCTGAAAGAGAGGACACAGATTAAGAAAATTGTAATTAAGAATAGATATTGGTCATACTTACCAGTAAGAAAGGAACACATCAGTGGCGGAGCCGACAATCTGGGTACCCAGGCAGAGGAATACCATAAAGGAAAGCATAATCAAGCCACTGCCTGCTGTGAAGTATTCCTTGTAGAGGCTCATGCCTATCTTGCCCTCAACTCGAGTCTCCTGTTGGGTCATGGTAGTTTCCTGGTAGACTGAATCTGTCAATGAATTCAACGAGGAGAAGCTCTCATTGCGTGAAGGTTGCCGGCCACTTTTGCTGCTACGTCTGCTGCGTGAGGCCAAGCTCAATCGATCCCAGATGTCACCGGGTTCACTTTCATTATCATCCTCGTCAGTCTTGTTGGGGTTAGTCAGAAGCTGTGCAAAGTCTAAGCCACTGCGTTTCATCGTCGCATATGTGCCCATGGAGCTGATCTTGCCCTTCTCCATGATGACAATGAGATCCGCGTGTTCCAAAAACTGCAGTTGATGCGTGACCAGGATGACCAGCTCACTCCTCAGGTATCCCTTCATGCACTGATCAAACAAATGTCGTCCCACATGCGTGTCCACTGCACTCAGAGGATCATCGAGCAGATAAATATCCGCACGTCGATATACAGCTCTGGCCAGGCTAATGCGCGCCTTCTGACCTCCAGATAGCGATGCTCCTCGCTCGCCTACTATCGTCTTGTCACCCTGAGGCAGTAGCTCAAAGTCACGTTCCAGGGCACACTTCTTGATAACCGTGCGATACCGATGCTTGTCCATAGTTAAACCGAATAGAATATTCTCTCTGACGGTGCCGGTAAAGAGCCATGGCTCCTGGGATGCATAGGAGAATTTCCCATTGACCTTTAGGCTGCCTTTGTCAGCAGGAAGCTCGCCCAGAATGGCCTGTATCAGACTGGACTTGCCAGCACCCACAGGGCCAATGACAGCGACCAGTTTACGACGACTCAGCTTCAGATTGATGTCATCCAGCGTGTTATCCACGATTTTGTCATTCCACTTGGCCTGGAACTGAGTGAATTCGATGAGCGTGTCGTCATTGCCATTCAGCTTAGTTGCATCTCCGTTGCCATTGTTCAGCAGCGAGTCTTGGTCCTTGTCGCTAATGGAGTCAGACATCGTGATGGCATTGGAAGTGTCTTGAATGCGTGTCTCCTCGCGATGCATGAAGGTCTGCAGACGCTTGATGGAGACGAGTAGTTCGGCAAATTGTCCAATGCCTTGGGGCAGGAACATGGTAACCGATCGCCGCAATATGTTGTAGTAAGCCGTCACAAAGAAGGCCTTCTCGGCGGTTAGGTTGGCGCCCATCAGCACATAGCCGACCAGACTGGCAAAAGTAAAGACACGCGACAGAAACATGGCAAAGGATATTAGGATGCCACGTATATAGTTGACCTGCTTGATGCAGATCATCTCCTTCCAGCGCGTCAGCTCCACCAGCTTGCCGAAGGGCTTCTCCCAGGCATACATCTTGATCACCTGAATGCCTGAGATGATCTCGTTCATCATCCTAACACGCTCGTCCGTGCGAAGTGCCGTGCGCAGACGTAGCACTGATGTCTTCTTTCCCAAATAGGCCTGGAATGGCAGGAAGAGCAACATGACAGCAACGCCAAACAACGCAGAGACGCCAATCTGCGAATGGGGAAAGTCGGTTAGAATTCATTCATAAGTTACACTCATTACTCACCTCTATGTACATGAGGTACGTCACCACAATCAGCTCCAAGGGAGCAACCCATAGATAATGCACATTGATCAGTACCGTATCGAAGCGTCCCACATCGTTGGACAGCAGATTCACCACCTGACCCACCGTCGTGTCTCCCAAGGAGGTTCGACTCAAGCGCAAGGCCTTTCGGTAGATCAAGCTGCAGAGTGCCACACGCATTTTCATGCCCAGATGCAGTAGACCCAGCATATAGGGATGTCCAAAGCAGACCGTCAGCACCGATCCAGCTATGAGTCCTGCTGCATATAGCTGCGCCTTGGTCAGATCCTTATCGTCTCCCGCGAAGTAGGCCATCAAGCCAAAGAGACAAACGGGCTGGGTGACTCTAAAAAGATAAGTTTCGGATTAGAAATAAAGAACAACTTGATTCACATTCAATTGAAACGCATCTTACTTGGTGAGAAACTCCTGCGCAGCTAGCAAAATTCCGCTAAAAAACAGATGCCAACCGAATACCCGTGTCACTACACGTCCCAAACGTGGCGGCAGCTTTTGTGCCGATCTCTGCTCGACTTCCTTGTCCCAGGCGGCACACAAACGATCACCCAGTGTATCTAGAGATAAAATGTCTTAATGATATTGACACTCGATATCGATATCTGATAGATAGTACCTGACTTGTGGGCCTTTAGTGGTCGATAGAGATCCGTTTGCTCTAGTGTCTTACCACGACCCTTGAACAGCACCGGCATGGCGAAACTATGATAAAAAATACAAAATAAATAAAAAAGATAATATGAGTAGGTTTTAAGATATGTATGTATGATATATGTTGAAACAAGTGTAACGATAAACAGAACCATATATAAATGAGATGTGCTAGATAACATTACTATGAAATTCTGAGTCATTGCTTTGCTACTAAGCAGTTATCATTTAGATATTTTTTGTAATTTTTTGTTCAGTTTAAAAGAGCGAAACGAGTGGAAAATATTACTAATAATAATAGTAAGTATGTCAATGATTTTTTAATAATTTATAAGGGACGGTTGTTTCAAATGATGTCATTACCTTTAAGGCAGTGGTGCCCAAAATTCATAATTTCTATCACATGTGCGTTTTGCTTTGCAGCACTGTTTTTACACGCACAGTCGATGCTCTCACACGTACAGACGTCACGCTTCGTTGATTTTACGAACACTCGCGAACGGTTTTTTTTTTAACATTACGTTAAAAATTCATGTATAAATAGAGATTTTGAGAGTTCTAGTACTAGAATTCTGGTATTATTCCGATACTAGAATTGTGGTAAAGAATATGATTGAGCTGCTGTAATTCAATAAAAAAAAAAAACTTTATTTTTTACCGTGAATATAACGTGAATCTCAGGCATGTTTGAAATCATAAAAAAAAGTTTTAATAAAAATTTGTCAAACGGTTTTTAGCAACCGCAACATATAATATTTGTTAGAGTTTCAGCAAAGTTATTTGTTAGCACCTTGAAAGATAACTTTTAAAGAAATTAATGTCTCTGCGCATGTGTATGTGAATGTAAATGTAAATGTGCATGTATGAGTAGATACGGTTGTATTCACTCATAATTAAAATCAAATTCATACTGCCAAGTCACATTGCTTTAATGTTTCCGCTGTGCATAGTAGCTTTACGTCAATTTGAATCATAATTTATATTAATAAATATATATGTATGAAGACTTATAATAAGTTATACATGATACGCATATATATACGAATTTATCGCCACCCGATCGGGTTTTATTAGCTTACAAGCTGCATTTGGCCGACAACGAGTATTAAAGTTGCCTTAAGTGACAATCAATTGAAACAACTTGAGTTACTTGGAGCAATGGGCGCATAGCTATGCAGATACAGTTACAGATACAAATGTATCCATACTGCTTACACTGCGCGCTAACTATGCAAATTGAGCGATTCAATGAATGAAATAATAATATAAATACTGTACATAAGTACAACTATATATGTATATGCATGTGTATGTGTATGTACCAGAACATCAGCTCCGACAGGCAGTTGGTGCGTTCCACGGGATTCTCCGGCAGCTCATCGGCCTTCAGCGACTGCATGTTGATGAGTTTGGTTTTTAATTGTACTATAAGCACACCACTTCACTCGAGTCTAGTCTATTCGACTAAGTATTTCTATATTTAGTTGCACTAACACGGGCACAAATTGATAAAGATTTGGTGATTCGCTTTTGGCACATTACATGAGATTTTCGTGTGACATTGATTTACCGCTTCATTTTGTTTTATACGCGTATACTATGTATATTTTATTAAATTTTGTTTGATTCGCCTTCATTAGCACCCAGCAGGTGACACGCGCTTACCGTTAATATAATTATTTAGGCATTAATAACATTTGCCTTATATACTACTACTACTACTAAGTAGATATTAGATCGAAACTTTCCACTCACAATTCCAACTAAAACGTTCCACTGTGCATTATGCTATACGATATAAGTAATCACAGTGATTTGTGATGAAATTCAATGCAGCAGCGAAATGCTATTATCACTTTTAAATATGCAACGCACACACACAGATTTAAATGTATTTAACATATTAAAATATAGAACGCCTTTTGTTCATTCTATGTGTTTGGCAGCCAATATTATTGTTTTTGAAATTATCCGCGCTACTGCGTACGCACGCTCCGATCGACGAACTCGTTCTAACGCGCCGTTCATCAAGTTCACTTTGATTTCGCGTGTGGAAAGCTCTCCACAGAACTCTACACATAAACAAAAATGTTTGCTCTTTACTCTCCACGCTCGCGCAACTTTGCGGCGGAGAGATACTATGATAACCGGCAAGCTTGCTATCAGTGGCTAACTGCATTTGCGCTCTCTGACACTCTCTCTCTCCGCTCTCACTCTCCGCTCTCTGTGTATTTGAATGTGTCAATTTGCGTAATGTGCATTTGTTTATCATGTGTATGTGCTTTGTTTGTTGGGCACACGATAAGCTTTACGGCCAGCGGCTGCATTATCTAGCCTGATTGGCACTTGAGTCTTGCAATCAGTCGTATACCCTGGAAGTGCATGTGGACAACATCGTGTTAAATAACTTAACTTGACACTATCTCTGTCAGATTATCAGATCGTTAGGGATATTTATATATACAGCTAATCAGCTTGACTAATTCAACAAATTTGTGACACTTGTCAATGCATACATATTTACATATATTAATTCGTTGCACATACATACCGTTGTCATTCGAAAATTTAAAAAACTCGGACAGCAACTGTCGGATGCATTCGACAGTAGGAGACTCTGTACTTTCCCTTGCATCACCTAATGCGAACAATGCATACATCTCGCAAAGTGAGACGCAACCACGGTCATGGCTATATCGACTCAGCTCGCTCGTCCTGATCAAGTATATATTATATACTTTGTGGGGTCTGCCACGCCTCCTTCTGCCTGTTACATACATTTCTGAGTTGCACTTTTTTAAAGTACAGGGTCTAAAAAGACTAAAATACTACAGTGGGAGACTCTGTACTTTGCGTCGATAGCCCATACACATACTCGTCAACACACACACACTAACAACTACTCATATATACATATCCCAAATAAAGGATAATGCCAAGGGTAAACCTAAGCCTGAGGGTTTGGCTGGGGTCAGTGTGAAATGCTAATGGGTTAGGTAAGGGTAAGGGTATTCTTTTAAATGGGCAGTCGTCTCATTAATTTACCATTTCATTAATTTATGTAGGAGTTAAAACTATTTCGCCTCCTGTGCTGTGCCACATACATATACATAAGAGTGAATTGCATTTAGATTACCAATCAACAGACTGCCTTATTTAAATAGCGCTTGTCGTATTTAACACCCAGCCTAAAAGTATGCAATATAGTTATGTATATAGTTTCAAGCTTCATTTATTAGTTTATTCGAAAAATAGCAATAGCATTAGAACAAACTCAAAGATTAAACAAATATATGAAATATTAGTGCTTGCCTTATAGTTCTTGTTTGTGCATCTATTTAAGTTATAATGTTAAAAGTTTTTGAGTGGCGCCACCTATTGGGATACGGCCCTGTCCCAGTAGCACATACAAACATAGATAACACGAAAGAGTGTTCATACAAGAGCTTAAACGGCATATCAATGTTTATATATTTTGTATGAAAATATATTTGGTTGTAAAACTATTCACTGTAATTTTGAGTCAGGATTAACACAACTTACATTTTCGCCTGTATTCAGTTTACTTAACGTTTCGAAAATTTCCCAAAAGTTCTTCCCAGAACGAATCGCGTGTTTCTGATATGCTCTGCCACTCTGCTTATCTCTTTATACATATGTATATAAACATCAATTAAAATAACTGAGTGTTTTTAGTGAATTATTTGAAAGGGAATTTTACAATAATCTTTATGTTTGTTCTTCGAACATTTCAACTTCTGGTGCTTTGTGTTGATATGAATAGGCCCAATGCTATAAATACCATAGGCAATTCGCATTATGCTCAGTTCATTTTCAACATTCGCTTAATTGAGTATCAACTAAGATGAAAGTAGTTTGTGCTTTATTTTTAATACAATGTATTAGTATCAGTTTTGGTGACATTTCTGGACGTGTGACTTCGAAGTAAGCAAATATATTAGTCAAAACTTTGCTTTGTTTAACATACAGTTCTTACTAGAGGCGAACCAGAATTGAAATTGTATGCAAGGAGTTGCGCAGAATCTCTTGGAACTAGTAAATTGCAAGGGATCCATGAAATTCAAATTCCTAATTTCGATGGACCATTTAAAGTGTTCTGTGATGCCACAGTGCAAGGAGGTGGTTGGACTTCCATATTGCGGCGAGTGGACGGAAGTGTAGATTTCAACAGAGATTGGAATACCTATAAGGAGGGATTCGGGAATTTAAGTTCCGAATTCTTTATAGGTTTGGATAAGTTACACGCCCTAACAGCCGATCAGCCTATGGAGTTGCTTGTGCGACTTGATGCTTTCGAAGGTGACGCAGCACACGAGATCTACAATGAATTCGCTATTGGGGACGAACTGCATTTGTATGCTCTAGAAAAACTTGGAGAAAGCGAAGGATCTGCTGGAGATTCGTTAAAACATCATAAGGGTATGAGTTTTAGTACATTTGATAGGGACAACGATTTACATCCAAGTGCAAACTGTGCACCACCATGGTGGGTGGTGGTTCCATCATTGTCATTTGGTTCACTTGACTGGTAAATATATTGAAGGTGGGATGGACGATGGTGTGTGCTGGGATTCTTTTGTGAATGTCCATTATTCTTTAAAGCGGGCAGAGATGCTAATTAGGCCTAAAGTGTGAGCCTTGACCAATTTGGAATGCCTACTACAGAGTTAGTTTAACCGAATACTAGATGCAGAAGAGGTAGTGTTTTAATCTGTACAAATATTCTATTCTGTTTTCACTTTTATACATATTGAAATTTGTAAAAATAATTATAAATTGTCTATTAAAAGCAATTACAAAATTGCATCTTTTATAATTACACATATGTGTTAAAATTCCCTATATGAATATGTTTCTAAAACAAAGTAAATACTTATGTTATATTTATCAATATTTATATTTTCTCAAAAAAAACTCTGAATTTCAAATCTACATCTATTTATTTTACCTGACCAGGAGATATCTCCGCCGAGATATCTCCGCCGGCGGAGATAATTATCTCCGCCGAGAAATAACTCCGCCGGCGGAGATAATTATCTCCGCCGAGATATCTCCGCCGGCGGAGATAATTATCTTCGCCGAGATATCTTCGCCGGCGGAGATAATTATCTTCGCCGAAATAACTCCGCCGGCGGAGATAATTATCTTCGCCGAGATATCTCCGCCGGCGGAGATAATTATCTCCGCCCAGATATCTCCGCCGGCGGAGATAATTATCTTCGCCGAAATAACTCCACCGGCGGAGATAATTATCTCCGCCGAAATAACTCCGCCGGCGGAGA
This sequence comes from Liodrosophila aerea, assembly GCA_035045005.1. Classification (NCBI taxonomy): domain Eukaryota; kingdom Metazoa; phylum Arthropoda; class Insecta; order Diptera; family Drosophilidae; genus Liodrosophila; species Liodrosophila aerea. Next base: position 143,556 of record JAWNNL010000154.1, read on the forward strand.
TAATTATCTTCGCCGAAATAACTCCGCCGGCGGAGATAATTATCTCCGCCCAGATATCTCCGCCGAGATATCTCCGCCGGCGGAGATAATTATCTTCGCCGAGATATCTCCGCCGGCGGAGATAATTATCTTCGCCGAAATAACTTCGCCGGCGGAGATAATTATCTCCGCCCAGATATCTCCGCCGGCGGAGATAATTATCTTCGCCGAAATAACTCCGCCGGCGGAGATAATTATCTCCGTCGCCGAGATATCTCCGCCGGCGGAGATAATTATCTTCGCCGAGATATCTCCGCCGGCGGAGATAATTATCTTCGCCGAGATATCTCCGCCGGCGGAGATAATTATCTTCGCCGAAATAACTCCGCCGGCGGAGATAATTATCTCCGCCCAGATATCTCCGCCGGCGGAGATAATTATCTCCGCCGAAATAACTCCGCCGGCGGAGATAATTATCTTCGCCGAAATAACTCCGCCGGCGGAGATAATTATCTTCGCCGAGATATCTCCGCCGGCGGAGATAATTATCTTCGCCGAGATATCTCCGCCGGCGGAGATAATTATCTTCGCCGAGATATCTCCGCCGGCGGAGATAATTATCTTCGCCGAGATATCTCCGCCGGCGGAGATAATTATCCGCCAGATATCTCCGCCGAGATATCTCCGCCGGCGGAGATAATTATCTTCGCCGAGATATCTCCGCCGGCGGAGATAATTATCTCCGCCGAGATATCTCCGCCGGCGGAGATAATTATCTTCGCCGAGATAACTCCGCCGGCGGAGATAATTATCTCCGCCGAGATATCTCCGCCGGCGGAGATAATTATCTCCGCCGAGATATCTCCGCCGGCGGAGATAATTATCTTCGCCGAAATAACTCCGCCGGCGGAGATAATTATCTTCGCCGAGATATCTCCGCCGGCGGAGATAATTATCTTCGCCGAAATAACTCCGCCGGCGGAGATAATTATCTCCGCCGAGATATCTCCGCCGGCGGAGATAATTATCTTCGCCGAGATATCTCCGCCGGCGGAGATAATTATCTTCGCCGAAATAACTCCGCCGGCGGAGATAATTATCTTCGCCGAGATATCTCCGCCGGCGGAGATAATTATCTCCGCCGAAATAACTCCGCCGAAATAACTCCGCCGGCGGAGATAATTATCTTCGCCGAGATATCTCCGCCGGCGGAGATAATTATCTTCGCCGAAATAACTCCGCCGGCGGAGATAATTATCTTCGCCGAGATATCTCCGCCGGCGGAGATAATTATCTTCGCCGAGATATCTCCGCCGGCGGAGATAATTATCTTCGCCGAGATATCTCCGCCGGCGGAGATAATTATCTTCGCCGAAATATCTCCGCCGGCGGAGATAATTATCTTCGCCGAGATATCTCCGCCGGCGGAGATAATTATCTCCGCCGAGATATCTCCGCCGGCGGAGATAATTATCTCCGCCGAGATATCTCCGCCGGCGGAGATAATTATCTCCGCCGAAATAACTCCGCCGGCGGAGATAATTATCTCCGCCGAGATATCTCCGCCGGCGGAGATAATTATCTTCGCCGAGATATCTCCGCCGGCGGAGATAATTATCTCCGCCGAGATATCTCCGCCGGCGGAGATAATTATCTCCGCCGAGATATCTCCGCCGGCGGAGATAATTATCTTCGCCGAGATATCTCCGCCGGCGGAGATAATTATCTTCGCCGAAATAACTCCGCCGGCGGAGATAATTATCTCCGCCCAGATATCTCCGCCGGCGGAGATAATTATCTCCGCCGAAATAACTCCGCCGGCGGAGATAATTATCTCCGCCGAGATATCTCCGCCGGCGGAGATAATTATCTTCGCCGAGATATCTCCGCCGGCGGAGATAATTATCTCCGCCGAAATAACTCCGCCGGCGGAGATAATTATCTTCGCCGAGATATCTCCGCCGGCGGAGATAATTATCTCCGCCGAGATATCTCCGCCGGCGGAGATAATTATCTTCGCCGAAATAACTCCGCCGGCGGAGATAATTATCTTCGCCCAGATATCTCCGCCGGCGGAGATAATTATCTTCGCCGAGATATCTCCGCCGGCGGAGATAATTATCTTCGCCGAAATAACTCCGCCGGCGGAGATAATTATCTCCGCCCAGATATCTCCGCCGGCGGAGATAATTATCTTCGCCGAGATATCTCCGCCGGCGGAGATAATTATCTTCGCCGAGATATCTCCGCCGGCGGAGATAATTATCTCCGCCGAAATAACTCCGCCGGCGGAGATAATTATCTCCGCCCAGATATCTCCGCCGGCGGAGATAATTATCTCCGCCGAAATAACTCCGCCGGCGGAGATAATTATCTTCGCCGAGATATCTCCGCCGGCGGAGATAATTATCTTCGCCGAAATAACTCCGCCGGCGGAGATAATTATCTTCGCCGAGATATCTCCGCCGGCGGAGATAATTATCTTCGCCGAGATAACTCCGCCGGCGGAGATAATTATCTTCGCCGAGATATCTCCGCCGGCGGAGATAATTATCTTCGCCGAAATAACTCCGCCGGCGGAGATAATTATCTTCGCCGAGATATCTCCGCCGGCGGAGATAATTATCTTCGCCGAAATATCTCCGCCGGCGGAGATAATTATCTCCGCCGAAATAACTCCGCCGGCGGAGATAATTATCTTCGCCGAGATATCTCCGCCGGCGGAGATAATTATCTCCGCCCAGATATCTCCGCCGGCGGAGATAATTATCTTCGCCGAAATAACTCCGCCGGCGGAGATAATTATCTTCGCCCAGATATCTCCGCCGAAATAACTCCGCCGGCGGAGATAATTATCTTCGCCCAGATATCTCCGCCGGCGGAGATAATTATCTCCGCCGAAATAACTCCGCCGGCGGAGATAATTATCTTCGCCGAAATAACTCCGCCGGCGGAGATAATTATCTTCGCCGAGATAACTCCGCCGGCGGAGATAATTATCTTCGCCGAGATATCTCCGCCGGCGGAGATAATTATCTTCGCCGAAATAACTCCGCCGGCGGAGATAATTATCTTCGCCCAGATATCTCCGCCGGCGGAGATAATTATCTCCGCCGAAATAACTCCGCCGGCGGAGATAATTATTATCGGATAATAAACACCAGAGATATTGGTCAATCAATTTTCTGTACTGGGCAGTCAGCAGGGGGAGGGGGAAGCCACAGGTACGCGGCCACTAGGGCTTATGCGCGATTTTTGATTGTGAGTATGAATGTCTGTATGAGTTTAGGATATTGTTTGTATTTGCGCGTATATTTGTATGCATAAGTGTATGTGTGTATGTATAAGTGCATGTGTATGTGTATGTGCGTATGTTCATATATGCTGCTGCTGTTACGACACCCAGGGCAAACCAAAGTACAGGGTCTCCTACTGTCGGTTGCGTCTGACTGTAGCTTTGCGTCCGACTGTAGCTTTCCCGACTTTTTATAGTTATATTAATCTCATTTTATTTCAAGAGCATTTTTATATATTTCATGTTTGATTTTATGGAATTTGAGAGATGTTTTCAGTTCAGAGCTTTATTTGTGACTAAAACATAACGACGTATGCGCGCAGGCAAATAATAACGTATGCACGTATTCAAATAGTGCATACACAAATGTAACGTAACGTAACGAAAAAGAAATAGAAGACACAGTGCGTTGCCAAACTAATGAGTATACTCCATACTTTTAACACTCCTTCTCAACGCATTATGTCTACTTTACAATAACATAATTTATTCATGTAAAATTACATCTTTTATAATTACACATATGTGTTAAAATTCCCTATATGAATATGTTTCTAAAACCAAGTAAATACTTATGTTATATTTATCAATTGTTATATTTTCTCAAATAAAACTCTGAATTTCAAATCTACATCTATTTATTTTACCTGACCAAATGACTGACTAACTGAGAACTCAAGATTGAACAAACCATACCCGATTATGTGAACTTATTATTATTACCACATAATAGTCATAAAGACAGACGGACAGACAGACAGGGCTAAATCGAGTCAGCTCATCGCCCTCATCAATCATATACTTTATGAGGTCTATCATGCTTTCATCTGCTTGATACACACACATACACGATCCTAGTAGGCCCTGTTGTACTTTATTTTCACTACTGGGTCTATAAATACAACAAAAACTAAACTAAACTTAAGTTTACTAACGCTGGGTTATATTGTGTTTCGTGTCGCCAACTTTTCCGCTAGGTGGCGCCAGTACAATTTTCATATGGTTTGAAACTTGAATGCCACTGCTTTCGTTTTTTGCTTAACAACTGCAAGCAGTGTAATGATCCTTTAATATGGAACCGGCTGAGCTGGTTTGAAACTTTACTAAAACAAAGCAGTTCGCTGGCTCGTTATCTTTTGAATGGCGTGAATAAAATTAAAAAAAAAACTGCATATAGCAACTTTTTAGCATCAGAGATTTGGGTTCCATATTTAAAAATGAAGCAATATCTAGGCCACAGTTTAATTACGATAAACAATATTAAACTGCCTGTCTTATCTTTATGAATTAAAGAAACTATAGGAACGGGCAACAGCTGCAAACTTTAGCAGACAAAGGCGCTAATTGAGTCAATAATAGTAGATAAAAAGAGTAACAAATATAATTCGGTGGGCAGGGTTAGTGGGTGCTTTACAGAAAGTCTGGTTAAAATTGCATACGATTGCGATTTATGGCATATAATGCTCGATTAGATTGTTCGCAAACAATTAGCAATAAAAGCAAGTATATATAGGCATACAAAAGATATCCTCTATAGCAAATATTATTCCAGTGTATTAAATATGGATGAACATGGGAACATTCGTGTATTGCAGCAAATGTGGGAGTTGTCGCTGGGTGACCCAGAGAATATATATGTACACACCATATATACATGTAATCAAACAATATGGATTTCACAGCAGCGGATTCCCGGCACTTGAACCTGCGTTTCTCACAGCAAACGATCGGTGATTGTGATACATATATAAAATACTATATAGTACATAAGTATCTATGTAGGTTTGTCTGTGCACAGTGACACGTTTTTATGCATGTCTGTTATGTGGACGGCGCTTTTGAATCAATTAAAGTGCAAGAAATTGATAATGTCGAGAAGCGAGAAGATGAACGAATATTGTATAAGGCAATCATTGCGTGTACAGCATCGCTACGGACAGGTTAAAGGAATACAATAATTCAGAGCAATAATGACAATTAAACTCAATTTTTATATTTATTAAAAAATGCAATTATCTAATTTTTTTAGAGACCTTTTTTTTTAGAGGTATATTTTATAAATTTGAGGCAACTATCGATATACTATGTCAAACTCATCATACTTTGCAATCAAGCTTAAGTTTGCCATCAGTGTTGAGTGGACCATTAGAAATAGCCAAAAAAAAGCTAAATTTCCTTAAATATAGCTAAGAAATTTCAAATTATTTAAGTATTTTATACATATACAAATCTACGTACATACAAATATCATATTATTATTAAGCTTTAATATCTTCGTTTATTTTATTGCCACATCGTACGCAGTACTAAAATCTGGGCCCTGTATTATACTGTCTGATGCAACCGACTGTTCGGCTGCATTGACCGGTATATGTACTTACGCCCTATATATATTAAAATTGACTAAAGAGTGTAATCACAAAAAATATTAGTCGCAATGTGTTGTTTGAGCTCTTTCTTTTTAAGAGATAAGAGGTTTTTAACGGCCGAACTATAAATATTATATAGTATATATACATACGTATAGTTCATTCAAAAGCAAACTTGAAATTTTTCCTATCAGCAAAGGCATTAGAAAGGTGGTAGCGAAATGAGTGTAATTCATTTTGAAGAACTAAAAAAATCATTGGAAGTAATTTCTGTAGGTATATATTCAATCGATGCGAATCAATTGCTTACAAAAAGATAAGGAATATTTTAGGAACTTGGCAAAGGTGCGTATGGAGAAGTCAAGAAAGCAAAGTACAGAGGCACGGTTATAGCTGTCAAAAGGGTGAATGGAAGCATTGGGGCTAACAATGATGTTCAAAGGGAAATCATAGTTTTGAAGAAGATTGCTCATGCGAATATCATTAAGCTATATGCATTTTCATGCGATTTTAAAAACAAAAAGACCTACTTACTAATGGAGTTCATGGAGGGCGCATCCCTGCATAACCACATACATAGTCAGCATACAAAGTATTCACATGCGACTGCCATAGATTGGTTGAGTCAGGCTGCTAAGGTAAGAAATATAGTAATATTGTAATGGCGCTGATGTCTCTGTTCTAGGGACTCGCATATTTGCATGCGTTAAAGCTCATTCATCGCGATGTCAAGCCCTTAAATATGTTGCTTGATGGGTCCAAGAAGCACCTAAAGCTCTGCGATTTTGGCACTGCGCGAAAATATCAACCGATGATGACAGCCAAATTAGGCACTATTCTGTATATGGCACCAGAGGTTTGCAGCTTATAGAAATGTTGGTATACTTTCTCCTAACCGCATTTATTCTTTCAAGGTTTTCAACAGCAACAATTACACCGAGGGATGCGATGTGTACAGTTTTGGTATTACAATATGGCAAGTGCTAAGCCGTAAGATGCCATATTACGCATATATGAATAATACATTATTCAATTTAATGAAAGGAATAGAAGTGGGTATGTACTCGAATATCAGCCAAATTAATCATAATACTACTAATAATAATTTCATTCGACTAAAAGGGCTTCGACCATCGCTAAAGGATTTAAGCGTTAAATGCCCCAATAATGCTCTCTACCTGATGACAAAATGCTGGGAGGCCAAATCAGCTAATAGAGTCTCAATGCAAAATGCTGTTATTATTCTTTTGCATACATTGAAGCATCTTAAAAGAAAATTATGAAATAATTATTATTATTGTGTTGCAATGTAATATTGATTTGCGGATTAATAAATTCTAAATTTGTTTTATTAAAAAGTGTGCCGTTATTGACCTTAAATTACAGCTATGAAAATGATTACTTTGCATTATTTATTGCCTCTCAAAATGTTAAAATCGTTTGCTTTTATATTTTTGTTCAAAATTTATTTAAAATATTCCTGTACTTAAATACATAGCTAAATAAATATAGTTAGATCTAGCAAGAAAAAAGCCGAATTGGCAGCACTGATTACAATACATCCTCCATTTAAATTCGTAAAATGAACTTGGGTGCAACATTTGTTTTGTTACCAATAAAGAATAAACAATTCGTATTCGTATTTATTTTGCAGCATTATTTGCTGTTCTTTATGTCATATTATCATTGCATAAATGTTGCCCTAATAAATCTCTCTCACACACAGACTCTCTCTCTCTTTTGTGAGAGCTCACTCTCTCAAATGAAATGTTGACAAAGCTTTTGTGCAATAATTCGAAGCTGGCAACGCCTAGCGCCGGTATAAAAGTAGTCTTAACGCGCGAGCTTTCATGAGTTGAGTGAAGCTTGCTGTGCGCGTCGCATTTCCCGTTTGTTCATAACCAAAGTCAATCAATTCCCTATTGCAATGGCATCTTTCGTTGGCAAGAAGTACAAATTGGACAAGTCCGAGAACTTTGATGAGTACATGAAGGAACTGGGTGAGTGCACAATTAATTAATTGACATAACGGAGCGAAACACAAATTGCACATATGCCATATTGAGTCGCAAATACAGTTGAGTTGAGTTGAGTGAGAGTGCGTGGAGAGGCAAAGGGTGCGATGGGAGAACCCGAAAACACGCAACCGAAAAACAGAATGCCGCTAACCGGCCGGCATTTTTTTCTTCTTTCTTTCTTTTTTTTTCCTTTTGCAAAAGTGCAAAATGAGAAAGATGAAAAGATGAAAAACGTGGTCTCTGCAGTGTTGCGTGAACTCTAAATTATTACTTTTTGGGTTCAGAGGTGCTGCTCCACTTTCTTTGCGCTATGATAGGTGCAGAGCGCAATAAAGTCGAAAACACTTATCTGGCTACATATATGTGGTAGTAATGGGGCAATAAACTTAAAAACTAATTAAACTCGAGCGCCTGGACTTTGGTCAGCGGCGAAATTTTGTTTTGTTTTTATTAAATATTTAAAATAAAATTACCAGCACCGTTTATTTAGTTAATAGACTAGTTTAGCTGAGTCACAGTGAAGGTTGAGTTGTCTCTAATTTGTTGGTGTCGAACTTTGATCCTCCACGACGCGGCACTTGGTATAATTATAGTGCCTAGTGCCAGTCGTTCCACACGGTTTATGTAAGTGTAGATTCTTGCGTCTCGAAGAATTTAGAAATTTGATTCGTCGTCTGCTGCATGTTGACTTTACTATTACAATTACTATTTATTTATTATTTGCGGTCTTTTTGCGGTTTTTGTATCCAATACCTCAGTTACTACTTGTGACGACGATTCCTTTAGCCATGGCATCTCAATTTACAGTCGACAGATCGGATTTACTACCTTTAAGCGGTTTCGTTTACGAATTGAACGGAGATTTTAAAGTAGATTTGCTAAAATATACCAAAGGCCCTAGTATCATTATTATGAATGATAAATATTACTAAAATTTGGACCTTTAAACTAGTTTTATCAGGCGATATACGCCAGACTGTAGGCTATAAACATGTATATGTATATATTCTATATGATAAACTAGCTGGCTGGCCGCACATATAATGATAATTTGTTGCGATTGCGAATTTTGCACTTTGCCCATTATCAGTATACATATAACTGACTGTATGGCAACAATAACGCTATATTGTTGCTAATCTGAAAAGAAATGAAATGAAATGACAGCAATCAAGGTTCTTAACAGCTGAAAAAGTTCCCAAAAGCGAAAATCGAATGAAAAATTTATAGTTAGGCGGCGGGACCCGGGACCCAGTGGGAACTTGACTTGACCGTAAGGTTGTCCAACCAATGAAGTACAATTCTTAAATACATAATTGAACATAATTGATTTGTCTGTTTGATTGTGTGTGTGTGTGTGTGTATACTTTTTGTATGCACTGTACGCCTTGAGCGATAAGGCAAGGCAGGCAGCTTGCGGTTTTGCTTGCATTTGCTATATTTAGGCTGACCAATTGATAAAGTACGGATGCTGTTGCCCTCTGCCTCTGCATCTCCCTCTGCCTGCCGCCTACTGCACGTATTGTTAACCTTGAGCTGTGACTTATTGTTGCGGAGGCACAGACAGGGGGAGGGAGGGGGTGTCTGTCTGTCTGTGGGTAACTTTGCCGGGAACTTCATAATTCAGTTTGATTATTTCAATTAAATACAATATGATTTGCATTGTGTGCAGGTCTCCAACTTTGACGGGGCTAATTCAATTACTAGCATACCCAAATCTTGCAGCTACTCTTTAAATGTGTATTCTTTTATTCATGAATCGTACGTTTTGTTCCCATGTTATTCATATATAGGCGTTGGCATGGTTCTGCGCAAGATGGGCAACTCCCTGAGCCCCACTGTGGAGATTTCACAGGACGGTGATGCCTACACCATGACCACCACCTCCACATTCAAGACCTCAGCCATCACATTCAAGCTGGGCGAGGAGTTCGAGGAGGAGACCCTCGATGGCCGCAAGGTGAAGAGCGTCATCACACTCGATGGCAACAAGCTGACACAGGAGCAGAAGGGTGACAAGCCCTCGACCATTGTCCGTGAGTTCACCGACAGTGAGCTGATCACCGTAAGTTGTGTATTAACTATAATCTGTATACTATTTACTAATCTGTATCCCATTCCCACAGACACTCACCCTGGGCAGCGTGAAGTCCGTGCGCGTCTACAAGGCAGTCTAGGTCTCAGTTCCACTTCAACTGCCAAACATGACTGAATCAAACTAGAAAGAAAAGAATTACCCAATTGGAAAACTATATTTGCATTACGAACTATAATTATGAAGTCCTTCGCCCAGTTTAGTAATACTTTTGTTATCGACTAACAATGTTCATTGCACTCGTAACTCTAATGTTTATTTATATGAACACGTGCATATGATATTATTATGCATGTTATATGTATACAGACATTTGAAACATTTCAAAATGCATTTGAATAAAACATAATTCGCTTTAAGTGCTCCACATCTTGTCATTGCCCCACTGTAATCGATAGCCGAACACTTTGGTTTTGGCTATTGATCTAGCGGCCCTTGATTGATAGCGGCTCAATTTACAAACAATGTCAGCCGCAAATCAAGTGCAAATTATTTTTGCTTATTTCGACACGCTTTTTGTCCCATGGTACAGTCAATAAAGTCGTGCCCCAACGTAAAGTGCGAATTGATGACCGTTCAGCAGCACAGATGGGGTATATTAGTCATGCACGTGCTAGACAAAAGGTGAAGTGGTGCCATAGTCATCTATTAGCATTGGTTTGTATAAAAGTGTAAAGCTGAATAGCTAGACTAAGTCCAATACTATTACTTCGTCTAAAATATATATGTAAGAATGGGTTATGTATATATAGTACATATTGTGGTTTATATAGGCTAATAGGAATACTTCATCGCCTTTCTCATGTACTTATACCTGCTTCACATTTCACCATAACTACAAGTTACTTTACTGTCAAGCGCGCTCGACTGCAGCTCCTGCTGCTGTTTTTTTGTACAGCCTACATTGAGTCACTCACACAAAACCTGGAGCATGCGCAGCAGCAAATAACGGTTTATTAGTTAGCGAGTGGCCAACAATTTCCTTCAGTTATCATTGACGATTTGCCGGTTCCAGTTTAGTATAGAGCCGCAGTGTTATCTACATGGACTGTTGATAAAACACCTACACATAAATATATAGGTTAATAAATAAAAACAACAACATTTTCAAATATGACGTGTTGTAAAAACTGATAACATTTATATCGTTCGGCTGGTAGAACTTAAATTAAATTGCGTCTATAAAGAAATTTGATAAAAGCAGACAAGCGCTCTTGCATGCTTACGCACACACCGAGTCTACCTACTGCATTGTGTAATAGCAAAATATTGCGTTGCCTACTTTGCGGCTGTTTGTGAAATCGACAGAAAAAGTTTACGAAAAGTATGTTCTTGTGGATGGGGGAACTACTCCAACAACGCACGCCGCAATGGCATGTAGTGTGTGTGGAGCTTTTCCAGCCAAAAAAGCTTCGTCGCAAAGTTTTGCCATGCCATCAAACGGGTTTCGCTGATTAAGAGACTTGAGATCTTGTTGTTGTGTTCTTAGTTGGCTTTTTTTTTGCCGCGTCGTCATGAAATGAAATCCAGTACCACGCTATAGTCGTTACTTTTGCTCTTCGACGGCAGAGCGCTCTGCCTGCTGCCTCTCTTCTGCTGTGCCGCTCTCTACCACTTGATCTTGAGCGAGCAGCAGTTGCTGGGTCTCTGCTTGTTTACAAACGCTGCTGCCTATTTGGAATTTACTGAGCTTGTTGTTGTTGCTGCTGTTGCTGCTGCCGCTGCCGTCGCTGTTGTTGTTTCGCTTTCTCTGCTATTGGAAATTGGAATTGGAATTTAGTGTTCATAGCGCGAAGGCAGTTGAGTTGCTGCCCTAGCCGCGATCGCGTCGCCGTCGCATTCCACAAAGTATCAGCCAAAGAGTTTAGCACAAATTCTCATTTAGTTATTCTGCACCATTTACTTAGAACATAACTAAAATGTGAGTAAAATTCCAGCTGGAGTTACATTCATTAGTCGAGTGTTTCCAATCAGAAATCGCAATAAAAGAGCGTGTAAAGTTCCACAATTCCAAGCAGACAGCGGGTCACAGTTGGATGTGTGCATGTGTGTGTGCGTGCGTGTATGTACACTTCCAGCGAAAAGTTATCACAAACGTTGTTTATCTTTATCATAACTGTTATGGTTTGTTATATTTATCGCACACGAAATGCAAATCGAAAATATAATTGTGTATAAATAAAATGTGCTGATAAATTCATTATTTATTAGCGACGAAACTTATATAATCTCAATGCGCACCAGAAACCAAAGAGTGTAAAGAGAATTCCTTCGATTCTACGCTCTACACTCTTTCATAAGGTTGACAACTGGGCACTATCTGACGAGATTGAATACTAATCACAATTACTACAAGATGTGTTTAGATTTGTCACAAATACACTATGCACTACTACTACTACTACTACTACTACTACTAGTAGTAGTAGTTTAATACAGTATTTACTCAGACATAGATTTGCTTGAACTTTGTATTCAAGGTGAACAGTCTGCGATAAAATCATGTGTGGACTCGAAATCTATAGCTGCCTTAGATTAAGTAGTAACAGACCTAACCAAACAAAGTGCTTCCATAATACTTAGTATTCCTCTGTTTTTATAGTATATTACCGTTTAACCAGATCTCTTATTGTGCTCTACATTCGGAAAATTGCATAATTATGCACAACGTCACCAATTAAGGGAGCATTACGAAATGTTGTTAGGTAAACACTGTGCGGCGTTTCAAAGTACAGTGGGGTCGCACTATAAAGAACTTTTAAATAAAAATAAATTCGAATTTTTTAATAAATTTTATGAAAATTCTTTGCTAGTTCTTTGTATAGAATTTGATTTTTAATTATATAAAATTATTGAAAAGCCTATAGACAATAGCCATAGTAGTATAATCGTTATGATTAGCTGTAGACTTTTGTAGATTAATTTGAATAAAACCGTCTAGATTTAACAATTTTTAGTACAGTGGTATCAAATTTGGTATAGCGCTACTTCAATACCCGCTCTAACTATGCTGAAACTTTCAGAACCTACGTCTTGAGGGACAGCATAGAAATGCACTCGAATCTTTGTTGCTTAAAATAGTCTTTTACATTGTTAATTTTGTCAAAAATAGAAAAACACCCCCAAAAATTTTGGAAAAATAATGTTCTAAAATTAGTTTTCCCTTTAGTGTGTATCGTCTATGTGTTTTTTTGTTGGGTTTTTGTTCTTGTACACTTTCTTATCGCAGTTATTCCAAATTCTTCGTTTAGTATATAATGGATCGACAGAGTTTAGCAGCCCTCACCAGCCCCTACAAACATCGGCCATGGATGGCATGCTACGGCGCTGCAGCGGCCGCAGATGGTAACAAGGGTCTAAAGGGTATTATCGCTGGCGGCATAACGGGCGGCATTGAGATCTGCATCACATATCCCACCGAGTACGTGAAGACTCAACTGCAGCTGGACGAGAAGGGGGCCAACAAGAAGTACAATGGTATTGCTGATTGTGTTAAGAAGACTGTCAATACCAACGGTTTCTTTGGCCTCTATCGTGGCCTCAGCGTTCTACTCTATGGCAGCATACCCAAATCGGCCACCAGGTGAGTTTCAAGTCATTCAGCATTAATACTATGTATATTACTAATATTATATCTCACTCATCTTGCCAGATTCGGAGCCTTCGAGTTCATGCGCACGAAATTCGTTGATGAAAGAGGGCAACTGAGTACGGCGGGCAAGCTGATCTGTGGTCTGGGTGCTGGTGTCTGTGAGGCTGTAATCGCTGTCACGCCCATGGAAACAATTAAGGTCAAGTTTATCAACGATCAGCGCAGTGCGAATCCCAAGTTCAAGGGCTTTGCCCATGGTGTGGGACAGATTGTCAAGACGGAGGGTATCAGTGGCGTCTATAAGGGTCTGACGCCGACCATACTAAAGCAGGGCTCCAATCAGGCTATACGCTTCTATGTAATGGAATCCTTGAAGGATTTGTATAAGGTAAGTGCAAGAAATACGAAGTATATAGTACGATTTGTTGAGCTGAGTCGTTCTAGCCATATCTGCTTGTACAGGGTCCAATTATAATTGAGTTAAAACCATATATTTATGCTGTAGAATACGTCCGACTGTTCGGCATTTGTATATACACTTTTTAATTGCATTTAGTACAATATAGAGATTTATTGTGCGTTGTCGCGCACAGCGCGCTTAACTGGAAATATGTCTGGTAGCTGTGGCACATATGGGTACTGGTAGTTATCCAGGGCCCTTCTTGGGTGCACTGGGTTGCCATCATTCACATCCAGGGGTTTCCAATCCCCTCTGGCTGCAACTGTAGCAACTAATGCTACTAGGAAGAAGATGATTCCCGTGTACTTCATGTTTGGAGCTTTGGCTTTTTAACTGTCGATTAGTGACAGAAACTATCATTTATATATGGTCCTAGTCTTACCCGTTTCTTATCCATTTGCAATTACAATATTTTAAATAATTTACTATAACTATTGTTATCATAGTGATTTACCTGTTGGCAGATTGTGAAGAGAGTTTAAAATATTATTAACTTTTATCTTTTACCTTAATTAAAAGTATTTTTCTTTAATTAACTTTTCAGGGTGATGATCCAACGAAACCCGTGCCCAAACTGGTGGTGGGCGTGTTTGGTGCCCTTGCTGGAGCCGCGTCTGTGTTTGGCAACACACCATTGGATGTGGTCAAGACACGTATGCAGGGCTTGGAGGCAGCCAAGTACAAGAATACGGCGGATTGTGCCCTGCAAATTGCCAAGAACGAAGGATTGGGTGCATTCTACAAGGGCACAGTGCCGCGTCTGGGTCGCGTGTGTTTGGATGTGGCGATAACGTTCATGATCTACGACTCCTTTATGGATCTGTTTAACAAGTTCTGGAAGTAGATCCCAGAATCCCGAACTGTAGAACTGTCCCCACCCCACCCCCGTTAGTGTTAGTGCATGTTACTTTTGACCTAGTCAACTGACCTTGTTGCAATCGGTGATACAGATAATGGACGATGACTTGGTGTACTTTGTTCGACGTACGTACGACAGACAGAGCGATGAACAGACTAACTCTATTCCATGCTAGCATTTGCTGTATATTTTTTAATTTTTTCAAAATTATTAGCATTTATTATTCTATTGTATATATACTATTTTATATAGTACATGTGTTAGTAACTGTCCAAGAATAGAGTACATTAAATAAATAATGATTCTTAAAAAGTTCTTTTACTACTTCTGCAAACGATTAAACAGAGATTTGATTATGAATGATACTCCACTACTGGTCAAACCTCAACGAAGTACAGCTGACAATTTAGATTAGTCCAGTTTAGTTAGTTAGGGTATACATAAGCTTGCACCATGGAAATAAGATAGCAATTAAACTAGTTCAACTAGACTAAGAACACTAAGGCACCTTAGCGTATCACGTTCAATGGTATGGATGCGTTTTTGCTGCTCAATATCCGTGCCAGCGTCTCGTCCAGCGGTGTGCTCAGCTCCTGCCAAATGCACTTGCCAATCAGTGCGATTTCTTCGAGAGGAGGCCTAAAGGCCACTAGGAGGTTGAGACATATGCCATCGCAGTCATCCTCGTTGGATGGACCATGCTCTATGCTGAGCATGCCATGTGGCCGATGCTGTGGCAGCTCCGCGCCAAATATCTCAATCATAAACTTACGTAGCGTCGAGTGTAGGCTACGATTCGGATGTACTTCCACCGTGGGAAAATGATGAGCATTCTTTTCGCTGATGAGTATATTCATAGAGTTGCTGGCGCGCTTCCGTGCCACGGCCAGCACACGCAGATAATTCCGATTATGCGGATGACGTATGGGCAGTATATTGCTATGCCACATTTGTTGTCGTATAACATCCGCTTGTTTGCTGTGCTCCTTTTGGTATTGATGGTGTGCACGTCCAATTCCAATGATGTTGAGTATGTCGTTGGCTCGCAACGGCACTTCTGTGGGATCACGCAACCAGAGCGCTTGTATAGATTCAGCATCCGCATCGGCGGGTGTCTTTAGACGGCCGCCTGTAATACGACCGGTGAGCACGAAACGAAACCAGGAACCTCCAGCTGACTCAATGGCCAACAGCGTGGTCATTTCTGCATTTAGACCTGTTTCTTCGAACAATTCACGTTGCGCTGCTTCTGTGATGGATTCGCCGCGTTCCATGCGACCTGCTGGCAAATACCATTTACCTGCAAAAAGCCAGAGACCAGTTTGAAACGGTAACATGACAAGAATCGAAATAGTCGCTCACCAGCACAGCTCGGCTTGGCCTCCTCGATCATAAGCAGTTCGTCGTGTTCATTGAACATCACACATGCCACAATGTAGTGGATTGTCCGCCCCAGTTTGGGCACAAAGTCGGAGGCCGATGATGGCTGCACACCTTGCGCCTCGGCCGTTGCATTTTGCTCTTTGAGCGAGAAATCGCACAGTTCTGTTGTGATATCGCCCAGATCTTTGCCGTCCAATATAGAGCGCACTTTCTCCTCGATTGCCGACATCTTTACGTGTATATATCTTCTATATAGCGAGCTGCTGCATTAAGAGAATATGTAGTTGTAAAAGTGGCATTAGATCGCGATAACTGTAATACTCACGTTTCAGCAGAAAATTCCGTTCAAATGACTCAATATGATGAACATGCTCGACTGAAGCGACTATGCAAATAGCAACACAGCAAATCTATATGTATTTCTTTTAGTTTTTTTATTCAACACGCTACGCGCGACAGAATCGACGGATTCGAAACGTACTCAAGAGTGGGCAAGATGTGACTGTGGCTCCAGCAGCTCCATTGTCGCCACGGCCAGGCCAATCAACGATGGCAATCAACTTTGTTACTATTGTTGTTGTAGTTGTTGTTGTTCATACAGCACACAGGTGCGGTGCTTAGTAGTCTGCTAACGACACACAGACAGTACGCTTTTTTTTGGCCTGTATTTCTTCTATTGATATCGCATAGATGTCAAAAACAAAACAACAAAAAGCCGCAAGACTGGTTTTACACCATTTGGAGAAAGTGCATTGGAATTCCTGTTGCGGCTGCTCTTGCTATTGCTGCTCTTGCCTTTTTCGCTGGCGCACAGAACAAGGAGCAGTCTGTTGATAATTATTTTCACATTTATCTATCAGGAACACAATAATAATAGTAAATTTTACGAGTAAATTTTTGTAAACAGCTTCAGTAGATTTTCTTATCTGGCAACACTGTGCTTTCGCTCCATCCAACTTGCTTTGTTTACGTTTTGTGGCGCGAGCAACAACAAATTACCCTAGACCTAGCTTGCCAACATGTATGAGCACGCCGTTTTCATCGAACATCGAGAGCGCGACAACTGCTAGTGTGACCATAACACAGTTAGCTTAAAAATACCACGTAGCAAAAATACTACGCTGGTATATTTAACAGCTGTTTCGATGCTGGTGTGGCGCACAAATTTGAATTGGTGCGACGCGAAGCCGACGCCGACGCCGACGCCGACGACGATCAAGCGATTAGAAATCGATATAATTATATAACTGCAGAGCAAATGGTTTGCTTCTTACTTAATGAAATTGGTTTCTTTTTTTAGTCAGTTTTGCTGTAATTTATCATGTGCCATGATTATAAGTAGCTGTTACAATGACTTCGAAGTTTTGATAAGGTAAGCACGAATAAATATATTGACACTGACAATAACAAGCATTCAATTTCAATTCAAAATTAGCTGACAAACATCAAAAGGGCGTCACACTTGATAGATTAATGCAATTTAAGTAGATAATGTTCCCTGTACTCGTTCTACATATGCCATTTACCGTTATGTTTTGTTATTGTTTTCTTTGCGTGGGGTGGGTGGGGGAGGGGGTGGTAAAGGAAAGGAAATGCCACTGATTGCTGACAATAAAATTTGAACGCGCAAATTTCAGTGTTTACCCAAATCGATCATCATTAAACGCGTTTGCCTTTGCCTTTTGCCATTCCGCTGCAACGCAAGTGTGAAGTGTGAATGCGAATTGCTCGATTCCATTGCGTATACTTAACATACTCATTTCCGGCAGGGGTGGGGGTGGAGGTGTGCCGGAGTTCAGGGCAAAGGCTCTGCCCTGGCATTATAGGTAATTCAATTTTGTTGGGTAAATGCTCGATTCGTTATTAGCTGAGATGCTTGCTTGTTCTCAAAATGTTAGCATAACAGGGTGGTTCACGTTAAAAAATTAATGGGGCATCATAATTTGGAGCGAATTTCCTAATTACGTTGAGCAAAGAGAATCAAGTAAAAATGTCTGAATATTATGTATTCGATATATAAAATATTTTTTTTTATTTGATATAATTAAGCTAGCATAATGGGACCCACCCTAATGAACTTGAGTGATTGCCGGCACATATGTTTTGTATGTATGTATGCGAGCTTTGCTTGCATAACGTATGTATGTATGAGTCTATGTATGTAAGTGTGTATGTACTTTGTCATTACATAGTTAATTTGTTTTAGTTGTTTTTTAATTTCCTTGGAGAGTCGCAAAACTCATAGATGCTGCGTACGTGTTCATGTGTATGCGTGCGTGTGTGTGTGTGTGTTTCTCTCCGCTTCGCTCTTCATCTCTCTCTGTGTGTGTGTGTGTGGGTGTGCGCGCTCGCTAATGTACTAAGAGTGGGCTGAAGCTGGTAATAACGGCTAAAGTAAAATTCTGATAAAGTGGCGAATGTTGTGTGGAATGCGTTTGCCATTGCGTTGCGTTGCGTTGCGTTGCGTTGTGAATGTTCGGCGTGATGCGATGACAAGCAGAAGCGAACACAAAACGTTCATTTCCCACAAGCACCATTATTCGTTAAAACCCGTAAATTTTCTGAAAACGAACAGCCACCACACATACACCAACAATAACAACAGCAACAACAACAGTTACTGTAGAAACAACAACAGCAGCAACAGCAACAACAAGGCAAGAAGCTGCTAAACACGAATATAATGTTTAAAATGTTTATTATGTGTGTGCAAGTGACGCGCTTCTGCTTCAGCTTTAGCTTCTGTTTCTGCTTCTGCTTCGGATGACAGCCACTCCAACAGCCAGAGCGAGCGAGGACAGACGCACACTCACACACACACACACGCACGCATATGTTTGCCTATATAACTGTATTACATGTTAACATACACCACATACATAAGTAAATTCGCTAGGGTGACTCAATATGTGTCAAACAAAGGATATTTACAAACGAATGAATACAATTCAAAATGAAATAAATTATTTCGGAAATTTTAATATAATTTAGACCAAGAAATGAAATGTTGCAAGTTTAATAAACCAAAAATTAAATTGAATAATTTCTGCATGGCGATATGAAAATTAACTTTATTTAAGTACATACACATAAATTCAACTTTCAATTAAAGGTCTTCTCATCAAATTACTGCTAATGTCCATCAATCACACTCTAAAATATGGGGAAAAAAAACCAATATAAAAATGTGATTAATTGAATTTTGCTCTGTTTTTTTTTTACAGCTCCATAAAAATGTTGTGAAAATTACTTTGCAAGCTAATTAGTTTCATTTTGGTTTATTTTTTGGTTGCTCAAAATACTTTTGTAATGAATATTAAAGTTCGTGAAATGCCAGCTGAAGCTTTTTTCATTATAACATTTTTAATTGTTTGTAGGCGATCAACATTTTACAAAAATATTAAGTAAAACTGATTTTTTCAATGAACAAAATTGAATTTGAAATGAAATAAAATATTTCAAGCAATTTATTTTGAATCGCATAATTAACAATTTCCATAAAAAGTTTTAAAAATGTTAAACTAAAAACTGTTCATAATGAAAATTTTGTTTAATTTACTTATCATTTATTTATCATTTATCATAATTGACGCCATCTTACTATTGTGAGTTGAGACACCCTAATGCACAATTACAATGTTACTCTTGGGCATTTGCAAGTGTGTGTGCGAGCGTGTGTGGGGGTGTGTGTGTTGATTTTGGTTTTTGCCGGCAGCGACATTGACGCCGGATGTGAAACAAGTAGCCCAAATAACCCGCAATAAGCTTTTGTCACGATTAACAAGGCTTACCCAAATGTGCCTCAGTGTGTGTGAGTGCGTGTGTGTGCGAGTGTGAGTGCGTGTGGCTGAGCATAATTACATGCACATTGCTGTATGTACACACACACACACATAGTGAGTGTGTTTATGTGCGTGTGTCTTTGCCATATTTTAGATTAATGATGGCGTCGACTCGTATTAGGCAAATGAAGAAATCGACATCGACATGCGTTGCGGTGTCTTGTGTCGAAGCATGGTGTGGTGCCACACGGGAGGGGGCTCTGACAGGCGACCCTGAGGCAGGGGGTAGGGGGTAGTGAGTGGAGAAGTGGGTGTGAAGTGGTGAATCGCTGGCTGCGGTTCTTCGCAGCATTTCCGTTAACAAATTTGCCACAACAATAAGTGCATATCATTATGCTGATTTAAGTGGCAACCCGGCACGTACACACACACACACACACACACTCGCGCACAGGGAGATCTCGCTATGGCAAGTTATTACGCGCACACCTGACCCGCGCCCACAGAACAACAATAACAACAACCACACACACAGACACACACTCACGCATACATGCCATAAGTATGTCGGTTTGGCTTGGGTAGCTATGGGTATGCATGCAAGTGGGTACATAAATCTTTGTTTAAAGACACATGCACAATGTAAGTTAAATTGGCAATAACGTGCTTTTCTTTTATACACACACACACACACACACATACACTCGAGAACAACAACAACAACAGCGAACACACACATGCATATACATAGTATAACATAGCATAACGGTAACGGAACGTTGTTTGCAAGGAAGTAACAACCTGTTTTCACCCCATGTAGTGGGTTTTCGCTTTTGTGTGCTCCTCGCCGCTCCTCAACTTAACTCGCCTTGCCATCACCTCACCTCGCTACTGCCACGTCTCAATTCGCCTTGCCTTGCCTTGATCCGCATTGCCTTCGCTAAGAACTGCTACACAGAGAAAAATTAGAAATGTCGAGTTTCGTTTTAGACCCAAAAAGGTCTAATAAGTTTGTAGGAATGTGTGTAACAGACAGCAGGAGGCGTGGCACGATCCCCACTATCGAGACTTCCTGCTGAGTTAATATAGCCAGGTCCGTCTGTCTGTCCGTCTGTATGAACTCCTACATAGATCTCTTAATTACAAAAGCTAGTGCCTCCATATTTGGCAGTTAGATTCTCCTGTAATGCAGGCAAATCAAGTTTATTTTAGATTATTGATACCAGGAAGAGGTGGTTCCACTATGAAGAGCGACAACTGCCACAGTTTTAATGATAAACTCTTGTCCCTCAGTAGCAACGGAGCTTATGGCATCCTGCATCTATGCTCTGATAGGCAGCATGCATGCGCTCAGTGTGTAGCGATTGCGGGTATGTATGTACATATGTGCGAGAATGTGTGTATATTGTAAGTATAAGTCTCTTTATATGCAAGTATATATTTATGGAATACATGTACGTAGAAGTGCTGCTAACGACTCGCAAAGCAACTGAAAGTGCAGTGTCTTCTACTGTCGGTTGCATCCGCCAGTAGCTTTCCGCTCTTTATGTATTTGAAATATGGTCAGTCATGCTAGTTTCGTTTCGAAATCAAAATAATCCTAATGGGCTTAAGCTAAAAATCTTTTTGAATTTGACCTATATAGATCCCAAGAGGTCTTGAATTGTATACTCTTTTTTTTGTGTGTACAGTTATCGTGTAAAGGAGCAAAGCAGCAAAAAGTCGGCAGAGCGAATGTTGGATACGTTTTGCGGGGCGTTGCTGTTGCTGTTGTTATGCTTTAATTATGCCCTTGTCAAAAGGTGGGTTCTCGCCATATACTGGCCAAAATAAAAAGTGAAATAAAAAACTTTGCTCCTTTTGTTGTACACAGACACACACACACACACACACATACTAATAAATATGTACATACATATGGCAGCTCCTTTGCTATGTCCATACAGGCAACTTGAAACATAAACGAGTCTGTTATAATAATAAAAAAAAGAAACACCCAAATGTTCCGTATGAAGGAGGAGCAAAAGAAAAAGATGATTTGTTAATGCATTAATTTTTAAGTAATAATTGCAAGAGTCGAGTCAATAACAATACCGAAAGAATGTTTATTTATGAGGCACGCGCTTCTTAGTATGCCATAAAAATAACTTTGGTATTTTAGGAGAAGTTTCTCAAGAGCTACAAAACTGTTTTCGTATGCAATTAATTTTTATTTTATTAGTTAGATAAGATTCGAGGGTAGAGTCGAAAGTCGCTAGGGTTGTAAAGTATACCTAAAGCATACTTTATCTGTAAGTTATATAGTTTTAATGGCCAATTGGTTGAGCAGTATTGCCTTAAGTAAAGTTTATTATTTTAATTTTAAACCAAGGTACGTTAAGTGGGCATACGTTTTTTTGTTTGAACAGATCATTATAAAAATTTGGAACTAGTCTATAAATCTCTTAATTATTTTGTAGTTGATTACTTATTATTATGTTGGAATAAAAAAAAGGAAATGCTACCAAATTTTACGTACAAAAAGGGGAAATATTTTCTTACTAAACTTTAAGCTTAAAATTTTGGAGTTTTGTGGTTAAAAATATGGTGTATATGAGTTTGAACGTTATAAGAGATCAATTTCCAATTAAATTGATAAATTATATTTAGGCATAATACTGTTTGGTACGTAATTATCGAAAAGTTTTTAAAGTTAATAAAAATTTCAGACGTGCTGAACCGAAACGGACTTTAGCGACCCCAAAATTAAATATATTTAACTTGGCTATATGAACCCTCTACACTCAAGAGTTTTTGTGGTTCTTTATCGTTGATGTATACAACTCAGGTGATCATTATGACTGGATTTTTCTCAAGTGGGTCGCTCAGACGATGAAGAGAGCATAGGATCTCAGGTGGCTCAGACCTCAGGCGGCTACTAGTTCAGGCGTCTCAGAGCTTAGGCGTTCATCTTGACAAATCGATCTCAAATTGAGTGTTTACATGTGAATTTCCTTAAACTATTGAAAAGTCTGTTATATATTAGTTTGATTTGGGAATACCCCTAATGCCAATATATCTTTTTAGTTGTTTTTACAAACTCTTGTAAATTCACTCTTCAACTGTGCGGGTGCTTGTGCGTAAATCCTATAAACCATACAGAATCACATATATTTTCAATAATCTTAAATGTTTTAGTTTGTTTGGGGAACACCCCAATTGATGCTTGCTCAATGTTTATATGGCTTTTGATTGGGCTGTGCTTGGGTATGTGCGGAACGCGTTAAAGTACATATGGCAATTTAACAGATTTGTTGGCATTACGAATGCATGTAAATGCCGGAGATGCGCAAATCCGGAAATCCTTCTGCGGCGCTTCATATTTCGAGGACAATGCACAGGCGAATGCCAAAGCGTAAGATACATTCCAATGAGCGTTAAACTGCGAATCGAGCGTAAGCCCAAGACACAATGAAAAGCGAGTACAACAATGGCATGTTGATGCGCTGTCCGCTCCACAAGTGAGTTATACTGGTTCTGGTAATGGTTCTGGCATTGGTTCTGTCACTGGTTCTGTTTCTGTATTTTGGCTTTGGCATTTCACAATCTTATCTATTTCACAAAGCGTGCGCTTATCTCATTAAATGTCAGGAGACGCCATTGAATCATTTCACAAATGGCTGAGTACATGTCGCATATGAATATGACGGTCTAGATGTGGGTGTTAACATAGTAGTACTAGTCGTGATCCCTCCTATACTCCTATCCTCCCGTTTAGGGGAGCACTTGACTCCCGCACACTCTCATATAGGGCGACTGAGAGCGCAATTGCTGACAAATGAGATAATTTACACGCTGAAATGAAGCCCATAAAGGCTCATTTAAAATTCAGCGGCGTCTAGGGCATAATTTTTTCCTGTTTTTCCTTTTTTTTATTCCTCATTCCCCGTCATTCTCACCGCTTTTTTGTTCCGCTCTTTTTCATTCAGCTTTGGCTTTTACTTTTGCCAGTAGCTGTGACTGCTTTGCTACGCTTTTTGTGCTTAATGGTTTTGTGCCATGACATACGTGGCTGGATATTAAAACAGAAACGCGGACCCCACAGTCCCAGTCAGGAATCCCAGATCCCATAGTTCTGTAGCCAGAGTCCGTTGCCATTGCCGGGAGAGTACGCCGGCGACGCACGGAGTGGCAAATGGCAAATGGCTTGGGGCACGACAGAAAATCTTTATTAGCATACGGCATAAAAATTTATTAAAGATGAACGCGCCGGCAAAATGAGAGAAACAGCCACGCGAGCCAGCCCAAGGATTTTCCAAGTGTTTTCTCCGGGCTTTCTATACCCACCCTATACCCTGTAGTCATTAAGAGTGGGCGACAGGTATGAACAGTTTGTGGTTGGGCATTGAGGAGGCATGAAAAGATGACAGAAGGTGGATGTACATACTTGGTATATAACGATAGCGGCAAACGTTGCGTATACTTAATGCACAGTCGATGCCTAAAAGTAGGCAACACTTTATCTTGACTGCAGTTTTAACTTAGTTTAGTAACAAGAGTTTTGGGGGAAAATTCTCGATAAGGTAATAAAGTTATAGATGATTTGTTGCCAGATTATCTCGAGTTATATAATACTAATTGTAGTTAGGGTTGAGACTTCTGGCTACCCAATTTTTGAGACCAGAAAAATACGAGATGGAGCAAAGTGGACATTAGATTTATACCATTAACTACTCATTTCATTTTGTGATCTTGTGGTATTTAATGAAAATATTGTAAAAAATATAATAGACTGTAACCAGCACATACATAAGCATGGTGCGTGGTATGCTTTCGTCGAGTAGACTCTACTCTGTCCCCTCTAACTCGTTTATTTTTTTTTAGATTTTAATATTTTTAGTTAGCGTTGTGTTTTTGTTTTTATTGTAAATCGATTTGAAGTTTTTGATTAAACCAAACACAGCGCACACACAAACACCCACACACACACACACACTCAACTTGGGGGCGTAGTTGCAAGTTATGTTAGTTTTCTTCTAAATGTTTTTCTGCTCTATTGTTTCTGTTTCCATTCCCATCCGCATTTCCATTTCCATTTTAGTTCGAGTGTGTTTGCTTTTTTTGTCATTTGCTTGTAGGCCGTTTTTATGATGCTCAACTTAATTTTATACAAATGACCTTAGGTCATATCACCATTTATATCCGTCAATCCCTTTTTGGTATAAGTTTTATATTTGCCTGGTTTTTCTTATTCCTATTTCAGCTACTTGTCTCTTCTGTATTTCTTTCGTGATGTTTTTCTCTGTGTCGGCTTTTAAGGGCATTTTTATGTTTCGCTTGAAGCGCCAACTAACGGCAAGACGGTCCTAAAAGCCTTTAGCCAAATATCTTGAAGAAACAGAGCTTCCCCTGACTGACTGACGGACGGACTGTCAGACAGACAGTTTGAATAGCAGACGGATAGACAGACAGACCGACCGACAGACAGACAGACATATAAGCCACATGTGCATGTACATAAACATACTATACATACATTTATGTATAAAATGTCTACTCTTGCTACTTGTATATATGTATGTACATAAGTACATATGTATATGCTTATGTAAATAAACAAAACGCAGCATTTGTTTGTATAGAGAGAGGTGGCGACACGCAGATAGAGAGAAAGAGTGCCTGTTGAGGGGAGAGTGGGAAAGAGAGTGCTGAGCTTTGCTTGAGCGACAGCAATGGTACAAGTGCTAATGCTGCAGTCGGGCGTAGCTGACTTGCGGCTAGATTGCACTCAACTCAATGAACACTTTTCACTAACTATTTACTCAATTATGTACAGAAATACCTGGAATTATATAATATATAATGTATATGTATTTTGTGTGACATCCGTTTAAAAGTGTTCAATTTCTATTTCAATTATATTGCAGCTTGTCACATTCACAGTTTGTTTGTTACCTTTTTCAATTAGTGTTAGCTGCCAGAAACAGTTGCCCGCAATATGCAAATTTCCAATAAACCAATCTAATAAAGTGAATGAAAACATAAATTTGTGCATTATAATTTATACAGAAATTTACCAAAATTTGTAGATACAATTTAAATTGAATGCAAACAAAATACATAGTTTACTTTTGCAGTGGCGTGAAATTAGGTTAATAATGCTTCACAATTAGGTACATATTTATACATTTTTTGGGGTTATCCTAATTACTATACGCATGTCAAAGTAAAAAATATTCTAAAACGTTTATAGATTTTAGACGTTGTTTTAAGAGGAAAATTTATGAAATTAGAAAACCAATTTGAAATGTAAATACTGTATTTTATTTTGTTTGGTATGTCAGTATAATATTTCTATATAGTCAGTTACTTTTTTAACTATGTCTAAGTATGATTGATTGAATTATAAGTATTAGATATAACATTTCAATTTGAGAGTGAAAACTGACAATTTAATTGTTAAGCAGCAGAACTTATAGTGAAAGAAATATATACTATAATTTTTGATAATTAATAAAGCGAATCTCTCAAAAAGTCGGTAGTCATTATGCAAGCGAGTTTCCATGTACCCTGACAGCTCATTTGTATGTGGGTAGAGTATGAAAAGCAAAGTCGTAGCCACTTGCGAAAATGAATGGAAAATGTCAAGTGTCTGGGCGACGGTGGAATGAATACATATAAATATAGATGCGAATAGATAGACGGCTAAAGAGCTAAGAAAAAGAGGAAAAGGAGCATAAGCAAAGAGCAGCAAGAGCAACAAAAATAAAAATAGAAAATAATACAAAAAAGGGTGCCAAAGAAGCAGCGCTTCTGTCAATGGCTAAGTCATAGCATTTCCTGGTTATTCAGATAAAGCAAAGGAGTGTGAGGAGGGGGCGCGGGAGAGCAAAACCGTCCGGCAATTGAGTTATATTTGATGCATATCAGATTCACAATGTTCCAAGTCTCAAAACGAACGAAAGCAGCCAGACAAAAGTCCTTGCGCTTATGTGTGGTCTATGTAAATGCTACCCGGGGGATAGGCAGGAGTAGGAGTGCCAGTGGCAGTGGCAGTGGCAGAGAATTCAATTCAGTGTTGGCCAGTTAAGCTTAAGTGGACAGAAAGGATGCCAGTCAATGCGAGCAGCCAAAGGGAAATACATGAACTTATATACACATATTACATATTTACTACATATATGTATGCTTGCAGGCCACATAAGTAATTAATTATTATGTATGTATTTATTTGAGTATTGTATGCAGATTCTTTGTTTCACACAATCGTAAATCATTATAAAGCGGAAGAGCAATGCTCAAGTTTAACTGACCATGTGACATTTAAGTAGTTCTGTGGCCTTTCGAGTCTCGTAAACAAATCAAATAATCGTTAAACTCATTGTCTGCAAAAAGGAAATAGCAAAAATGCGCCCTATAGAACATACTCCATACTACTATAACCTAAATCAGTTGCCTAATGGCATATAAATGATATGGTATCAAAATCTTATTCATATTAAAGTGCAAATATTAAAACATGGCGAGAATTCCAACTCGAAACCTTGCATCTCCTTTTTTTTCCAAGTGGAAAGTTTGCACAACTTTTCCGAGTGAAAAGTTAAATTATCTAATTGAAAAATGAAATGTTTTCGCTTGAGTGAAAAGAAAACATGCCAGAAATGATGTATTATATATACACGTACACGTACACGTGCACTCTCTGTGGCTCAAGTTGTTCTAGTGTGTGTATTTATAGTTTATTTAGAGACTAAGTGCTGTTATATGCTAGTTAAATGAATTCAATTTTTCAATGAATTGCAGCACAGACTATACTTTTAGTTATAATTCCACAACGATTTCCATTTGACACATTCCGATTTCGTATCAAAATATTTTGCAGTTGTTTTTAAATATTTCTTTTGTATAAAAGATTTTTTAATTAACCGCTTTTTATAAAAAACAAAATAAATATATAAAAAAGAAAATAATAAATCATTATTAACTTACTCTTTATATCTGAATTTAAATTTTCACATTTTAAATTTAACTAATAATAATATAATTCAGCTTTAAATAAATAAATCTAATTAGACTATTAATCCATTCAACCAATTTTTATAATAAAAATAAATAATGTAGTTCTAAATAAATTTTCATATTATAAAATTTAACTAATAATAATATAATTTAGCTCTAATTAAATAAATCTAATTTTACTATTAATCCACCCAATCCATATAAACAAATCACCTTTTAATTTTGTTCTTTAACTTTACCATTTACTATAGAATTTTTTAAATTATTTATTTTAATAATTTTAACAATAATAAGTACAATATTAAAGCTTCAGCTCTATATAGAATTACTTTCCTAGATTTCTGTTATTCAATAGCAAAATTTACCCATAAATATAATTTGAATTTCATGCGAAACCGAAACTGAGAACTTAGCTCAAAGACTTCATTAGCGAATACAAACACACTTATTGATTTTGGCTGTATTGTATGATACTTTGTATCTGTCGTGCGATGGGAATAGCATGCATGTACTTTATGGTATAGTATAGTGTGTATGGGAGTGAGTTTATGTGTGAACAAGGATTTATATGCATTTGCAATAATAAAATTGATTCAAATGAGCAGCGAGACATAAATGGAACGCATTCGCATTTAATCTCATTCAAGTGTAAAGTACTTTGTTTTCTGCGCTGTTTATTGCCCTGGCAAAAAAATAATCATAAGCAATCGTTGGGCATGATGGACGCACTCAGTAGGAGATGCAATCAAAATGAAAATGGTTTTTAAAAAAGAAATAATCAAAAGAAAGCAAGCCCAGAGAGAAAGCAGTGCCGTTGAAATTAACATTGGCTCATCCATTGAGAGGGAGTGGATGGAGGGTTAAAGAATGAAAGTCTGGATAAATTTGCTCTGTAATGAATTGCAGGCTTTTTACATGCAAATCAAATTGCGAGTACTACGACTACTAGATAAAATCAAGGTATACAAGAAATCAATAACAGTATGGCAAAAGATACTTGTGGAGATGCTGAGGAATTTTAACAACCTTGGGCAGCCAGCTACACACGTAACGAATGCTGAGCTAATGGCAAAAGAAAACACAGACAGGAATACAGGAATTGGCATTTGAGAAAGAGAATCTCTGATTTTTTGTACTGCTACTATATGCCAAGGGTCAATCAATGGCTGCACGAGTTACTAATGCTCTTTGCCAGGAAACTCTATAAACACCTGACTAACTGGAGTAGCGTACTCTTTAGTACATATACAGTGTAACATACCTTTTGGCGAAGTGCACTCACATCAATAACACACTTCAGCACACCTAGCATTGGACTGGGACTGGGATTGGGATTGGGATTGGGATTGTGGCTGGTGTTGGTGTGCTGTGGCATCGATACCCCAATCAGAGTTGCACATCTAAATACACCTCAAATTGAATAATGAATGCAAAGTGGCTGAGTAGTGAGCGCAGCCACGCCCACTATGCGCTATCGCCCAGCTCAATGAAATGCATTAAATCAAAGTATCGTTGAAAGCAGCACGCCCCAACAACAGCAATAGTTGGCGTTACACTGACAGAAAAGAAAAGTGGTGAGCTGTAACGAGTTTTTTTTTTTTTTTAAATATTTATTTATTAAGTGTAGAACCTGTACTAACATAAAATGTACCTTAACAACACATGGACGGAAAATTATAGATGGACCAAACCTTATATCTAGTATGAGGATTCTGTTATATTATATTATATTATGTTATATATTCTATATATATACTATTATTTATTATTATAATCTTTTGGCAAAACCTTGCCGTTTAAGACGCCTTAGAGTAGTTAAAAGAACGCGATATATAAAACTCTAAATATGGAAATTAATACAAATATAAATTATTCTTTATTTAGTTGATAATTTAAAAGACTAATATTAAGAAAAACTCTTCAATTTCTAATCATACACGTTTAATTTTTTATAATATTTTAATATTTTATTTTATTTTTTTTTTAATTTTTATTTTATTTTATTTTTATTTTATTTTTATTTATTTAATATTTTATTTTATTTTATCAAAAGTAGGCAATGAAAATTTAAAGGAAGCTGCATCGGAAATGGATTTGTGACTTGGGGTTGATTGAACTATGTTATATTAATTTAAAAATCTTCTACTACAAGTAGTATTATGAAAGCAACTCTTCACACAATATTAATATTTTCGTGGCTCCCCAAAAGTATGCAATGAAAATTTCTATGAAAATGATTTTGCAACTTGGGGCTAATAGAACTCGTTTATAAGTACTATTCGACATACTAGTTAGGCACATGCCACACAATCACAACAATTGCAATGCTTAAGCAGTAATTACGCCGTCGTATTTCGCGCTGTGTAGCAGCAGCAACTCTATTTGACAGCAGCGCTGAAAAGTAGGCAAGCGAAAATGTAAATGCACAAAATTGTGAGCAACTCGCCAGCTCTTGGCTGTAAACATCAATTACGCTGGCCAAAACAAAAAAAGTACTATTCACGCGATTAGCCGGTTCAACCAATGCCAGTTGCCAGTTAGCAGTTAGCAGTTAGCAGTTACCAGTTACCGCCGCCAGGTGGCGAGACATAGACGAATAGGCGCTGTAAAATAAGCGTTACGCTGAATTGAATTAACGGTTGCGCTACAGCTAATGGAGCAGAGGGGTTGGGTGAGTGGGGAGAGTGGGGGTTGTATGGGCTGTAAATTTTCAAACGATGCATCTGATAAACGTGGCCGTGCCGACATGCGGGCCATAAAAAGGCTGAGGCAAGTGAGTCAGCAGCAAAACGGCCGAAGAGTTATTTCGAATTGTTAAAAAAAAGCAGCAGCAACAACAGGAGGCACACAGCGAAATGTAAAACAGACAACACGCTCTTTATTGGTGTGCTGTGTGTGTGTGTGTGCGGGGTGTGTGTGAGTCTACTGGTTGGTCTTAAAAGCGAAAAGCCATTTGTATTCATTTGAAATTAATTTAGCATTCATTTAAGGCAACAGACGAGGCAGCCGCAAGAGACGCTACATCAGCAAAAGTAGCAGCAGCAACAGCAACAGCAGCAGCAGCACCCAGCGACAAGCCTGGGCAATATATATGGCAAAGCGGCAGAGCTAAGCAATGGATAAATACGTGTACGTGGCATACATTTAGATACACGCACACACACACACACACACACACACTTACAACATAATACAAAGGCAACGTGTAACAACAATCTAACCATGGGTCTCGTCCTTGTGCGAGCCGCTTATCGATAAGCAGTTGACGTCGCGCCTCCTCGACTCGGCTCTAGTAGTTCCAGGCAGTGGCAACAACTGTGGCAGCAGAGTTGTAGGCGAGCCAATTGAAACTACCACAAACCGAATGAATCGAGGCTAGACGTGCACGCTTTCTCCACTAATTTTAACAAATTAATTGGCAACAATAAATTCACTTGCAAAAAGGTGCGCAGATAGCATCTCGAATTGTGCTCGAATATAAGTCGGCATGTAGGTTGGCATTACTACTAGTATATAGCTTCAGTCTGTGTGTGTGTGTGTGGGTGGGTGCTGGCTATAGATTGTTTCACTAATTTGATTCCCTCAATGACAGACGTTTAAGCAATGTTACGAGCTTCAGGCTAATATATTTCACACACAGGTCAATCCACATTTAGTGGATTAGTTGTCCTTGAGTGCTTAACCCACATAGCATAAGGATAAATGTCTAAGGAAGTTCCTTAAGTGTGTCACAAAAACTCCAAGAAAGTATTGTTAAATATTTTATACGTAATTAAGGTATAAATTAAATATTTATTACCATTTACTTTACTTTTACTACAAATGGTGGGGAATGTTCTATTCCTGACTTTGCCTTGTTGTAAGTTCAGAAGTTTTGTTAGTCCTATTTATAGAGCGGAATAGGTTGAACTATATTAAGAAGTTCTTATTATATGACGACAACTTTTTAATGTATTTTTTGCATGCTGAACTATTCGTTAATCATAATGAAAATATTTACTTAGGTTTTGTTATCGAGAAAATCGAGTTTCCATATGGGAAAAGTATTATAAAAAAGTATTATAAAATAGTTTTTATATACCGTAGTTGCCGTAGTTGTGTTAATATCCATTTTCAGTATTACATAATAAAATACCTTCAGGTTTTCTGCTCTAAAATCTAAAATATTAAGCCTAAAAGCAGTCGATTTGGCATTCTGGAAAGACTTTATAAACTATTAAGATTATGCTTCAGCATGAATATATAAAAACTCGAAAAGCTTCATTCGGACGCAACCGAAAGGAGGAGGAAGGTAGGGGACCCTGTACCTTCTGCCTGTTACATACATTTCTTAGTTGCACAAACCTCATAGACTCTTTTGTACTTTTGTGAAGTACAGGGTCTAAAAGTTCACGCATATACTAGAAAAAGTGTAAACTTTGTTGCACAGTGTAAGTTCTGTTATGAAACTCTCTCGCTCTCTTATTTACATAAAAGTTCAAAATTATAATAAAACTCTATTAATAACAATGTCTAAAAGTTGCTTAAGCTGTGTGTAATTCTGATAAGCTTAAACTCTCTAACTAACTAAAAAAGCTTTTACTTATACACTCTTTTTAATCTATATATATTGTAAAGTGTTTTTTATCTCAACTGGTATACTTTAAGCTAATCTATGTTAAAGTTATAAAGCCAAAAATTTCCATAAGAAGCTACAAAAAAGGTGCACAAAGAGTTTTCTTTAACTAAACATTGAGAGTGGAATAATGTCACGTTCTGAAAATCTTTGGGAATTTTTGTGCATTTATAAGCTTAGCATAGTATATTAGTAGTGAAGTTCTTTTATTATGCTGTCAACAAGGCGTAGCTGAAATAGTTTCAAAAGCTTTTGCCAAAAGTGCCCAAAAAAAAAAGAAAGAATGAAAGTAAAAAATAAATGAAATATAAATATGTGTGAACTTGAAGCGGTCGAGTGGTCTCTCTTTCGGTAGCAGCTTAGGTGTACCAGTGGGGATTTATTCATTGTGTTTGGCAAAAAAAAATAAAAAAAAGATAAAAAACAGAAACAAAATAGAAAGCAAAAATTTACATTCCCTGGCGTAGAGTGCGTTCTTCTAGTCAAGCACTCTCGACTCGACCAGCAATTTTTTTGGCACTTTATTTATTAGCTTGTAAGCCGCGCGTTGAAATGTGTCCCGACAACGACCCCGGCTCCCAAATCCCGTTACCCTACTCCCCACTCCCTACTCGAGTTTCCAGTCTCGACAGCAACAGCAACAGCGGCCAGACTCCGATGGCAGGTGGTCTGTCCGGTAAATGTTGAGGGAGTAGCGGCAGCGGCAGCGGCAGTATGAGGTTACGGATACGCTTTCGACAGCAACATTTGCGGCCCATAACACGCAACATTTGACACGGTCGACCAGGGCAGAGCATAACACAGCCGCAGCAACAGCCACAGCCACAGCCACAGCTATAGCTGTATCTACAGTAGCAGCAGTAGCGTATACAGTAGATACAAATACAGTTAGCACGGATACAGCGCACAATTTGAGGTACAGAGTACAGGGTACTGTGTACAGGTGTTCTGCGGTGGCCCCAGGCGGGACGGCCCCACAAATCTTTCATGACTGCGACTGCGACGCGTGTACATAAACTGAAATTGGCCTATAACTGTCTGTTCAATTGTTTTTGTCGCATGGTATGCGAGAGGGGGCAGGGGCGAGTACCGTTGCTCTATGGTAATGGTACATACCTACATATTGCGGTAAAAATCACATTTCAGTGGGCCAACGTAAATCATTCATGTACGATCCAAGCGCTCTCTCCCTATGTGTGGCCCACCCCCCAGGCCCACCCAGACCTACCAAAATGTAGACTATATTAATATGCCAAAACGAAGGCGTGTGTATTGCGAATATTCATTTGTACGTGACTATTGAGCACATTAGGTTCGTACACGTTCTCATTCTCTCAGTTCAATACGCGATTCGCCGAAGCAAAAGCGAGATGAGGCGAGGCGAGACGCTCCAAGATAAAACGAATTGAGTTGAGTTGAGGCAGGTTGTGCTAATAACCCAGATAGCCAAAAGAGTATCAACTCTCTCTTTTACTTTTACATACTCACACACGCACACACTCGCACTCTCTGTCACTCAATTCGTTTCGCCTTCGGCTCGAGTTAAAGTTGCGCTTCGCTCCGCTCTGCTGTAATTCGCCTCAGCGGTCGCACTCAGCCGTTTGCCACCTGCCCGCAAAGTCAAACCCTTTGGCCTGAGCTTTAAAGCGTCGCAGAGCAACAGCAGAAAGAAGAAGATGAAAAAAAGGGAAAAACGTGCTCACGTTGACTGCTTGCTTATTAAAAATGTAGAGGCAGAACGCAAATTAAAGTTTCATATATTTATTTTGGTGCTCTGTCGACGCTGACGCTCGTACTCAGTCGACGCGACTGCGCTGACGGTGGCGACGCGACGGAGCGAATTCGCTTCGGCAAAGTTCGGGCGATTTCGCATTCGCTGAGGTAGATAGACGAAGGCACACCGTTTCGCCTGCTGCTGATGAATCAGTTCCAGTACGTGAATCCAGCCGCAAGGATGCACGTGTGCGCGCGCTGCCGCTGCATTTGATTACCATACACTGTGCCACATTTTAAAATAAATAATAATAATAAAAAAACGAACAACACAACATAGAGCATTAAACGACGAGCCAACGAATGAGCGAGCGAAAATAAAGGCAGAACAAGGGCTATTTAATAACTGAATCCCAGCCAAAAAAGGAAGCACAACAACAGCAACAAGAAGGGCTCACGTACGAGGCGGATACATAAAAATGCGACGTTCGTGTGTGTGCGAGTGTGTTGAGTGAGTGAGTGTGTGTGTGTCTTATACCTCTATAGAGCTGTACCTAATGCGCCCATGCATACATATACACAGAAATAATATAATACAAAAGCCAACGTTGTCCTTGCTGCTGTTCTTCTTGTTGTTGTAGTCCCTCTGTCCTGTCCGTGTCCGTGTAACGTGTACCGTGTACCGTGCGCCGTTTACCGTGTTCCGTGTGCCGCGTCCGTGTTCATTGTCGCTTTGGTCGAGTGCTAAACGGAAATATTTGGTAGTCCAGGTTATTACCAACAACAGTAAAAAGAATAACAAAGCAATGGCCGCAAAGAATATCAAGAAAAGAGCATGTGAAAGCGAGGAATGAAGCAACAATGGCAATGGCAAAGGCAAACGAAATGAGCGGCAATCGAGGCGAGAAATGTTGTGCACACACATAAATGCTGTTGAGTTTTTCATTAATTATTCCGCATTGCGCAATCGATTGTCAAATAAATCAACTCTCGCACAATACGCTAATTGTATTGCCCCAATATGGGCCAGCGGATACCAAAAGGAATACACATATATCTTAATGCTCGACCATGGTGAGTGTATTATCCTCTCGCATAACACTAGTACAGGGTATAACCCAGGGTATTTATTAATTTGCTGACTTTCTGTTTGATTTCCATGGAAAGCTGACGTTTCGGGACAGGCGATAATTCTTTGTAATAGCAGTGAAAAATGCTCATAGCGGTCAGCGGGAGTAAACAAATAAACACACACACAAACACCCACACACACACACTCATAGAGGGGAATGACCAAAACAAATAGCGGGTTACACGAACCCCTTGACCCGAGTCACGCAGCTAATTGGACTGACAACGAATAATATATACACACATACACACACACACACACATATATATATATTTTTGAGTAATGGCCAGGATTATGAATATTTTCCCGTGCTAAATATATTTCCATGGAATTTTTCGTTGACCCTTCTCTCCCTTTAGGCAATGAAAGCATGAAAGAGCTGCAGAGTTATAAGTGGACGTAATAAATTTAGCTGTAATTTATAACAAAAAATAAGCAGTAAGAAGAAGAAGACACTGTGCACTGCATACATATACCATGCTATACTCAGACAGCGTAAGACCCCGTATTTGTTATACGGGAGCAAGTATTAAAGCGTATAAATAAGCACTTATTTGGTGATAAACCCGAGTCGTTTATCTAACAGTCCGACGGAGTGGTCTGGTCTGGTCGGGACTGGTTTGGTCTGGCTCCTAGCCCTAAGTACTCCACCATTTGTAATTACAATAATTTATTCTATTAAGCACTTTCCACCCATTAAATTGCTAGCCATTTAAGATATCGCACAGAGGAGAAGCCACCCATTTGAAAGCGAATCAATACAAGCTGTTTGCCAATTTACTTTTTGTATCAACTGTAGAACTATCTATTTGCAAGCTCAGCAACAACTAGAAAGGGGTATGATAGGTTTGAGTAAGTGGAAGTTGAAGAGGATTATGTTAGAGTATATAGAATGTCATTAATAGTTCTGTTTCTCTCTTCATCCGCGAATTAGAAAAAAACCGATAACAAGTGCCGCTTTTAAGTTATAGATTTTAAACTTGGCATAGGTATATTTTAATATCTAACTAACAAAAGCTGAAAATTTCATTAAAAACTACCAACAAACAGAGAAGTTATGCGCATAACAATAAGCAACTCGAACAGCATCTAAAGTAAATGTTTTCTTTATACAAATGTATTCGGGTTAGATACCGAACAACTTGCTGTACAATGCTGCCGACTAGAGCTTTTCTTTTTATAATCCCACTCGTGCTTCAGTAAGTGCGCTATATAAAATTCAATTGGATTCGATTTTAAAATGAAATTGTGCAGAGCTTTGTTTGCCATTTGAAATGTTGAATATCTCTCTGATTTAACTGCTCTAAAGAAACTGTTCTCTTGTTCACTTAGTCTCTTTTAAGCGTCGTTTCTTTTATTCCAGCGAAATCCCATTTTAATAGAGTTTGCAACACAGTTACTATAGAAGTAGTTTATGTATGTAATTTGGACAAATAACCGCACAAAAGTCCGTTAATCTCGACTACATGTTGACTATAACTCATTTGTATATCAGACTGTACAGAAATATAAATCTATTAATTTCATTGAAATCAAGTCATGTACATGATATTTGCCTTTTGTCATGTCTGTTTGTGGGATTATGAAGAGATTGCAGAAAGAGAATTCATTAAAGCGCGTAAAACTCATTTATCTTTTTAATAG
Source organism: Liodrosophila aerea (assembly GCA_035045005.1). Classification (NCBI taxonomy): domain Eukaryota; kingdom Metazoa; phylum Arthropoda; class Insecta; order Diptera; family Drosophilidae; genus Liodrosophila; species Liodrosophila aerea. The sequence goes on from JAWNNL010000154.1 coordinate 180,490, forward strand.
GTAAACTTTTTTCCTCCATTAGGTTACTTTTTTTTATCGCAATTGTTTGAGGAGTTAATTAACCATGATTTGATGCAAAAATCAATATACATCATGTTGGGGCTGCAAATTTGTTTGGATTAGAGACAATTGCAGAATCATTAATATAATATGACACTTGTGTTTTTGAATGGGTAATTATCGGTATTTCTTAAGCAGCCTTTAGATACACTATACTTAAATAGGACTGACTTTATGTCTATTGATATAAGGTTAATATAACTCTACCTAGGTCAAGTTCATGCCATTTCATCATTCATATTCAAATAATAATAATATTAATTTAATTTATTAGTTTCTGTTCATTCAAGTGAATCATTTGAATAATATTTCATCTACTATGTAAACTCGACTCTCCTTTAGTCTATAATCTAACTCAACCGAGGTATTATTATTTCTGTTCTCTGTACAACAATAATTCGATATTTTTGAAATTTGTATATATTTTTATAACAACTGCAATTTATTTAACACATTTGATAACAAAACAGTTATATCATTTATTTATTTTGTGGCTTAGTTCCACTTTTTTGTTGGCCAAAGTTGAGTCAGTTCATGAATGCTAACCTTTGTTGATATTGCACTTTAGCGCCGATTTGCACGGAAAAATGTGCATAATTGTATTTGCAAAATTCTTAATCGAATTTGCACTTTGTTTTTAACTATAAACTGGTATTGTTTATTTTACATAATACACATATCAAATGGTTCGTAGCAAGTCAACATTATTGGCTTTTATCATTTCGCAACACTGGCTGTGGCCTGTGTGGTGTGTGGTGTTTGGGTTCTGTTTACCCAAACACAATAGACCCATTCTTTAGGTAAAGTTTCTGCCAGATAATAAATGCCAACAAATAAATATAAATATTTGTATTTCGATGATTATGTTGGTCGTTTTCCAACACTAACAACAACAGTAGCAGTAACAGTAACGTTATTTCTATTTGCAGAATGCTGAACAAAAGCGTTAGACCAGCGTCAAGGATGTTCATCTATGCTCTGGCATAGAGAACAGAAAACAAAGAGAAGAAAAACAAGGAAGGAAATTGGGCAAAAAGGAAACACACACAGAGAGACAGAGAGAGAGAGAGTGGAAAACCTCCCTGGTCCATCGATCAAGTTGAAATATGTCGCTGTCGTTGGAATATACATGCAGTCCGCCATCAAAATGGCTGTGGCTAATACAACTGTGGCTATTACTGTTATTTGGTGAGTTTCAGGATCAAGATGCAATGACATGGCATTTAAATCGTCACACACACACACACACACACGCGAGAGTGCATAAAAAACGAGTGTCATGACCTGAAATGTGTACTCATTGGTATTATATTTGTTTCTCCCTTTTGGCAGAAAGCGGCGTGGTCATCAGCGAAGTGCCTCCACATTATTGGGAAACACCGTACTCCCAGCCCTATTTCGACAACTCCTCGCGGCGTGAGGTCACGGCAACGGTGGGTCAGGCGGCGCTGCTGCATTGCCGTGTACGGAATCTGGGCGATCGGGCGGTAAGTAAAATGAATTACGTTACGTTAAGCCAGCACACAGAAAAAAATTAAACCAAAAACAAAGTTAATATGGAAATTAATGGGGATAAACGTCAGGCAAACACTGAAATTGTTAACTTGAAGCGGAGTCGTAGTGAAAATAAAACGGTTTCTTAGTCAAATATTAAAGTTAAAAACAATGTAATTCGTTTCGCTTTTTGTTGTCGTTACAATTGTATTCTTTTAATTACTTGTAAAACTTTTAATTTTATTTAATTAAAAGGAATTTCTTCACTGTATTTGTACAGCATTTAACTTCTCCAGTCGCGATTCAAACTTGCGACAACTTGCTGTCACTTACAATGCTTTGGCTGCTTAGACACTTCAAGCATTGAGTATTAAAGTCTGACCTTTCTACTCTGTACTATGAATATACTGTGACTCTCTTACTACCTTGAACTAGAACAGCCATGACCACTCATAGCTCGAGGCGAATACCGATTGATCGATCTCGAAGAGCCATCGGCAGCCATAGCTCGCGGTGTACACATACACACACACACACAAGGATGCACTTCTACAACGAGCTATGGGTGGGCATGGCTGATTCAAAAAGTTACAAGTTCGCTTTAAGTAGATTCACAGTTATTCACGAGATTCACGACGTTTTTAGTCAAATCAAGTATCTTTTCATTCGAATTGAAGTATAATTATTTATGCTATGCCTTTTTTTCTCTAAGTGCAGGAGCACTGTCCGCCGTAGTCGTGACCCTAGTCACTAGTCGCGGTGTGAGTGTGTCGTTAGCTGAAAGTTTTCGGGGTCGGTGTCGCAATTAAAATGCGCCCCGAGCAAAACCAAACATTATATATGTATATACGGCATACGGTTAGCCCGGTTTACCGTTATGCGAGTACAGCGACTACGGTTATATCGCATGGTATACGAGTGAGGCAAAACAAATGACCTGCGGCGGCCGCGTGGCAGATTTGTAGATTACTTTTAAAAGATTACGCCATAAAGTTGGCGGTAGCCCTACCTACCTATGTATGTCTCTTCCTTGGGCTTGCTCTTGCTCTTGCTCTTCTAGTTGTTGTTGTTGCTGTTGCTGTTGTTGCTCTTCCGCTTATTCTTGTTCTGGTTCGCGCATTTGTAACACGGCTACGCTTCCGCTCCCAACGATTTGTTAGCAAATGCAACAACAGGCACGCTTCCTATAGCCTGCCAAACCCTCACTCCACTCTTCGGCTCGGCACGGTTCGTCCTTCGTCCATGTTGATTTCTACCTCAAAACGCGCTGTGGCTGTGCAATTATGCGGTGTAATAAATTTCACGCTGTCCGTGTCCGTGTCTTGTCCTTTGCCCCCTTTTGGCAGCCCAGCCCTAACCCTACCCTGCCTCATTTCGACTGGTAGCTAAGGCAAGCGACAACGATGTCAGCGCGAACTTTTGCCCCGCCTGGCGACAACTCGCCCAACTTTTCCGCGAGACAGTTGAATTGAGTAATTAACGCCCCAAACAGAAAGACAAGCCAAGTCGGACGGACGGACGGACGGATGGACGGACAGACAGACAGACAGACAGACAAGTCAGATAAGCAAGCATTCAGCAATTGTGAAAAGTCAGAGCATTCAGCTGCTAGTTGACACGTTGTGCTCTAATCCGAGTCAAGTCAAGTCAAGTCATTGTCTCTTGTTATATTCAGCTAATTGGAAACGAAAACCATCTTCATCCATCTCTACTTCTCTCTCGCCACATCTATCTGTCTCAATCATAGATTGATCAAAGATTCTTTGACTCAAGAAACTTCTCGCCTATGAGTGTTAAATCAATTCGCACACACACACACACGCACACTCAACACACTGTGCAAAGTGTATTCATTATTCATTCATATTTTATCGAACCACAGAGTGTAAGCACTAGATGCGGGGTAAATTTAGACACAATTTTCAATTTATTTCAATTAAATTCTGTACGCATTATATTTATGACACCTTGTTCATAAATTTTCTACTTGATTTCGCCAAAAAATTCATGCACACACGATTCGGGCATAATTCACAATTTATTCACAATTTTATTCGCAATTTATACGCAACATTTGATAGCATTCGCTCGATGATTTTCGTTGAAATTTTATGAGTTTTTACTCAATTTTTCGCCAGTTCTTTTATTACTCTGTTGATTAAATGAAATATTCAAGTTGCGGATTAAATTTTACTGCAAATTTAGTGTGACTAGTTTAAGCTGCAAAACTAACCATTCACACTTGACTTGGCTTGGCGCTAGTTGTGCTTCTGGGTTATATAATGTGATTATTTTAAGAAAATTTAATTGAGTGTGTTTATTGGCATTTCCCTGAGAGATTTCCAAGGAATATTCTTAATGTAAGAGAACTGACAGTTTCTTTATGAAAATTGAATTACTTAAGTATTAATAGTGTGATGATACTGTGACACTCTTAATTCAATGCAAAGATATAAATACATCAGGTGGGGGAAGAAAGAGTGAGTGATTGAAAAACTGATAGTGGAAGGTTGAACTACGGGTTGAGATAAAACAGAATAATAAATATATATGATGGTGGAATTGGAGTTCAAAAGAATCAAGTAAGTCAGATGAAAGGGTAATAAGACAGACTGAGTACAGGTGACTAAGAAAGCTAAAGAAAGGATTTGTGAATGTGGTCTGCAGAAGGGAAGTACAGAGAGACAGGCTAGAGTTAGAGTCAAATATATAATAAAATAAAATGTGTGATGGCGGAAAGATAGGGAAATCTAGGTGTAAGAAACAAGTAACTAAGTATGAAGACTAAAAAAGTGTTAAAATGGAAGAATAAACTCTGGCAAACAGGGAGTTAAACTCTCTATGCAGACACTTTACGGGACAAACCAAATGAGATTGAGAAAAAGGCAGAGATGTTATGCAGAGAAATTATAAAAAAATATATTAAAGAAACGAAATCAAAGTAGAGAAGGAAGTTAGCTACACATAAAGTAAATGTAGTAACATTGGCTAAATGCTTCAGTGATTTACAATTCTCAGAATTCAAGCGCATGAAATCGTATCCTTGTTATTTCACTTAAGCAATTTGAATTTCCCAAGCATCGATTACAATATTTCACTCTCAAGGAAAATGTAGAAGTTTAGGGAAAACGCAATTCTTAGAAGTGATTTTGTTTCATTTCCAGCAATTGATACATAAATTATGCATGAAAGTTTAATGAGATATTGGGATATTTAATGTGAGGTTAGTTGTAATGGGAAAAGGCAGGAATTTATTAATTAATAATTGTAGTTTATAATAATTAGTAGGCTATTAAATATGCAGTGGGTTATCTAACACGTCGCCTTCAGTTACCGTAAATTATTCTTTATTAATTTATAATTAGTGACAAATTTTTCCTAATGCAAAAAGAACTACTGTTTAAGTAACAAATAAAGTTAAATATTAGTCAATTATTATTAAAATTTTACTTGAATATATACAGTATTTGTTGCCCTTTTCTAAATCATAATAATATTATTATTATATAATAAATTTATTATAAATGAAATTGAATACAAAAACTAATATGAAGACTCTTGACTTGTCTATAATCTAAATCATATTATATTTTAACAACAATTTAAAGTAAATAACTGTTTAAGCATTTATTGTTTAGACAAAGACAATTTTAAATGATATTTAATTAAAATTAAATTTCTCAAAAGAACACTAAATAATTTAAAGAAAATTTTTCTTTTAATCGAGTAGGAAATATCTAGCACTTCACTTATTTTCACAGTGTACGTAATTGTGGCGTATGTGTGGGCCTCACTGGCAAATTAGCATAATTGAAATTAATTTTGATAGATTATTGTGTGGCATTTTTCAATTATAATTTAAACGCAGAATTTAATGAAATTTCGGTGGTGTTGTTGTCACAGGTGTCGTGGATACGGAAGCGGGACCTGCATATCTTAACCGTGGGCATACTCACCTATACAAACGATCAGCGCTTTCAGTCGTTGCATTCGGAGGGCTCTGACGAGTGGACACTGCGAATCTCGTCACCGCAGCCGCGAGATTCCGGCACGTATGAGTGTCAGGTGTCGACGGAGCCAAAAATCAGCCAAGGATTTCGTTTGAATGTTGTGGGTGAGTAGAGTATGCGGGATGCCTGCAAATAAATTGTGAAGTGCAAAGTGTGAGAGATGCCGGGAATGCGGAGATGCGAAGAAGCGGAGAGGTTGTGAGCATGTGTATTTACCTGGCGGCGTCTTTGCTCGCTTTTTAAGTAAAAAAGCAATTATTTGTATTGTGCGGTTGGGTGTTGTTTATTCTCTTTTTTCGTTTGTTTCTTTCGCCTTGTTTTTTTCGCAGTGTCGCGTGCTAAAATTCTTGGCAATGCGGAGCTGTTCATCAAGAGCGGGAGCGACATTAATCTCACCTGCCTGGCAATGCAGTCGCCAGTGCCACCGTCGTTTATCTACTGGTATAAAGGCAAGCGGGTCATGAATTATTCGCAGCGAGGCGGCATTAATGTCATCACCGAGCGCTCAACGCGTACCAGCAAGCTGCTGATAGCCAAGGCCACGTCGGCGGATTCCGGCAACTACACGTGCTCGCCAAGTAGCTCAGGTAAGACATATACACACACACACATACACTCACACACACACCAGCACACTTTCGCCCTATTCACTCATGGCAGCATCTTAGCCATGTCTGAGAGTAGGTGTCAGTGGCATGTCTACTAGTTCTATGGCCGCTGGCAATTAATGTGACATTTTGTTTGCCATGGCATGCCAGCGGCAAATGCGGCTGCTGCTGCTGCTGCTGCATCTTCAGCTTCAGCTTCATCATCGTCTCTTTATGGCTCACACTTTCATTTACATTTTGTGTGGCTTCTTTTGTGCTTTCGCCTGCAGACTCCGCCTCGGTGGTGGTGCATGTCATAAATGGTGAACATCCGGCCGCCATGCAGCATGGCAATAGCAGCGCCAGCTCCTTACGGTACTGGACTCCTGTGCCTTTACTTGCCATCACAACAACGACGACAGCTGCCTTTGCTGTCACTTGGAATAGCAACTGCCACTGGAAGCGCAACTGGAAGTGGATCTGGAACTGGAACTGGAGCAGTCGCAATTACTTTGTGCTGTCTTGGCTACTGCCGGCGGCGTTAGTCAACTTCTTTAGCAGTCCTACCGCCAGTTGGAGCTGATGATGACAATAATCATAATCATAAACATGATGATAATGCTGATGCTGATGCTGATGATAATGTTGATGATAATGTTGATGATGATGATGATATTGTTGTTTCTGTTCCTGGCGTGCGTATGACAGCCCCGGCCTAGTTGGGGCAGTTGCAATTATCTTCTGTTTAGTGTTAATGATAATTATAATTATAATGAAAATGATGATGCATTTAATGTGTATGTGTATGTGTTTTGAAAACTAGTTGAGCAGACGCTAGTAGTAAATAATTAAAACTAATTATATAATTCATAAAAACTGTTGTAAATAAACGCTAAAGTCCCTTAAAGAGTATTATCTATAAGATATGACGGCAAAAGAAATAAAAGTATTACGATGGCAACTTTTTAAAACGAAACTAGGCTAAGTTTGAAAAAGAGCAGGATCTTAAAAAATATATTTGCAAAGTTTATAAATATTTTCCATTATTTGTATTTATATAAAGTAAGTTTCCATCGTTTTTACTTTTACCGACTTTATTTATAGTATACTTTAGAGTTTCTTACAATTTCTTGCATTATATATATTTTGTGGTCGCCTTTTAAGTTTAATAAATTAAATATTTTTCGATATACAACAAGTTTATTTAACAAAGTAAGCTAGGGGGAAATGAAACTTTTCCGCACGCGCCGCAAAGTATGCAATAAAAAAGTTTTCTATATTTTTTCCGTGTTGAAAGAGCTCTGTGAGCGACCCTTTGTTCTACTTTATGTTGACAAACTCCGGTCTCATTTGTAATGCTTTATTTGCTATGCACAAGTATATATACACACACACACTCATAGATATATACATATATATAAATTAAATCTATAGAACTCACTGCAACAGTCCAGCCAAATTACACGCTATTTAATTTTCAGTTTATTTTTCGAGGCATAATAAAAACCCCCACAAAATTAATAATAGAATAATAACGCAGATTGAAATGTGCGACCCTGCCCAAATGTACATATATACATACATACTTACATAGTGTAGAGCACGTGCATATGTATTTATAATTATAAATATTTGCTGTTTTTGCCTGAATCTCATTCATTATTTAAACAAAATAAATACGTTTTAATAAGCACACACACAATAATAACGAAAGCAAAACAAATTTAGCATCAAATAACATGGACGGACAACTTGGCAAACTGTTTTCCGATCAACTTATAAATATTGAACAAAATTTCTGTGTATAATACATAAGTTCTTAACTGGTTGTCTGTCATCATAAAAAAGCAAAATAAAAAAAATAGCAAATAATAAGAAACTAAAACTAGTTCAATGTAGTCCATCATTGTGTAAAATATTGATAAAGTAATACATTGTAAATTTAACGCTCGATTTTAAGCGGTCTTGATAAGACTTTTAAGCGATAAGTTTGAAACAAAAGCCCAAGTTGACAAATTTCAAATCATATAAAAAAAATGCAAAAAATAACAAAAATAATGTTTTCTGTTTTAAAAAACCAAACAAAAAAAACAAAAAAGAAAGATAAATGATAAAAATGTTTCTCCATAATAAAAATATGGTTATGGTTAAAAAAATATACGAAAATCAAATCTTTTCATTTGGGATCGAGGGCAAAGCGATTAAAAATAAATGAAATGAATTTATAAGCGGATTTCAATTAATGAACTTCTGTTTCAAAGAGTTGGCAACACTAACAATTTATATGATGCAAAAAGAGTTGGCAACAGCAGCACATATTCGAATGAGTTGGCAACAATGGCCCGGCCAGCTGCTTATATCGTGTGCCCAAATGAGTTGGCAACATTGGCCATATAGTTTATGTAGTTACGAATGAGTTGGCAATACGGTTTAGGAATTTATGATGTTGACATAACGAATTAGTTATGGAAGAGTTGGCAATTGTTATGCTTAGCACTGATAGACACTTGAATGAGTTGGCAATACAGCGCACTCTTGCCTCATTTACATAGTTTCGCATGAGTTGGCAACACACTCGATGTACTTATGTATGTGTATAGTTTCGCATGAGTTGGCAGCACTGCAACCAACACCTTTAATACATTTGTTTTGTGTGTGCCCCATTAAAAGATCGAAGCTAATGAGGACACAGCACAAAATAAAAGAAAAAGTTACAAAAATGGGGAAATGTGGGAAAAAATCGCTTCGCATCGCATCGCATCGCATCACATCGTTTATCCTATTATGGCAGTATTTAATTAATGTGCCAAATGTAAGGCTTCATTTGGTTTGATTTTCTTCCATTATGTATACGACATGTTGGCCACGTTTTTGGCCATTCTGAAATCCGACAGTTTTTGCGGCTGGCAATGCCGAAACCAAAATGAAAGACTAATTAAGCGGCTTATTTGCGCGTATTAATAGACCAACTTGTGGTCAACATGTGTATGTTGGGTTCGTTCTGGATAAATATGGGAGTGTGCACGACTACATATGTGTGTGTGTAATGGGGTGTGTGTGTGTGTGTGGGTGTGATGGGGTCAACAGCTATCATAACAATGGCAAAAAGAAACACGTAAGTTGGCTAGAATCTGAAGTGCTCGAAACAGAAATACCCTGTACTTTTGGGCTAAGAAGGAACTTGTGTGTCTTTACAGTAAAAGTAAAATTGAGGTTAGGTTGAATCGCCTTACGATATATTTAAAGTAATGTTAAGGTTTGGTTTTATCAGCGTATGATAAAGTTTAACTGCAAAAGTAAAGCTTGGTTTGATCAGCATTTCTACCAAGTATCTTGAAAGTATCTTGGGTTGCATTGGTCTATAATACATAAGGAGTAGTAAAAGTTGGGTTAGGTTGGATGAGTTTATAATATATATAAAGTAAACTAGTAAAAGTATGGCATCTAATATAATATAAATACCTCTATTGCCTATTTCAGAACATTTGGGAATATACCAGTAGTACTAACTTTATATAGCTTTAACAAGTCGGAAGTGTGAGCAGGGGAATCACAGGGATCATAGCGTCCGTTACCATAAGTTGAGGTAGCGCAATACAGACACTTATAAGTTGGCATATTTTCATTATTCCTACGAGTTGTTTTGAAATCACTTAGAGTATTCAACATACATATGCCATCTTGGCTCAAACGTCTTTTTAGTTTAGCTTCAGTCCAACTAAACTTAAATATTGGCATCACTGTATGCAACGCACGCACTTGGCATACCCAATTTCGACCCGCTTACAAAGGGTATTGCAAAACAAAGAGCTATGGCTGTGGCGACAGCAGCAGCAGTACAACAGTTGCAGTCACAGCGTTAACCATTTATTTATATTTCGATTTAAAAATAGCAAACACACAAATGGACTTATAAAACTCTCGAGCAGCTTACGTGCCCCACACAGCCGCAGGAGCATGTCCGAGCCACAGCGCGACGATGGTGGGGGGAGCGGGAATGAGTTTGTGTGGGGAAAGTTTTGGCAGAGGGGGCGCAAATAATAAAAAAAGGGTAGCAAAGTCAAAAAGAAATAAATGGTTTTTCAAGTCTTATTTACTCTAGAGACAGAGGCAGCAAAGCAAGCGAAGTGAACTTCGGAATCAATGTAAAGGTCACAATTTATTCAATTGCCTCGGCCAAGATATTTTTATAGCGTGTTCATGCGCTACATCTGTAGCTGTAGCTGTGTTGCTCTGGCTATGGCCAAATACCTAATCCCAAATCACAACGGAATTACAGACTTGGTAATGGTTATGTAGCCGGATGAAGGCGTCGAAAACTGGCTTCAAGAATCCGGCGTATAATGGCCAATTGATAGCCAAAAGGCATTAACACGCCAGTAGAAATTCCCAGGGCTAACACTGAAATGAAGCTGATGCTGATGCTGACTCAAAGAAGCGCCAATTCTTTTTGCTTGCTTGTTTTTGCTTTTTTTGCACTCTCCTCTCGTGCGGCACATATACTACTCTACAGTGAGACACAAAATATTAAGTTCAAATGTAGCAGAAATCCAAAATACGTGCCATGCAGTAGTAAACAGCGGCAAAGGCGACCCCTGGCGACCAACCTGGGAAGCACAGACAACTTCAATTCGAATCGAAAAGCCCCAACCCCCCAAGCCTAGTCCACACCCAAACACAGCTGCTCTTGTTTAGGTGTGGCTTACGCATCCATTTGTGAGTATATGTATGTGTGTGTGTGTGTGTGTTTCAATGTGTGCGTGAGCTGAAAATCACGTCTTATTCAATGCTTCGGACTCAAATTTATTGAGCAAAGGTCAAAATATTCATACATCGATATTTTTCTACATACATATACATTTTTTATGTTTTATTTTTTATTTTCTTATAAAATTTAATAAAAATTGCTGCCAGCTATATGTTGGTACGACGGAGACAAATGATTCAGCGTTGCCTGGACTACATAATAGCTTCTGATATAAAGAGGGAGGGGGAGAGGGGGTTGTGTAGGTGCATGGGTCAGTATTAGTGTAAGATGAAGCACCTATTGCTACGCACCCCTGATGGCAACAAACAAGCGGCAATCACTTAAAGCTATTAAATATTTTACGATTTATATGGACATATAACATTTGGCAACTAAGCAAACGAGAGAGAGGTAGAGTGATAGAACGATAGAGCGAGAGAGATTCCTGGCAGAGAGAGAGAGTTAATGGCTTAGAAACGAATAAGCGAAATGTAACGCAACGGCATATTTATGAAATTTTTATCGTCATTTTTCAAAAGCCAGTAAGAATGCAGAGGGTTTCGGATACTTCAAGTCTAACATTGGTTACACACGGAGACCAAGATAAAGAGAGACAAATACAGTGTAAGAGAGAGAGAGGCAGAAGCAAAGTGCCCCCACCAACCCCTCCCCTTACAGTTCAGAGTTCCATAAATACCTACATATTTGGTTGCTTTCAAGCGGCAACAGGCCGCAAGAGGTATCTGAGAAACTAACCACAGAAATTGATGGCTCAGCAAATGTCAAAGCAGTGCTTATAACATACGAATACCCTGTAAAATGACAGAACGAAGACTATATAGAGGGAAATATATGAAATATTATTGGTAAATAAGGACATGGCAAATGTCTCAACAACTACCCAGATGATTATCATCAAGTTTCACTTAACTTTTGTTATTTTAATTTATACTGCTTACAGTTCATATTAGTGAGATTTAATTAATTTAATCTAAATTTGTATATGATTTATACATAATTTGTTCATATAATTTATTGATATATATCTAATTAATTTAAAATTTAATTTATTTAACCATTATTTTTTAGTATTACTTTACTTCTCTTTCAATTTAATTATGTAATATCTCTATCGACTGAATTTAATTGACTTTAAATAAATATGTAAGTAAACATCCACTCAAAGATGTAAAATGTATCTATAAAAGTCACTTACCACAAGATAAACAACTTCGACACTCAGAACAAATGCCACATTAGTAACTAAACAAAACGCAGCTCAACTTCATTCAATAAGAATGTTGTTATTCGCCCCGAAGGTTTAAGGTATACCTAATTAAAAGCGCAATGTTTATCGATTCTCTGATACCAACACACTTACCTCCATGACGAAAATATAAATTTATATTCCATGTATAATATAGTTTATTTCGAGGTAAGTATTAATTGTTAACTTACTAATGTAATACAGACCTCAGTTAAAGTAAATTGAAAGTAATTTGCAGTCAGTTAACCCCCTCGCTAACCCACTTATGCAGGGTATATACTACATTTACAAAAATGAAATAAAATGAAAATTGTTTAAACGCATGGAAAGTGCTTGCGGGATGTGCACATCATGTTCTCTGTGAGCTACTTAGGGCTTGGCTTGGGCAGAGGATAAGCACTGTAAAGAGTTGCAGCTTAGAGTATGACCATAAAAAAGAGCAAAATATATACGTGGGATATGGATGAGCTTTAGCTAAGACAACAACCAAATATGACTAACAACAACAACAAGAACAACAAGTACGAAAAAATTGTTCAAGTGCATGGAAATTGCTAATCGGATGTGCGAGAAATGCTCAGGCAAAGAGGACAGACGGACAGACAGACAGTTGGAAAGTGAGAGACAAAGAGTGTCTATGGGTGTATGTGTGTGTGTGTGTGTGTGTGTGTGTGTGAGGTGATAGACAGACAGATATAGACATAGTTATAGAATCCCAAGGCTAGTTATAAAGGCAACATTATGGTAAGTTGGGGGTAGTCATGCCACAGAAACCAAATGGAAATTGCTTAAGCCAAATTGCATGGAAAGTGTGTGTGCTCTCATCTGAACAGCTGAACAACTGAACAGAACTGAGCAACTAAGCAGCTAAACATCCAAAAGATGTGGCAAAAGTCATTGCGACAGCTAACAGGGATTAAACTGGAATCAGATTACTTAACGATACATACACTCAACTCGCATGCTATCGCATCGTATCGCATACAACATCTCGCCTGTACCCTGAAGTGCCCTTTGACACATACACATAAGTGTAAGTAGCTTCTGACAATCAAATTAATCTTTCTACTGCCACTCCTGCCTCAGTTTCAGCATCAGCTTCAGCATCAGCTTTTACAGCTGCCTCCTCGTGTGGCATGGAATTAAATTATATTTGGGCAAGTTGATGTGGATTGCAGTAATTGCCATTAATACGGATAAACTCTTAATAGACACGGCATATTATCAGGCAGATTATCAATTATTTAAACTTGTTAATTATTTTTGTCTCATCGAAATCAATATTTACGAATGCATATATTGTATAGAGCAGCGAATACACACACACACTAAAAAAAAAATATCTGGAAAATGCAAAAGTATCTGTGAGGTCTATAAGACAAAAAAGTATCTGTAAGATATAAAAGTATCTGTGAGATACAAAAGTATCTGTGAGATACAAAAGTATCTGTGTATAAAAAATAATCCGTTTATCTGAAAAACGAAAAAGAATCTGCAAGATACAATAATATCTATAAGATGCAAAAGTATCTGTAGGATCTGTAAGGTAAAAAAGTATATCATAAGCTTAAAAGTTCCCTAAGATACGAAAAATCCTGCATATGCAATAGAAGACAAGACGCATAAGCATCTGTAAGATACAAACAAAATTTTATGATAAAAACGTATCTTTAAGATACGATATAAGAGATCAATATAATTTTATTTTATTTACTTTACTTTTTGGCCCATATTGTTGCCTTAATTACAACTTAATTACAATCGCATAATAATTTAGAAATTGCTCAGCAGCTAGTGCAATTTTACACCTGACTTAATTCCAATAATTAGGTGTGTGTATATAAACTGCAAGAAAAAGCGAAGCAAAAGTTTATTGCCTAGAAAATCTGTTGCTGAACGACTGAGGGAACAATAACCGTAATAATGAGATAAGAGTTTTGCCAAATAACAAAACTCTTCAAAACCAAAACGAAAACAAAACAAAATACTTACAAAACACACAGAATGTTAACTTTTCAAACAGCCGCAGCCATACCTGCATCAGAGCTGCTGCTCCCCCCCGTTGCCAATGACCCGTCCGTTCCACAGTGCCTAGTCTGGAGGGGAAGCAGGGGGATCTTTGATATTGCGTAGTTTTGGCTTCTTAAAGAAGCCACAGCTACCCGGGCAGAGCATGGGATGCAGATGGAGGCCAGGCTAGATGGCATCTCTGACAATGGAGACCCCCAAAGCGTTTGCCATTGTATGCAGGGGCAACGGAGGACTTTGCGACTTGCCGAATTGTGTGCGGCGATAAGGAGAGCCAAAGTGCCAATACTACCTGAGAAACTGTGTGGAAATGGTAGATGAGAGTGGATGTGAATGTGTATGTGAGTGTGAATGTGAGAGTGAGAGTGTTGGTCCATAGCCCATGGAGTTTTCTTTTGGCCATTTGCAGACTGCATAGAAAATGGGCAATGGCAATGACTTGCTGCTATAGCTCATTTGTACACGTTCTGGACCCTTGACAGTGTGAGTAAGTGGGTGTGCGTGTGTGTGCGTGTGTGTGTGTTTGTGTCCATGGGACACGTTTTTATGACTTAATGCTAACAAACGCGCCCACGTGCCAAAATAATCGTCTGCCTTTTCTGTCGACTTGGCTCATTGTGCAGCTGTTCGGCTACTCTTCTCCCCTTTTTACACCCATTCTCTGACTGCTTTTGACTTACCCCTGTTATGGTATTTGGGCAGCTTTCTGCCATTTTGTTGCCAATACGTTTTAACCATGTTTGTACAAAACGCAAACGGATTTGCCAATGTTTATGCCGGGGATTATTGCGGTGTGCGTAAATGCGTCTATGGCATTCATTCCCTATGCCAATCCCTTTCCCTCCCACTCATTCCGCATTAATGTGTGTGTGCTGGTGTGTGTGTGCGCGTGGCCAGAAAAGTGGCCAGAACATAAAGCGTCGCGCGTGTGTCCAGGTGGGGACCACACAGCCAGTTAAACTGGCAAAAGTTGAAGCCGTATTAAAATTTATGAGCCAAAACCAAAGTAAAAATATCTTTTATAACACAGGCATGGCTTTAAAACTCTTTCACCAGCTCATTCACTCTCTCTCTCTTGGCCATTCTCTCTCTTTTCGTCTATCTCTCACTGGCAACAGATTTGGCTTAGTTGGTTTTAGTGCAGTTGAAAAAGCTGCCAATTAGCGTGCTGCCAACAGCAAATTGTCTTCCACTGTGCCAGAGTTATAGTAATACGTACTGCCACGGATGTTACAATAAAAATGTTCTCGCTGCAAGCTGACATGCAACATTGCAGCAAATTGCTGCATGTATAGGTAATAGGTAAAAGTAGCAGAAGTAGCAGAGTAGTAGTAGAAGCAACTTCGACGCGTCGACAGCTGGTATGCTCTAAGCCGGACTAAGAAACAACACAGTTCTTTTAATGAAGTTTTATTTAATCTTCTAACTGGTAAATGTAATGGGACTTCTTTTCATCATTCTATCTTTCTATTTACCTAATTTCTTAACTACTATACATTATACAATATACTTAATCGTCTATAGTCTCCTTATATCGTTAAATTCCTATCATACATATACTGTTGTCCCCCATTTGCCTTTTATTTTGTATCTTCCAACTTACAATACCTTCTATCGGCAAATATACATCTGCTGTCTTTTATCTTTTACCTTTTATCCTATATCTTCCAATTTCTTTATTAAGCATGCAATTCTGCTTCTATATTCTGTCTATTCTATTTTCTGTCTTTAATATACTATGTACTTATTTTTCAATCTTCAATCTATTTTGTATCTTCTAACTTATAGTGTCTTCTACCATCAATTATACATTACTTCTATCTATTATCATGTTATATACTATATATTGTAATTACTATTATCTATTATATTCTTTATTCTGCCTATTCTATTTTCTGTCTTTCTGTCATTTTCAATCTTCTGTCTACCTTCTATCATATCTTATATTTTATATCTTCTATTCTATCTATTTTCCATTATTACGTTTCTATCTTCCATATTCCCTTCTATATTCCGGTTATACTCAGAGTACACTGCATAGTATCTGCTACGAGTATATATTATTGGATGTCGCACAACTAATAAGAAAACTCTGCTACACTTAGCAAGAGTGCAGTATAACTAAAAGAGACAGAGTGACAGAAAGATAGAGAGAGAAAATGAGAGAGGGACTGAGATAGAAAGACAAAGACAGCTGCAGCTTTAGATTTGTGGAGTTAAGTTGGAAAATGCGAATGAGAGATTGTGTGTCTGTATGGCAGGTTTGTCGGGCTTAAAGGCAGCTTTGACAACTGCGATTCAATTGAATTGTCAATCAGCTTAACCCAATAAATACCTGTAACAGCAACTTCTTAATTATGCAGCACATACATAAGTATATAGTATATAGAATACAAAATATGTATATACTCATACACATTATATATGATTGCATAAATGTGCGCACATTTTAAATTGATTGCACGTGACATTCAGCAATTATGTTTCGATATTTCCTTTTTGTAATTAACATGTTTTAAATTATTACACAAATTATAGTAATAATAAGAACGACCAAAAAAGTGAGTACATAAATATAATAAGCAGAAACATTTATTTATTATTCATTCATCAGTGCTCGTTCGGTTTGATTTGTTTTAATTTATTTCAGCACAACAGACGCCGGCTTAAATTAGTATTACTGACTTATAGATTGTGGCCAGATTAGTTGTTATTGTTTAGCTTTGGCTTTCCATTTATTAAATACACACACACACACACATTCCTAAATGCATTGAATGACATAGATGAGAATTAAAATTCGGTAAGCCATTGGTCTGATGTAAGCTCATAAATCTGTATGGACAGCTCGGTTCCCAAATACATTTTCCTAACAATTCCGCAAATAAATAGCATATGTCAAAGACTTACGCCCCCTTTTGGAATGTGTTAAACTAAGCCGGGCTTAAATATTATGTTTTAGCTTTATTTCTGCCTGTCAAATTGCAATAAGTGTGGTCTGGGAAATGGGAATGCAACTTGTGCAACAAAATTTGTATATCCCGGTTAATTGAAATATTTTGTTGGCGCTGGTTCTATTATTTTAACTTTTTATGTATAATAAAAATGATTAATATCGATTAATTTGTATACAAAATGTAAAAATTTGTTGAATGAAAAATTGAGAAAATATTTATGATAAATCAAAGCGAAACTGTTATAAAATAAATATACGAAAGTATTAAAATGAAGTTACCTGAATAACAATTTTTTATTATGAAAACCTGAATGTTTTTATTAATATTGCATTTTTCAATGCACAATAATTTACTTGTATTTATTATAGTATTACTTTCAAATATTATATTGCATTTACTTTGATTTATTAAAAATATGTGCAAGCGGTATTTAAGGTTTGCAAAAAAAAAACCAGTAAGCTTACTTATTTCAACGTTTTATACAACTAAATACAAATAACGTAAAGCTGTGAAAGTAAATAGTACAAGCAGCTTTGAATCAGTGCTTTTAATAGCATTTAGTTTGTTTATGCTTTTGCTTCATATTCACATAAAAGCATACCCAATGATGTTTCCTTTATGTGTTTATTTGTTATTTGTTTACATTTAGTTAACTTATAAACATATATATATAAATATAAGCATACATAAAAGCAAATGTGTGTTCATAAATTTAACTATTTACTTTTCGCTTTGAATAAGGGGAATTAACTAGAATAAAAGCAGTTTTAATACGCATCAGTTTCTATGTAAAATAAATATATAAATTAAATATTATCTGAAGTCTAATTGCTTATAATATTTTAATATGAGAATATTGCTCTTAAATACTACTTTTCAACCAGTTAAGGATTACAGCATATTTCCATGACTAGTGTAAATCACAAAAGTCCAGAGCACTATTTAAATATGAAATTTGTCTTTGTCAAATTGAAATTTATATCTTTTTAAATATTATTTCAAGCCTTCTGTTGTTAAAGCTTTAACTTTGCTGCTCTTTTTGTGTGGCCTTTTCGACTTTGTCTCTGGCAAATTTACTTTATTTATTTGGTATTTTTGCTCTTTCTTTTCCCATTTCAGCTGTCTGTAGTATCTGGGTATATATCTTTGAATATATTAAAAAGAAGGCAGGTCTAACGAAATTTGATTTCTGCCAGGGCAGGGTTGTCAACATATTGTGATATGCTGATGCTGTTAGCTGTTGCCATATACCATAGAATATAACTAAAGTGGCGGTGGAATTCAGTAAATATATTCTCTCATGGTGGTTAGTGGGTTAACTGCCTGTCGGAATAGCTTCATTTTGCTCGACAGTTCGGATGACGGGCCCTGTGAGTGGGTCTACATAGATTGCAGCTGAATTGTGGCTGCTGTGCTGGGCGGAGAGGCGGAGGAGGATAAGGAGGAGGAAGAGGAGTAGCTGGTGGTGGGCGTGACTCCCTTAATGTCTCGACTGACTGGCCCAAATGACTTGGCAAATGGGCTACCGTATGCTCATTTGTATTGGCTACAAATACAATTTGATGGTCCTGTGGCTGCAGGCATCTGGATATTTATACACACATGTTCGCTTGCAGGCAGAAAAACAGTTAAACACCATGCCCGAACAGTGGGTAAAAGTGGCTAGAAGTTGTACCAAAATGTATATACATATGTTTCTCATATATGTACATACATATGCTACAGCTGCCGTTCCGTTCCGTTTGGTTGAATTTCAGACAGTCTACAGGCTGCTTACGTACACCTAGGCGTATGCGTTATAATAATGTGTATACGTATGCATATAACGACGACGTCCAAGTGTTGGACGCAGCTTGGTAAGGTGTTCGCTGGGTGGCAGAAGGGCTAGCAGTAAACAGGGGAGAGGGGCTGGGGCTAAGATAAAAAGTTGAAAATAAATTTTTATTGTTATGGGGCACACACGTTCTTCTTGTTGTCCTTGTATCTGTTTGCGTGTTTGCGACACTCATTTTCTGCAGATGTCTTTTGTGTATGTATGTGTTAGAGTGTATGCGTGTGTGTGTGTGTGTGAGTATGTGCAATGGAATCCAATGAGAACATGTGTACTTAACATAAATCGCTCACTCATTGAAAGCAGTTGCATAAAAACGAACACAGTATTCGCATAGGAGTCTGATCCCGAAACTACTCCCAGCTGTAGATGTATGTATGTGAGTGTGTGTGTGAGGATGTATGTGTGTACATATGTACTACTCAGTGCATATCTATATACATATATACATGTGAAACTAGCTAGCTAGCCATGCAGTTGCCTGAATCGTGCTGCATTTACAAGCATTTATCGATTTCTACCCAAAAATTATCTATGCAGATTTCCGCACATACGAAGCGCAGGCACTAACTTTCCGTACAACCTGTTTCACTTGTTAGCATGCCCTCTCACACTCACATATATTCCCCTCCTCTACCCGGCTCCTCCTCCTTCTTCCGCTCCGTTCCGTTCGTTCTTTATGTCTCGCATAGATCCACCATATTCCGTTTGGGGCTTGTGGGCCCACGTGTGCAGAAAGTTTTGCCAACAGTTTTAATTTCCCATAATTACACAATTACAAAGCGTAAAGTTTTCCAGCACACGCCACGCCTATCCGCCTCCTCGTCCCCAGCTACAGTCCCCTGCCTCCTGCCCCCTGCCCCACGCTTCATACAATGCGAACTGCGCGTCATGGAAATGAGCAGCCGACAAAAAAGCAGAGCAAAAAAATCTACCAAAAAAAAATACATTCACCTAATAAATCAACGAATCACTAATGCTCTGATTTAGTCTAGATACTTGTACTTAAAATATGATTAAACTGTGTATTATATTATGTTTGATTAATTAGAGACAATGCAAGCATGTGTAGAGATAGCATCGCATTCGCAGGCAATTTGTGGCAGGGTGTAATGTTTTCAGGGCCTATTAAAATGTAATCAACTCTGGGGCAAGTCTCAAGATTATCTGCTGGTAATGATAAATTGTGATTGTATAATAAGTGGGTACATATATACATATGTATGTACTCTGTATCAGCATATGGAGCGTGATTCAATGTCATTGTCCTGCAATTGAGTTGTTCTTGAACTTGGCGTAACATATTGATTAGGTAACGCTTAGGGTTTATGAAACAATACGTCTGTTACAGAATGGCAAAGGCAGTCGCTGTGAATATAAACTTATACAAATATGTATAATAAAAATAAAAGAAAATAAATCAAAATGAGAAAGAGGTTACGATAAACCTATGTTGTATACTTATCTGTTATAACATGTGTTATATACTTATATGTTATATACTTAACTGCTTGTTATATGTGTGTGCCTCAGTCCTTCTGTTCTGCATAAGCTGATCAAACTCTGTCACTAAAATAGCTACAGGCAGTAGCATGGCCAGCAGAGTTGTGTGGTATTAACTCGTACAATAGAAGCAGTATAACTAGATATATTTTCACATAAAATAGGTAGCATATTGTACTTTTTTATGTGTAGCTTTTAGATCTCAGCACACATATACTTAAATATGCCATGAAACTCTGCTTGAAATTCCAACTAAATTCTGTAGTCTAAGTAAGATTAGATGGTTAAGAATATTGAATTACACTCTAAAGTGAGTTCAGATTGATTCCAGGTATATAACATAAATTTTAAGTTATGCTACATATTTTTCAGAATTTTTTTTTTGATTGTAAAGCAATACATTTCAGTAGTGAACTTTCAATTCGTTTCTACATTTCAGCACTTCAGTACAAATACGACATAGGCTCTTCTGGAGTTGAGTGTAACACATCCGAAAGTCTGCTATGCTGTTTTAATTTGTTTGTTTTGCTTTTGGCAATCTCAGTTAATTCCTTCTAATTAAGTAAACGATTAGACTTAACAGATAACAGCTTGTTTACGTGTCTGTTCCTTTCAGCTGAAAAACTTCTACCATATTCTTTCTTAGATCAAATACCACAAAGTTTTAAGCAGCGTGAGATTTTATTGTGGTTAAAGTAGTTTCCTATGAATTATGTACAAATTGGTAGATAAATCTATGACACTAAATTACAAACACTTAACAAAATGAACGCTTGAAATAAGTTCATTATACATTTAAAAGAAAAGGTAAATACCAATTGATTTTACTTCAATAAATTCAACAGAAGAAGATAATTCCCTATTTGAAAAATTCATAGTATTTGCTATAGGATTTCTAACTGGATTTTCGCCGAGTGTAGTGTACATAAACCCTGTGTAGTGCGTATAAACTAGAGCATTGTAGTTACTTTTCGTGCTGCAGCAAGTATCGTGATAAAGTGAAATGTGTTAGCCACAACGGAGAGTGTAGAAAACTGAGAAACAGTCAAGCGAGCAGTGCAAAAAAGTTTTCCCAACACACAGTAGAAAAGGGCGAGAGATAGAGAGTGTGCACACACACACACACACACAGACATAGTAACACACACACATGCATACTTGCACAGACATAGGCAAAACTATTTATTGAAAACTGTTACCGTTAGCAGCAAACAGTTACCCTTTTGTAACGCCGCTGCTGCTGCTACTGCTACTGCCCGCAGCACCTGATGCCCGGCTCACAGAATTGCAATTTTTGTTTGCTGCAGAGCAACAACAACAGCACTAGTAATAACGGCCAACAACAACAACAGCAACAACAACAACAAAGTGCCATTTCACACTTTGGCACTGTGTCGGTTATCGCTGTTATGTGAACAGCAGAGGGGAGGGGGTGGGTGAGGCAGAGGGGAGACATGGCAGAGCTTCAAATGACATCCTGACAATGTGCAGCGACTGCGCAGCGAGCAGCGACGCTGACAGCACAGCACACAGCGCAGCGTGAACAATTTTGGGGGCTTTGTCAAGGCTTTTTGCTGGAATCAATTGTAAATGTAAAGTTATAGCATTAAATCAGTGCCTGTTCGAGCCTGTTCTATGCCTGTTCGTGCCTGTCCACTGGCTGTCAATGTGCATAATCCATGGCACTATTTAATTTTCAATTGAAAGCCACGCAATTTATGGCATAGCTCTCCCATCCTACCACCCTCCCTTTCCACCTCCTGTCCACCTCCATCTTCTTCTGCACTAAAGTTTATAGCCCTCGTTGTGGCATAGTTCTTAAAAGACAATCAAAATTTTGCCAACGGCTTATAAGAAGTTTTTGGGTTCATAATTTATGCTTTGCCAATAAAAGATATACGTCCGTCCATCCGTCTGTCCGTCCGACTGTCTGTCTGTCTGTCCCTCTGTCTGTCCTTTCGTATTGGCCATCAGTTTCATGGCTAAAAGCGAGTAATGCGTAGAACATTGAGCGTAGCATGAAGAGGCATGTGGCAAAGAGGCATGCGGCATGCGGCATGCAACACGAGGCACCCGGTATGAGGCATGAGGCATGAGGCACGAACTGAGGGCCACGTTAATTATGCAGAGGTTAGCTGAAGCACAGCCAGGGCCAAACTAGGCCACATGGCTGTGTCAAGGGGGCAGGCTGCAGCAACTGGACTACCAAAAAAAACCTAAGAGAGCCCAGACAGAGTATAGGATGAGGAAGGGGATCGGGTGGGATCGGGTAGGGTGACTCGTTGACTCGTTGGGGTGACTGGTGACTGCGGAACCGTGCATGGGTTATGTATGTGCGGCGTGCAGCGAACTTTTAATCCGCTTTAACTAAAAACATTTAAATTTGCCCGGCCATGGGCTGAGAGCAATGGGTGGCAAAACCGCGCTGCTGCTAACCAGGCATCCCACTCCCTACACCCACTCCCTACACACACACACACACGCACTCACAAATACATGAATCCCAACAAAATATACAAAAAAACTCTTTGCCACATGGTAATACCACAGCGTTAGGTATAATAGCTATGCGGAAATGTTTGCAAGTGCTTAATGGAAAGATATGGCCCAAAGCTGTCCCCCATAATCCCGAAAATAAACAAACACGTGTTTGTCTCTGATTTGATGAAATTATATATACGAAAATACAAATAAAAAATTTTTGACAATACGTATGTGCCATAACCATATTTGTTGCATAAATTCTATATGCCACATAATGCCTAGCATTCGCTTTATTGCATAACTACAGCTACAGTCGAACGCCGCAGATATGGCTGAGCCATACATCTGGCAAAATTGTCATTGTTATCGGGTAAGCGAACTATAGCTTATTCTATGGATAATAAAAAATATGAAGTTATTACTAGTACACATGTTTATGATTTTCGAAACTTTTGAAAATTAGCATTATGTTAGGTTAGGTAGAGCCAGATGGGATCGTGTCCCTCACATAGACATAATGGTCCATTGTGATAGACCAATGCTAAATAATATTTTGTTATTATTATTATAATTGTTATTAATTTTGGATTTTTGATGTGTACTTTCAATAGCTTTCTTTATGCATTTTTCTACAGACAATATATATATATATAATATATATACATCTACATACATCAATTAGTGCATAAATTGAATTGATTTCTTAAAATTAGCACCCATAATGGCTGTTGTTCTGTTAATATCTTAAACGATTTCCAAATGTTGGTTAACAATACATATGTTAAAAACTTGTTTATTTTTTATTTAAATTCGGTATATTCAGGCCTGTTTCCATTTTCGAATTCGTTCAATCGATTTACTTTTTGATAAAAATGGGGTACCAAATTTGAATTCATCGTTTTCGATTAGCTTCATATTTGATCCATTTCGAAATAGATTAGCTTCGTATGTAAGTACAATAAACTCATTCATTTCTTGAAAACGATACATCGAATTTAGGAAGCCCATTTTTTTTAAAACGTAAATCGATTGAACGAATTCGAAAATGGGAACAGGCCTGATTATATTCGGTATATTTGGAACAGTATTATTAAAATTTATTTGAATACAAACACAGTTTGCAATTAGAATATGGTCTTAAATAGATATTAAATTACAGCATATTAAAATAAGTAATTAAAGCAAAAATTCTAAAATTTAATAATTAATATTTAGATTAAGATTTGCATACTTGATGTTAGTCTCTAAGAGAGAAGATTCGACAAATAAAACAAAGTTAAAAAAATAAAATAAAATAAAATTTACAAATGTTTTTAAGATTCTGGCATAAAATACTAGAAAAATTAAATTAAATTAAATGAAAATTAAATGTTGCTGTTATTTATTTGAATACTCTAAAATGTTACTGAAAATTGAATCACATTATTCTTGTTTGCAAATTATGTATGCCTTTCTCAGAGTGTATTAAATCTTCGCCTAACTGATGGCAATCTCATTTTTCATATGTTTTTTATTGGCGCCGAGTGAGTGAGTGTTTTCTATTTTTTTGGGTGGGTCGGCTGCTGAGATGGTTTTTATTTTTGTGGAGGTCGGTTGGCTGTTTGGAGTGGTTGAGTGGTGTTTTGGTTTTATTTTTTTTATTTTTTTCTGCTAATGAAAGCCGCGTCGCGTTGCAGAATGCCACAAGCTGCTGAGGAATTCTGTGTGCTAATCACAACTTGCAGCTAAGCAGCTTAAAAAACTTGTACATATATACACAACTTATATAAAAATTTCTTTTACTTTTTTCTGACTGGTGTGTAATTTGAGCTGGAGTTCTCTAGCAACTTTCGAAAGTACACGAAAACAGCTGGAAAACATTTTAAAGAAATGTTTTAAGTTGTCATCACAAGTGGTAAATGCTTTTGTTGCTGCTCTCGCTGCTGCTGTTGTTGCGTGTGGCCAAAGGGAGAGTGTATCTTTTGTCAAGTTCTTTAACAACACATTACAATAAACAATTTTTCAAAACACCCACGCACACACACATACAACAACAAGAGTCCGCTGGGGGAAACCGCAGAACAGCAGCCTGAGCCGCAACCATAACTTAAATTTTGACAAATGTATCTGACACTTACAATTAGTATAAATTGACTGGCATGTTGAGTGTTACACACGCACACAAACACACACACACATACAGAGTCACATATACTGCTGCAAGTCGTGAGAGCAACTCCAAAAACACACACACACTGACATACACTCGTTGGTGTGCTCAAAGGCCTGCCATGTTGAAGAGCAGACAATAGAGCAACGAGAACGCCAGACCACAACAGCAACAACAACAAGAACAACGGCAACAGCAACTTAAACAACAACAACTATAATAATAACTACAACAACAATGAGCACATCACGATATCTGCTATTGTCAGCGTACAAAATGCCGATTTGCATTACACTCGAGGGCTGCTTAAAACATTTAACAGCAGAATCAGTAAGCTCTACTATATAGTTAAATGTCATGCGACAATTAAATCATATTATCAGTGTTGCCAATTTGGCGAGTTTGCCGCCAACAGTTGGATAAAGTAATTACATTAACTTAATAATATAATACACCTATAATAAGCACTAAGTTTATCATCTTAAATCTACTACTAGAGTTAAAAGTTCAGTATGAAAAAGTACTGCCTACTTTTGAGCGTCAATTTTACCTGATGTGATAATGATTATAACGTACTTCAGATTTGGATTCAGCAACATCAGAAATATGTATTCCACTTAGTTATACTCTTTTCATTTGAGCTAAATTTAAAATTAAAATAAACTTAAATATTTCATAGTGAATTTAATTTTAAGTTCCCTGTGATTATTTTACAGTTTATTCTTTGAATCGTTGTATGATAGTATTACTCAGGCCTTCTGAATACTCACGTGTGGCCAACACTATCCGACCAAACTGTTATATGTCATGCGATAATTAAATTATACAAACTGAAAGATATGTTATTATTTTAAGTGCTTAGCTTATACGAAACATACTTCACTGTATGATAAAATTCTACATGAAAAGTTTGTTAAAATAAAATACGGACAAAATTTACTAATTCAAGTGGTGTATGCCAAAAAATAATTTGAGAGAAAAACTTTATACAACAAACTCACAATTTACTAAATACTTATTTAATATTTAATAATAAAATATTAATGTATTTCAACATTAAATTTTTGGATTATTTGTATTGTAAGTTGCAAAGTAAATAAAACGAATTGATGTTTCATTACATTACTTAAAAAATTAAAGTATGTAGACTCCAATAGAATTACATAAATAGCATTCAATCTATCTATTTGTTGAAAAAATTTAAATAAAAAAAATGAACTCCAATTTTATATACATTTCACATAAAATCTCTTCTTTTGAAATTATTATAAAAATAATCGAAAAGATTGCAATCAAACCTCGCATGGATGTAGGTACTCCCGCTGGTAAGATGTATGTATATGTATGCGCATACATAAATGCATATACATACATACTACATAAACATGCATATAGGATTCGGTGTGTTTGTATTGAAATATAGAATACTCGTATAGCATATATGTGCATATATAATAGCATACACAAATATATCATCGAAGTTTAAACTGGCGCAAAAGCTAAGGGCAATTGCTTTTGACAGTTATGTATAAATTTATGAGACTTAATGGAGAAACAGGAACGTACACAGGAGATGGGGACAACAGAACAGAACAGAGCAGAGCAGAGCAGAGCAAGAGAACTCGAATTGAGAGTAGTTGGAGAAATCTGGTCCCAGTTCTGTCACTTCAGCAAAGTCTACAAGTTTTTGGCTATAAGGTGGTAGATTTAGCTTTAATTGATTGACTGAGTGTTGCGATTTCTTTAGCAAGCTTTTCATTCAGCAATTTTCGTCTGCTTCGTTCTATATGTACAATATAGGTATATATTGGTATATATACGTGTCTAACTGTATATATGTATGTATGTGCTACCTAGGCAAGAAGTCGAAACGTAAGTATGTAAGGTATCAAAAATTACTTACAATTCAAAACAAACTTTTGCGCCAAGCAACCTAAATTTGTAAGTCAACAATGGCTAAAAGGGGATCAGAGGGGAAGGGTGGTAGATGGTAGGGTGGCAAGCGGGTTTAAGCGTTAGCCGAAATCCGAAAATGTCGCAGAGAGCCAAAAAGTAAAAGCAACTCGCCTGCTGTTTGCTGCAAAGTGAAGAAAAATTGTGGAAAACTTTTGCTGATTTCGCCCAGTGCGCTTCATTTATTTCAACGATTTGTTGCCAGGCCAGAAGCCAGAGCAAAAGGACGCAAAGTTGAAGTAGTAGTAAGTAGTCGCAGGAGTAGGAGTAGGACCCTAAACACTAACAGCATCAGCAGCGGCAGCTTCTCTCTGGCTCAGCTATTGTCCAAATAGCAGCTGTTTTAGTTCTTGATGGTGCCTGTCTAGCGACACCCTGCTGCCCCCCTCCCCCTATGACCCACCATTATTACTTACTCTATGGCTGCTACAAACCCTCAGCTGACTTTATCGCTTCAGTAAGTTGAGCCCCGCTACCGTTTTATAATATTATAACGTGCGTTTGTTTGTGCTTGAACAATTTTTCGGCGTTACCTTTGCCTTTTCTTATTGGAAAATTGCAAGTTCTTCTTTTTTTTCTTACTTTCTCTAACTGGCTTTTGTGTGCGTGCACAACATCAGCAGCAGCAGCAGCATCAGCATCAGTAGTAAAAACAACAACTAAAATATCAAAAGATATGCACGCTAGATGGTGCTAGCTGGAGAAACTTTCTGACAGATGCAAGTTTAGTTCTGCTGCAGTGGTATTTACTTTGCAGATTCCGATTTGACTTATGTATAACTGTGCACATAGGAGGTGTGTATGTAGTAGGTGCACCTGCTACACCTACTGCTACAACCGTAACTGTAACTGAGACGGAGTCTTAGGCAAATATGCCAGACTGCAACAAAAGGTTAATTGAACAAAGGGCAGGAGCTTAAATTTCATTTAACATTTTCTCTTCTTTATTTTTGGGCAATATTTTTAGCATTTTGCTTTTGCTTTGTTGCGCATTTTCCGTAGCTAATTAAAAAATGTAATCAAAGGGTTAGAAAAAAAATCGAATAATATAATGCATACATAAAACAAAGGGCAAGAGTCGAGCTTATCGTTTAAGTGCCTGCCAATGACACTTAAATTTTATTTTAATGACTTTAATTGTAATTTGTAAACGCTTTCTCACTTTTTTATTTTGGCAGGGTTCTAAATTGCATTTTGGAAACTTTTGCATTTGCCGTTTGCCATTTTGATTTCCCTTTTTGTTAATTTTATACTATTTCATTTACAATGTGTCCCCAAAACAAAAAGTAATGACAGTAATAGCACTGTGCACTCGAGACCCCTGAGAGACCCAGTTGGGCACCCTCTCCGTTCGTTCGCCATTCCCCACAAACTATTACAATGTTTTTAATGTAACTGACTGGCAAAAGACTCAACTTAATTGTGCACTTGATTTAAATTTATTTGACATTATAACGAAGGGTTTAAGCACAGCAAAGATAGCCGGCATTAGATTGGGTTGCATTAACTGTTCTCGAATCGTTTTAGTTTTCAATGGCTTCTGCTGAATTAAAAATCTCCTCATTAATGCGACCCAACCGGAAATAACAGTTAGCCAGAGTATTAAAATAATTCCGTATCTTAAATGAAGTGTTTGAAACAAGAGGAGATAAGCGGGTGTCCTTGTAAGGTCTGAAGTCATGAATCAACTTAATGGAAGAGAAGACTTTGATAGATTGATTGATTGACTGATGGACAGTAGTAATTTTCAGTACTTTTGTTCAGTAATTTTGTCTTATAATTGGAATATGATTAAAAAAATCGGAAATGTAGTCGAAAAAGTAGTCAAAAACAGAATGAAATATATGTTATTTTTTTTTTTTGCGGTACTTTGATTTACTCCTAGATTAGTCATTTGAGGTATTTATAGTAAAAGAATATTAACAATAATAAACTCCACAAATCGAATTGTATATTATATATTGTATTGTATATTATATTGAATGTTAGTTTAGACTTTAGCAAGCTTTTACTTTTTCGGCCTTATCAACATTACAGCGCGTTTCAATGAGTAAGTGAAGCCACGGAAATGATACCAATTGATGCCCTTACCATGGGTATTATCGTTGTATTTGCCAGCCAAATTACTGTGGTGACAACCACCAAAGTACCACCACGCACCAGTGAAGAGCTGAGCACAGTTATGCGGTTGCATGTCGTTGTCCCTGTCAAAGGTTGAAAACTTCTTTCCACTGTGAAAAGT
Source organism: Liodrosophila aerea (assembly GCA_035045005.1). Lineage (NCBI taxonomy): Eukaryota > Metazoa > Arthropoda > Insecta > Diptera > Drosophilidae > Liodrosophila > Liodrosophila aerea. The sequence goes on from JAWNNL010000154.1 coordinate 209,802, forward strand.
CAATGAGTCACCAGCAGTTCCACTTGGTTTTCCCAGCCGGTTGAGAGCATAAGCTTCTCCTTCATTTCCAATGGCGAAATCGTCATATCTTTCTGTTTTTACTTGACCTTCGAAATCCTCCAGATAAACCAGTAACTCATGCGGCTTATCAGTGGTCAGAGCGTGTATCTTGTCTAAGCCAAGAAAATACTCCCAATTTATGTTGCCAAATCCTTGTTTGTAGGCATTCCAACCACGATAGAAGTCAACGCTGCCATCCTCCCGACGCAGAATGACTGTCCAACCACCTTCGAGAGTTCGTGCATCGCAGAACACCTTAAAAGTTGTGAAGACGCTATAATTGGGAACGAAGATGTCGTAGACGCCACTGGCCTTGGAATTCTTAGAGATTTCTACGCAGTCACTGCCATAGGGGCTTGTGAAGGGCTTCGTCATATTCCTCTGTAGTGTCAACTCGTCTTTAATCAGCGCCTGGTCTTCCCTGATTAGTTTTTCCTTCTGCTTGATGTCTGTTAGATCTGTTTTAATCAGCTGCTCGCTTGCTTTGCAGCTGGCTAGATCATTTGCTATTAGTTGTTGTCCATCTCTTATCAGCTTCACTTCACCTTTGAAGAAATCTTGATTGTCTTTTATTATCTTTACTTCCTCTTTGAGATGAGTTTGATCCTCTCTAAAAAGTTTTTGCCAATCTGCGACAAGCTTCAGTTCCTCTTTGAAGATAGCTTGTTCGTTGCACATCTGATTTTGCTGTTGGCTCAGTTGCCTCTGCTCCTCTCTTATCAATTCCAAATCTCCTCGCATTAGCAATTGTTCCTCTCTAACAGAAGCAAATATATATTATTCAGATTTCACTTGGGTTGGCTAACACTAGGTCTTACCTTATAGCCACCAACAGAGACCTAATGCTGGCATGTACTGAAGTCTCGTTAGTAATAGGGAAGACACTAGTACTAGCACATTCAGTAATAGTGTGTGTTAAGAGTGTTAAACAAAGTATTTTGAACAACATTTTTGCCAATTCGTTCGACTGAATGAACAAAATAAACTGTGCAGATTTGAGCTCGAGGCGCATTTATATAGGGCGAATTGTGCATCATCTGATGATTACCAAAGTCAACAGTTCCACAATCCAATTAGTACATGTTATTTAAAAATATATTTCAAAAAATTCTTGGAAATTGAAACAATAAAATTCTGTTTATAAATTCAGAATATTTAGTGATAAGCAAGCTAAATGTTAAGTATGGTCAAGATTTAATTATTGCAGCCTTATCATCAACATTATTACCTATTAAAGTCAAAGTCCGCCACCTCGAGCTCAACATCTAAATATAGCTTGCGTTATGTCGATCAGGAATATATTAGCATAAAACAAAGTAATATTGAAGCATTGAACTAATTTAAATTATACTTAATAAAAAGAAAACATACTCAAGTAAAATTAATTTTAAATAAAAATAGGTAATTAACGCATGTTAAATATATATACAAATTTTAATCTCATATAACAGTTTATTAATTTTAAAATATCAGTTGTTAATTTTGCAGCCATTGCTCAGTTAATTAATGTTAGGGATATACTCAACCTCCGCAAGGGCTTTTACTTATCAGCAGAGGTTTCAAAAGCCTCTTATCTCAATTCTACGAATTATTATACAATATAAGCACATACATATAACAGCAATTATTTCATTACCAGCATCTGCGATAATGAAATCTTTTTACTCTTGATATGCATGAAATACACTTTAAACAACTTCCACTATATTATGCACATGTTATTCAGATTACGCATACCAAACTTAATTTCTGTTTTAAAATGTATCCTGCTTTCGAGGGTGTTCAAATTGAAATGCAAAAAAAATTATGTGCGCTACAGTCGAGTGTACACGATGGTAGCATACCCTGCATTTGGCTACGTGCCTTCACTTACAAATAAACTCATGCGTACGACATCCGTTACATAGTGGTAAATGAACCGGGTTATGCTCACCATAACGCATTTAATGGGAAAATTGTTTCCTGCATAACTTCCGTGATTTTTATCCGATTCTAATGAAATTCTATGTATAAAGAGTATGCTAGTGTGCATTTTTATTGTTTTGTGTATAGATAGTAGAGGAGTTGTAAGTTAGCAAAAAAAATGACATTTTTATACGTAGTCATTCCACAATTGGCAAAAGAAATTTCATGTCTCCAGCTCTTGAAGTTCTCGGGATTTGGTTTATTCTGAGATATGGAAAAAGTTATGTACACATAAAATATGTAATATGTATGATATGTAATCTCTCTTTATTATACACCATATCACTTTCATTTACTGAAAGTTATATATCTCTTCTCCTCTCTATTTCAGTTACAGGGTATACACAAATACACACAAAACTCTTGATTAACTGAATTACACACACTTTAAAGTGAGAAATTGCAAGCTTAATATAAATATATCATAAAAATGTCTGTATATCATAAAATTGTCTGTTTATTTACAGCTAACAGTGAGCGTGTGTGTGTGTGTGTGTGTGAGTCTGCTTATAGTTCTCGCTTCATTTAAGCTAGATAAACTAATTAAGTTTAAAAATTCTGCGTTGTTTTTCGAGTGCTTAACATACTTAAATTCAGAACTTTTGCTTGTGAATAATTTAAAAGCGTAATGCTCAAGTGCGAGCAAAGGGCAAACGGGGGAGCAATGGGTGGAATGGAGTTGAGCGAGTACTCTTGAGTGTTTACTGCCTTTTAACAAAGCAAGCTACAAGTTATATGATTATAATAAAATCTTGTGAAATATGAGCCGAGTAGAGAGCAAAAATAAAATAAAGGAGTGGTTCATTAGAAAATCCTGTTATGTGCTGGAACTAGTTCAGAATGTGCTTTAAGCATTTACTATGCAAATGCTAGTGTTTCATTTTATGTACACTGGGCCAAATATTAAAGTTTCTTTTTTAAATTTTACCACCATACCCAGTTGCCACTTGAAAGTATCAAAGGGCACCAAAGACGATTAGAAAATAATTGCATTAAAAATGCAGCAATATATTGCGGTAATGAGTAGATGTGTAATAAATTAAATCAACTATTTTTTCTAGTTATTATAATGATGTATTTGTTAGATACCATTAAGAAATTGTTGTACAAAATGTTTAATGTATTTTTTTAAGTAAATTTTTTATTTTTACTTCAACTAAAAACAAAAAATGTTGGTTAATTTAATTTGTCAATATATATTTTTTCTTTTTTAGATATTGCTATTGATTCAAAATTTGCCTTATGCTATAAAAATGACAGCTGGTCACACTGAAAGGAATTGTAACGTTTAACGCGCATATGCAATAAATTGTACTAAATTTACAATAAATGTTAAAATACTAATACTACTATTACTTAACACGTTTACCATATGTGAATTTAATATATTTATACATATTTTATTGAGGATATGCATAAGTGAAAAACAGCACCAATTCCGCTGAAAAAAGCACCATTGCGCCAACGGGAAATAAACACCACTTTCGGCACAATTGTGCCAATTGTGGCAACCATGCCTTGGTATCTTCCGCTGCCTCGCTTTAGCTGTGTTGTTGTTGTTGTATTTTATTGTTGACGTGGCTGTGCCCCTTGCTGCGAGTGTGTGTGTGTGTGTGTGTGTGTGTATGAGTTGCTAACATTTACAAAAAAGCGACACACGCTGCAAAACTGCACAATGGAGCCAGCAAGTACAGTTGCACAGTGCCTTGGCTCCCTAGCGCCCTGGCTTCATAGCTCCACTGTGTGTGCGAGTGTGTGTGTGAGTGTGTGGTGCTCCATGGTGCGCGGCTGATTCTCAGGGCAGCTCCTCGTGTCGCGCTGGCGTCTCGTCTGCTCTGGTCTGCTCTGTTCTGGTCTCTTCTGGTGTCGTCTCGTGCTTGTAGCTTAACAAAAAGCATTAACACAATGCAGGCGCAGCATGACGAGGGCCACAGGACATGAGTGTGAGAGATAGAAGCCAAAGCCGATGCCGACGCCGACGCCCGCAGCCAAAGGATGAGCAGCACTGGCTGAAGCCAGAGCCAGAGCCAAAGCCAAAGCCAGAGCCAGTTGCACCAGGTCGTGTTATGTACCGACATTGTCGTACATAGTGCAGGGATTCGAAGGGGGGATTGGGTAGGGAGTGGGAGTTAAGTGTGTAAGTGGGACTGGGACTGGGAGTGGCAGGGTGGCAGGGAACTTGCAGCTGTTGCCGCCGGGCATTGCGTGGGACTTCCGCTGAAATGTAACCACAGCGAGCGCCAACGGCAGAGACGATAGCGACGTCACACAGCACGAGAGATAGGAGTATGTATAGGGTAACCAACACACACATACAGACACGCATACAGACATGCAGTTTATGCTGCTGGCGAGGAGAGCGGAGCGGGAGAGGCAGTCAAATTTGCAAGCTGAGCAGGAATGGGTTTAAGCTATGGGAAACGGAATGAGTTTAAGGCAAAAGGCGGAAGGGGGAGACGAGCAGAGAGAGCGTAAGAGAGGGAGTGTATTGGGAGAGCGTAAGCAGTGTGTGAGTTTGTGTGGAGGGAGGGGTGGGGGGCAGCTAACTGGGTAGCAGCAGAAGGGTAATTGCTAAGCAATTACCTTCTTGCAAAGATTAATGGTCATGGCAACAACTTGAAAATGTAGCCGCAATGCTAACAATGACCTAAACACACACACGCACACACACACACACATGCTGAGATTGTATTGGTATTGGTGAGTGAGTGAGTGTGTGTGTGTGTTTGGGCGTGTTGCATTAATTAGATGATTGTGGGCGCGGCTATGCAGTTATTCATGCATATTTTGCATGACGTGCGGTACATGCAAAAAAAAACCAGAAATGGTGTGCAAAGTGGGGGGCAAAGGGAAACGGCAAACAGCAAGTGGGCATAACGGTAAAAAGTGAAATAAAAACGATTTTGAATTATATGCAAATGAAAATGCATTCATTGTGTATTGTCTGGCATTTTATTGTATTTATTGCGGGCTCGGCAATCGCAATCACTGTGTGCGAGTGTGAATGTATTTGTAATTCGCACCGGATATACTTTTCCAGTTGTTGCAATTTGGCGTGGAGTGGGTGGAGTGGAGCTTCTTCTCAATTCGAACTGCAAGCGACGCCGCCGCCGCCGCTGCATGCCACATGCCACGTACCTTGGGTCACCCGCTGCGCTTTACATAAATTATATTTCCGGCGGAAAAATTAACATTTTTATGAATTTCCTTTCAACAGCGCGCATTGTGGTGTCAGCCGAGGGATGTGAGAGTGGGGTGGGGGGAGGGGGCGGCATGACAGGCTGCAGCAAACGCACACTGACGCCAAGGCGCAATAAGCACTCAAAATATCTCAAAATACAGCAAACGGCGGCCCTGGCTCCTGGCTCCCTAGTGAGCGTTTTTGAGGCTAGGAAATTTTTGCACAAACTGTGAACTGTGCGAACTGAAAATGAAATGTTGTTATTGAAATTGGCAAAGTTTTATGTACGCTCGTAGTTTTTACATAGAATTCGTTGGCCATGACTTGCTGCTGCTGTACAAAATCTACATAGCCATGGCTAAAATCATTTTCGCCTCCCCTTTTGGCCAGCTCGTTTTGCCTATTTATGCGTTTTCAGGCTTTGCCGCTTTTTTCTTGCTTTTTCTCTAATGTTTCTTGTTGTTGTTTTTTATTTCGCCATTTCGCTTTGGTTTTGCTCAGCTTTTCTTTTTCAAAGTGATATCCGCACATTTGCGCCAATGTGCCGACGTCGACGTCGGCGCTGGCGTCTACGTCATGTTGGTGTAAAATGGCACAATACGCAGCAACAACAAAAACAATAGCAACAGCAACGACAGCAGCAGCAACAGAATAAAGTGCCAGGAAACACATTTAATATCTACGCATAAAAATAAAAAGTCTGGCAGCACCGGCCATGGAAGTGACCAAACGAAGCAGCAACATAAGCAACGCCAGCCAGCAAAGGGACGGACGCTGGCGAGAAGACGACGACAACGTTGACGTCGACTGCGACGCTGGCTGAAGGTCTTGTTTATTACGCTCGCCTAGCCAAATGCATAAATTTACGGACCGATGCGTGCAAACTGTGCAAACTTAAAAAAATAACAACAACAAAACGAAATGAAAAAAAATTATGGCAACCCCGAAGCTGCAAATGAAAAAAGCGTCTCAGCATAACACAGCAGCAGTAACAGCAACAACAACAAGAACAACAACAATATAACAGCAACAGTAAATGGCAGCAGCCACTTGCAAGGTTCAGCTTACACACACTGCAAGAAATCAACAACAACACGCAAGTGCCGTTAGCCAAAAGCAAAGAGCGAAGTGCAAAGAGCGAGTGGCGATTCAATTGGCAAAGAGCGATTCAATTGACTATCAAACAAAACGAAAAAGTGCTCGAACGTACTGAGCGTGCATGGAATGAAGAGAGTGCGCTTAAGTAAGAGAGTGTTGATAAATAGATTTAAAATGGCCAACGATGGCGATTTTATTGACGCGTAGAATGTTTATGGCAAGTCGTTGGCAACTCCAAGTTGATGTAAAATTTATTACTAAAACTAAATTAATTAACTCTCTGATTAAGTTAATGAGAAAATGTTAAGCTAATTGGCTGTAATTATGAACATGCACAGCACGCTCGACTGATGCCCTTTCGACTACTTTATCTGCATGCGCTTACGAGTTGTACGAAAACAAAAGTTCAGCTCTCTGCATAAAAGAGTAGTTTAAGGGTTTTAATAAAAATATGCATAAATAAACACAATTTTCGTGCAGTGCACAATGTCCAAGCACACACACACACACACACATGAGTTGGTAAAGAAATTATGTAGAGACTGCAAAGATAAAATAGCCAAAAAAAAAAAAAAGTGCAACACAAAGCCAAAACGAAGAGATCGAGGAAATGCAACTGAAATGAGAATTTATGTTTGTTTATAAAAGAGTTTTTGTTTGCTTTTTCGCATCTCTTTTCATCTAGGCCTCGTTCATAAATCTGCATATTTGATGAATGGAACTAGGGCTCTAGTATTAATATTATCTCTTAGTAGCTCAGTCGGTACTAATGAAAATCGCCAAGGTGCATATTAATGACATAGATTATGTGTGTGTGTCTCCTATGAGCAGGCTGCTAATGTGCCTAGTGCTCCGGCTCGTCAGTCTGTTGGGCAATAAGTGTTTAATGGCCTGTCATTTGTTCGACTACTACTACATAGTAGTCCTCCGGCCGGAACGGTAGCCACAGCCACAGCCGGAGCTCATTATGTTGTCCGCCGTGTCGAAAAGCTCTGTCATTAGCTCATTATGCTAAAGCTTTAGCAGTGTCTCAGCTTACGATTAGCTTTCGCTTTCTACTTTATGGCAAGTTAGGCGACAGCTTTAAAGCTTGGCAAAAGCTTATGCGTGTTTATGGCATATTTTTATGGCTTGGTTTGGGGTAATTTTGTACTAAATACCGTGAGAGGCATTGCCATGCAAGAAACGAAAAACTAAGCGTAAAACTTGAAAATTGTGCTGCAAAGTTTGAGTATTTTCCGTTTGTTTCTCCGTTCTCCGTTCTTTGTTTCTTCACGTTTCTCTTGTGCTATTTCTGGTTTTGGCGTATTTAATAATTCAAAGTTGACTGCTATAAAATCTCAGCGGGTGTTCATATTTCTGCGGGGTAATTTCATATTGTTTTCGTCCAGGTGAACTGACGTCCGGCCTTTCACCTCCTCCTCCTCCTCCTCATCCTCATCAACCACAGAGGAAAATGATTCGCCCTTTTCCTTTCGTCGTCATGCTGTACGACTTGTTAATGTCGAGGTTTACTTAGTGCTCGCTATTTTGCTTTAAGGTTATTGAGTCCTGAGCTTCCTGGGGGAAATTAACCTCTTGCCAGCGGGTGCAATTGTAACGTGCAGTTAACAGCCTTTTTGTCTGCTGTCCCGCCACCCCGCCTCCTGTTTTACCCCTTCAGTGGACAGCTCGTGCGATATGGATCAAACGATTTTGTTTGTAGATTAAACTACATGCGGACCCCAGCTGCTACTTGGTATTGCAGCAAATGGTCGCAGTTGGAGTCGGAGTTGGGTTGGAGTAGCCCGACTCTTGGTGGATGTTGGTGCTTGGGGTCAGGCTCTAAAACGGCCTACAAAACTATACATTCATCGTCCGACCATCGCGTGTCTCATGCAAGCAAATGACAGTAACACTGAGTAACAAAAAACACTAAAAAAAGTGGTAAAAAATAGAATGCAAGTTAAAATTGCTGCAAAATGCTGGCACTTTGCACTTTTGTGCGCTGTTAAAACAAAAAACTTAAATTAATACCCATACCCTAGGCGAAAAACCCGAAAAATCAACAATTCGGTTGAGCTATTCAAATAGTAGTGCCAGGCCATTTATTACCCCAACTGAGGGATTTTAAAGCCAGTCAGCAAATCACTTAAATCTCTCTCACTCTATCACTCAGCCTCCCCCTCCCCCTCACTCACTGTTTGACTTGTGCAAAAGTCGTGGCGAAACTTAAAGCTCCAACTGCCTGAGCAAATCGCATGATAAATGTTTTCAAACGTTTTAATTTCACCCAATGGTGTTGGCATTGTGGGGTAGTTAGGTTACACAGTTTACATTGTTTATTGTAGCTAAAGATTAGAATTACTCCTAATTTAATAGAGCTTTATTCAACTTTAACAATGCTCAGATTATTTTAAATCTTAACCTGTGACTGAAACTATATCATGCAGTGATTTTACTGAAAGTGACTTTTCTGTAAATAAAATACACACTTCAAACTTGTGACTTCACAATTTGTATTGTAATTTGTATTTACTAAACTCTGCACCAAATTGAGGTAAAGCTCATAGCGTCGCAGAATTATACAGTGAAATATTACTATATTGTGACTTCACTGAAAAGTCACAGCTTTTTCATTTTAAAAATCTTAAATAATTCCACATAAATGTAAATTTTTGTATAATCTAACAAATATTCAAATACAGAAAGTCTGAGTTTCCTGAAAATCACTTTGTATTTATAAAGCGCTGATTTTGAAGTACAACATTATTTTGGCTACTTAAAGCTCTTTTAGTTTATTAAGAAATCCCTCAGAAATATACTTTTAATAAGTGTAAAAATTTGCAGTTTAAACAAACTCAATATACCCTTGTTCTAAATGTTTTGCAGCATCTCAAAATAACTATTCCTTTAGTTGGTAAGAAATCCCAATGAAATAGATAAATAAATTATGCAGAAATTCGCAGTTAACACAAACTTAATATACCCATTTATTTATTGCTTACACTGCACTTCACTGTGCTTTTAGTTTAGTGAGAAGTTTGTTAAAAAATCTCATTGAAAGAAATTTATGCAATTTGTAGCATGGCATAAACATTCAGTAAGCCCGAGGAGTTTAGTTTTGAGCGCTGCTAAATGTAAGAGATTATTAAATTGCACTTTTAAAATAAAGTTTACATTTAATAAGCTCAAAGTGAAAATTTTATTTTGTATTTTAGCTAAATGTTTTGATTGGAGTTTCTTTGGCAGCAAATATGACGCCATTCACAGAGATTAGAGTTGCTAAATGACAAATGCAAATAACTTTTCAACTTTGACATATGAACTCTAGCTAAAAAACAAACAAACTAAATACAGGGTATATGTGATATAATCAGTTTCAGTGGTTGTTGTTGTTGTGCTGCGGTTTGCATTGTATATTTAATAAAATCGTTTGCATTTCTTATGTGTTGCTAAGTGTCAGCGAGCATCTATTTTGATTTATGACCTGAAAAAGTTATGCCCCAATAATATCGAAAGATAAAGTTTTTTCCTTAACGCGCAGCTCAGCTTCTAAGCATGCATATATATGTATTTACATATATGTACAATCTCTGTGTGTGTGTGTGTGTGTATCTATTTTACTGTTGTTATTACTTATCTAGGTTAGCTTTACGACGAACGATGACTAAGGCCTTTTTAAATGTTAAGAGTTGTCATTGTTTTTGCCAAAAGTTGCGTGAATACCAATCATAATTTATTCATATGTATACACATACACACTTTACATATATGTAGTATGTTGTATGTATAAATATATGTATCTGTATACAATTTATTATATATTTGAGGCCGTAGCAGGTGAGCCTTAAGGCTGCTCAGCCAGGCAGCAAATATCTATTGGGACTTGGACTTGGGCTAGGCTCTGCTTAGGGGGATGGGAAAGTGCAAGGGGGGAGGGACTGGGGGGAAACTGTATTCAATTGCTGACTGCCTGGCAACAGTCGGGGAAAGGAAATTTGTCAAGCCTGCTAATACCTGATAATCAATTGACTAACAGCGTGTCTAAGTAATGAATTGTTTCTTTCGTTCACGCTTTTTTTCTATAAATTTTCTGCTTTTCTTTTCAGCTGCGTCTATCAATCAAAATGGCCGCTTCGTTACCGTTAGTTCGCAGAGTGCTAATTAGCAAATTAAAAATGTGTGAAATTTGCAGTTTGTTTTTTCTCTGTGTCGCTCCGACATGTATTTAAAATGTTGATTTTGCTGCAGCACGAAAAACTCATTAGTAATTAAATATTTTCCGGCGCGACAACGCCCCGTAGTTTCTTAGTGTTCGCTGCTGATGTTGTTGTTGTCAATGCTGTTGCTGTTGCTGTCGTTGTCGTTGCTGCTGCTGCTGCTGCTGTCGTCGTGTTCGCACAGTCAGAACTTCCGCACATCCGTTTATACTGCTGCTGCTGCTGTTGCTGACGCGTATACGGAATTTTTTGGGTTGTGCGTATTAAGCCCGTAAACAAGTCTACGGCTCCGACTACGACTCCAGCGGAGCTCTGCTCTGTGCTGTGCCGTGCTGGCCTGCTCTCGTTGTTATAGCTGTAACCCTGAGCATGATTTGTTGCTGACATCGTCTCAGAGGCAGAGGAGCCCGAGCGCTCGTTGATGCTGGGTTTGATTTATTTCTCGCTGTACAATTTATGAGTGAAGGTGAAGCAGCAGCAGAAGACGGGAAGACGAGCGAAGTATTGTGAGTCAAAGCGAAGGCAGATAGAGCTGTTACTGTTACTCAATGAGCTGCGGCCCAATGGGTTACACAAACACAAATAGCAGCATCATAATATATATATAGTATATATATACACAGAGCGAAAAATGGAGTTCTAAAATAAAGTTGAAATGAACTCAATTTAAGAACTTGCAATCTTAAATAAAAATTCTTGAAAAGAGAATGTTTGTCTCAAAATAAGTATATATATTCTTAAAACTAGTATTTTGGGATTCGAAACAAGTATAAACAAATTAAAATAAAAAATAATAATAATAAAATAAAATGAAGATTAATTAAAAAAATAGAAAATGTGGAACTTGCTTTAAAAATTTTGTGTAAAACTTGATTAAGGTAATGTCGTCTCGGTTTTAGTATTTCTTGTCTCTGTGAGGTATCAAGATGAAAAGTAGTGTTTCAAGTACGAAATTCTTGATTTTTTCTCTCTGTGTACATATACATCTGCATCTATATATATTTAACTGTAGTCTGTTGGTGTGGAGTGTCAGATACGGATACGCATAAAATTCCCCAAAGATTTCACAACTGTCCGGGGCATTGGTGTATCTTTTTGGGGCCTGTTCGTATTATGATGGATGTTGATGTTGCTGATGTTTTTATGTCATGCATTAGCATAACTCTTAGCGCCTTGTTTTATTTCAATTAGTATTGGCTTATGCAATGCTTGTTCTTTAATACTACCTTCACGCACCAACTCTTGCCATAGCCACTCTTCAAGAGAACTTCAAGTCCTGCCTGCCTGCTGCACTTAGTGCTACTTTTCTTACCCATTGTGTACTTGCCTCCTTTCCCTTTGCTTTGCCGGATCTTTGAGCCTTAGCACTACTCGAGTTCTTGCCATAAAATTACGCAATGCAAGCACCACGAGAACATTTTGTTGAGGGCTTAAAGTTGATGCAGTTTCAATTGAATTTTGGCTTTGCTTTATACACTTTGCTGTCTGTAGCTGTAGCGAGCATATCCTGAACGCTTGGGACAGCTGCAGTCGCTTGCACTCGACTATATTATGTACTGATATTAAAGAAGGTAATTTTATTGAATAACAAGGGCAGATTACGATCTGATCCGGTTTTATAACATACAGAAATTGAAGTTTTATAAAATAATAAAATATTATTTAACTATTTTGCAAAAATAAAATTAAAGAAGAAGCCAAGTAAGAACTATTGGAAGACTATTCTGAATTTAGATTTAAACTTGTTTCAGATTTTTTGCTTGTTTTAATTTTCATTTCAAGTAATGGTTAGAAAATTTTAAACATTTAGGAATAATTATCGCACCGATGACCGGCATAATTTATATTTAAAATAGTACACTTAATGTTGGATATACATTAAAGACATTTTCACATACTATAAGAATATTAAACTTACCATTTCATATTTCACTTCACATAAGTAATTCAATTTTCTTAGCATTCTATGCTCCTCAGATTTCCTTCCAGTTTCCACGCCAACTACATATACCCTCTTCCGCAGCATTCATTTGCCGGGTATTAAGATCTGTCGAAGTTACCGAAAGTTTTCGAACTCTGGCAACTTTTGAGCCACTTTTGATAAGTCAAGGCTTTTATGTTGATTTCTCTGTCGCATTATAGCAGCAGCTACTGTAAACATGCCATAAAATGATAAAATATATAACTCTGCTTTATCTATAAATTAATTGCACTCGGATATCGATTAGTTGTGTCCACAAGAAAGGACTTTCCACTCGCCTTGGCCTGGAAGCGCTTACAACTGCTCATATTCGTGTTGCAGTTGATGCTTTATCGTTTTTCAATTACCGGTACATGCCACGCCCCCTGCTGACTGGCTCACCTGACGCCCACAAAGTGCAATTAAGCCGCATAATCTCAGTTAAAGCCTGCGGGGCAATCTACGGCGGAAAGTCAGCATCGTAAATTGCGAACGGAGGCAGGGGAGGGGCACGTAATCTATAAAGGAAGGGAGGAGGGGGAGGGAGTGGGTGGTATTCATATTGCCATTAATCATGCGTTGTTATTTTAAAAATTAAAACTCCATGCAATTTATCATAATTAAACCTCACGACAGCTCAAGTTATACCTCAAAGCAAAAGTAAAAACAATCTTTTTCTCTTCTTTTTTTTTTGTTTTTTTTTTTTTGGTTTACACATTTTGTTAATTAAGTTTAAACATTTATTTACAACGTTTGCTGTTTCGTTTAGCAGCTTCGATTCAAGTCGCTTAGGTCTAGTCGATTAATCGCCTTTAGTGTGTGTATAGTTAGTTAGTTAGGTATAGTATACATATATTAACTAGAATGCGCCTAAACAACTTACGTATAAAAATACTTAAAGCTGCACTAAAACCAAGAACAAAATCTCCTTTACATATATACAGTTGTCAGTTATCAGTTAACAGTGGTGGCGCCTCCGTCTTATGTACAGTCTGCTGGCAGTGGCCTGTGCATGGGCGTGTGGGCGTGGCGTGAAAGGTGCTGAAAGGGGGAGGGAGTAAATGAAATCAATTGCAGATTCCCAGCCGTGGGGATTAGAGACACCGACTGCACTTACATACAGTACACTGTGCGAAATTGCCGACATCAAACATAAGTTCAGGCTCCGGACCCCTCCCTCTAGTACGCCGCGGGCGTTAGTTGTAGCAGCAGCAGTGATGGGCGCAGTGGGCGTGCCATGAGTGTAACGGTTAACAGCAAGAGCAGCCAGAGACCCGGCACCTCCAGACGTACGCCCAATTCATGCTGCATGGCTGCGTGCTGTTCGCTTTTAATGATATGCACAAAGACGCTGTCGGAGTCTGTGAGTGAGACGAGAGAGGGGGGAGGGAGATTTGTTACATTTCTCACATTACACTACACCTCAATGATATCTATTGACTACTGCTACTGCTGCTACTACTCACTGGAGTTATCCGCGGAACATGTGTAATTTCCGGAATCCGTGTGCAGCACACGCGATATGACCAGATTGCTGGTCTTTATCTGCTGCTCGGATATCACCCGGATGCCGCCGCGTGTTGAATCGCTGACTAATTCCGTATCCTTGTACCACAGCATCTGCGTGTACGGCCCCGGCGCCTGAGGTGCTATGCATGTCAAATTGATGTCACTGCCGCTCTGAATGTAGAGCTCACGGTTCGCCAGGATTTGTGCCTTCGATGCTGCAAGGAAAATGCAAGAAAAGCATTGCCGATTGTCAATTACCGGAAAAGCAATTTGCACTTATACATGGAAAACATGTGCACTTCACTCCGATGCGTTACGGTTCATGTCATTTTGCAAGCAATTCATTACTATTCACTACTATTCGCGACTACTATTCACAACTATTCATTCAATCTGTTGCAACTGTGTTTCGCATCATTTACTCACAGTATGTTTCTGTCACCTCAACACTCACTCCAACTTCTACTTGATTTTAATTAAGCATTCCTTTCATTACTTTTAGTTTTCATACCAATTTATTTTTCATATTTTGTTCATACTCTGCCAAAGGTACAACAAATTCGAGTCATTACAGTTGTGGCATGTTATATCGAATAATTTAAAAATGTTCCAACTTTTCTAATTCTAGTTTTTTGTATTCTATTGCTATTGCTGCTGTCGGTGTTTGTTTTCAATTTTCGAGTAAGTTTCAAGTTTCTGTCTTTCATATTTTCTCTTGTTTTTCACCTGCTGCAAGTTACTAATTCGCTTTTCATTTTTGATGTTCGGGTTCCTTTCCGTTTCCTTTTGGCTTTTATAATTCTGTTTTCTGCTGGAATGTTTCTTCTATCCATTGCACTGACAGTTTCAGATTTCCTGGCAGTATATATATATATATATAAATTGTTATACAAATATCTGTTTCTACAGAGTTTGAAGTAAGCATACATGTATATTCGCGCAGTGTAGGTAACCCAGTATTAATGTATTCTTATCTGCCACTATACATAACTTTCACATAGAATTTATATAGAGTAACTATCTTATATATCTCTTATATCTTTTTAACTCACTTCTAAAAGCTGAATATTTTGTAAAAGTCTTAATTTATTTATTTCATTTCTTTCAATAATTTTGTGTGCGTCTCGGTTTACAGTCGGAATCCTAGTGCTTCCAAAAAAGTCCTAAAAAATACCTGCTTGGCGTTTTCACTTATTATTTATCGATGTCAATCGATAACTGTCAATTTAAATTCAACTGTTTACAAATTTTAGATTGCAATGCTATGCCAAATGTATGTCTCTCTGCTCCCATCGATAAATCGATATACTATTGCTCAATACTCACTCACAACCATCAGCTTGTAGGCCAGACTTATTTTGGGCTCTGTGGACACCTGACACTCGTAGATGCCGGCATCGCGTGGCTGCACCGACACCACCTTCAGCACCCACTCATCGGAGTTGTCAATGTGGCGGGCCAGGAAGCGTTGATCATTGGTATAGGTCATGATGCCGATGGTGAGTATGTGCAGATCACGCTGACGTATCCAGGAGACGGCACGATCACCCAAGTTCCGGACACGGCAATGCATGCGAGCCGTGGTGCCCAGGGCGGCGATTATGTCACGCTGAGTGTTGTTATCGAATAGCGGGTCAAGTTCCTCGGGTATGAGATTGGAGAGCTCCGTGGCCAGTGCTGGGGAAGAGATAAGTACAGTGTCAATAAACGCTTGTCAAAGCGACCATTGCCCCGAGCAGAACAATGCGGGACTTGTCGCACTCAATCATGCAGACAAGACACTCAGACTCGCACTCGCACTCACACTCATACTCCCAGTCACACTCACATTCATTCAAACAATGGCCGACTGGCACGCACTTGAGCTGGGTATTAAATAACTGTATCTAAATGTCAATCTAAATGTATTCGCATGCATTCATATGCGAACATTAAGATGGAATCACATGTTGCATGATACAGTACTAGTAGAATCGAAATGAAAGTGAATGAAGTGAAGTGAATGTGAATGCGAATGCGTGTGGTCAGACGTGTATTTTGATTAACGAGTGAGTATTTATGCCTAATTTATGCCAAAGTTGTGCACATCCTATTGGCAGACCACCAGACCACTATATAGAGTCTCTACACCCATTCATATTATGATCCATCATTTGGGATCTGAGCCGCAGGCTCGAGTGATTTATGTGTGGGATTGTGTAGGATGCTTTATCAACATCAGCGTATTAGCCAACTAATGCGCTAATAATCCACAACTGGCCTAAACAAATACAAACAAAAATACAAATATCAAATACCAAATATTAATCCCAATACAAACACACACGTACATTACAGGCATACATGTCATGTGTGTGTGTGTGTGTGTATTGATTTATTGTAGCCATACTCATAGTTCATGCTGCTATCAAATATCGGGCAATAAAATGCCGTTAAACACTTAATTGAAACTGTTGCTCACTTGAAGCCCCCCTACTTTGTACTGCCAAATATTTTACAAATGAAATTGCTTTCTCCTCCCCAACGAAAGTAAATAAAAAGCACACTCACACACACTCTCACACACTCAAACCCTCGCACGCATATCAAAAAATATAAAAATTTTTTTAATAAAACTTCTGTATTTACATACAAAGTGTGGCTTTGGCGAGTAGTAACCAGAGAGTGCCTGGTTTTTTGTTCAAAATTTAACCACAGCCAAAGCAAGATACAATTCGACCGACCGACTACTGTACTGCCTCCCACACACACACCCATACACACCCCACACCCCACACCCCACATGCCAGTTGCCCCATGTGGGCACTAAAAATGAAGGCAGGTGCCATAAATAATAAATGAGAAATTGCATTTGCTTCGGCAAAAGTAAAAATAAATATAATTTCAAATACATGTGCGTGAATAAACACTCATAAGAGTCATTCGCATATTCATGCATTCGACAAAGACATTCGCAATTTGCTGCTATATTGCAATTCACATAAGTACAGCTCTAATTAAAATTGCAATTTGACTTAATATGGCTTAAAAGAAAAGCGCTTAACAGGTTGCTAAGTAACCTTGATTGAAGCTGCATTCAATTTAATAAGTTTTATTTTTTTATGGAAAGTAAGGCACAGCAGGCAGTTGCAGCTCAAAGAGTTGAAAGCAGCTGCTAATATTCTCAATGAGTTGAGATACTGTTCAGACTACTTACTGAAAGCTTTTAACTTAAAGCTAGGGCAGGTTTTTTTACAAAGTTTTTGTCACCTTTCTTTTAAATAAAGTAAGAATCTTTTCAATAAAGACTTTTATTAAGATTTTAATAAGATTTTCAGCAGCAGCTTAAAGCTTCTTTAAAGTTAGATGCAAATATGCTAAAGGAGCTTTAAGAAATGTTTAACAATTCGAATTTTAAAAGGGCAGTGAGCTTTTATGAAGATTTTCAGCAGCAGCTTAAAGCTTCTTTAAAGTCAGCCGCAAATATGCTAAAAGAGCTTTAAGAAATTTATAAGAATTTCTTTTAACATGTATAAAGCTTGTATAAGAATATTTTCATTGCAATTTGTATAAGAACTTAAAGCTTTATATGCATTGATTAGACATTATTTTTAATTATATTTGGCAAATTAGTTTATCACTTTAAAGTGCTGCTAATACAAAGGTTTTGAATAAAACTAATTAGTCTAAGCATTTCATATCTAATCCTATACTAAATAGCTAATAATCGCATTAGTATACAGGAATATTATACCAGTGACCTAGATCGTTAATCTCTGCATATCTTTGGTCGGAGCAAATGAAACTTGTGGCTATTTTATTGTCTTCTGTGCTGTGCATGCAAAGTAATTATATTATACACAAAAGCTTTTTGCCAACTGGTGAATAAATAAAATAGTAGCAGGTGTAATATGCAGCAGCACGTGAAGTTGGCTGCGGCTAGTCAACACTGCAAAGCGGAAATATAATTTGCTTAACAAGTGTAATTAAATTAAGTTGAAATTAAACTAAAAGCAGCCTTGGCTTATTCCCTGACTTTTATTGGACTTTATGGCGCAATTCGCTTTATTACGCGACGCGTAGGAATGCTTTGATTAATACTTTCAGTCTTAATGATCCATTAGTTTGCTTTAATTGTTCTTTAATTGCTGCTCAAACTAAGCTCATCTATCCTTAACTTTTGAACTTTGATTGATTCAGTCAGGGAGTGGGGGGGGGGGGGGGAGTGGTTGTACTTACCAAAGTGTTGCATATGCCTCAAGCTGTGCTTATCGATTGTTGTGGTTAATCCCATGATCACAAGCAGCGCCATTAAGTATTCCAACAACATTTCATGCGCAATTTGTGACGCTGTTAAATTATAACTGCAAACCAAACAGCCGCAAAGACGAAACAAGAGTAGTAGTATGAAGTGTGAGTAAAGCAGAGAAAAAAGTAATTAAAATAAATGATGGCAATCGGAAAACTCAACTCGAAATGAGAGACAGACAGGGAGACAGACCGTCAAGGACTTAAATGAGTCAACGCCATATTGTTTTGCCATCCGCCATACTTAATTTATAAGTATTATGGCGGCAACAGAGACCATCTGAAGGGATTAGATTTTGAGTCGCGCAAGAGTCTTAGTCGTAACAAAGACTTGCAGATAGCGCAGACCGAAGCACATTCATTTGAAATGATGACAAGTCCGCAATGCGGTTGAGTTTTCAATCACCACGACACGCCCGCAGCCATACGCTCAAGTGTCGAGTGGGTGGTCGAGTGGGTGGCAGCTGGAGTGGGCGGGTGAGTGGGCGAGTGGGTGGCAGTCAAACTTGAGCAATTTCTTCATTAAGCTGTTGTTGAAACACGAAGAGGGTGAGAAAAGTATTCGGATAGGGGACAGTTAACTTTTTGGCCAGGGGCTATAATTTCGGTCTGGTCACGTTTTACTAATACACTTAATTGTACTCATACTCGGTCATCGTAAACGGTATTTTGCATTCGTTTCTATCATTTTCTTTTCGAGTGTGAAGGAGAGTGGGGAGTAGTGGGTTGGTGGGTGGGTGGTTTGTTTGGTTGGGTTTGTGGCTACCTTTCTGCGGACTAAAGCAATTTGTAAGTGATGCGTTTGGATTCAATGTAGCGCGAACTGCGTGCCGCCATTTCATGCGCAACGTAAGGCATTCGAACGCCTTGCGTCTTTCACGCGCTTCTCCACTGCGTACAGTTTGTCGACAAATTCTCAACGAATTTTTAATGATTTAATTTTGATTAAAATTTATTTATTTCGAATTTAATTTATTGAATTTTTGTAGATTTTACATAACAAGTTTAACGTGTTGTTGCGTGCATTTCAAACACTGTAACGTTCAGGCACGATTTGTCACTGCGCGTGAGTCGTGACACGTTGGGGCAGTCACTGTGTTGTTGAGTCACGCTTTTACTGTTGATAACGGTGCACAGCACGTGGCACGTTGCGTGTGGCTTGAGGCGCGTTAAAGAACTGAACTTGCCACATGAAACTAACCTAGGCTGAACCTGAACATATACCCGTACTTCGTTTTATATGCAAATGAGCGCAACGCAGGCGCAGTACCGCATGTTGCCAACTGAATTGCCCGCAACATGTTGCGGCAACATTCATTGAAATCTAATCTAATTGTAGCATATACGATTGTTGTTATTGTTGCTATTGTTGCTGCCATCGATAGGGACCAGACTTGTAAAGAAATGAACGTAAGAGCAGGCCGTTCGAAATAAAATTCATTGGAAATGGCTATAGGAGTGCTTATGAAATATTTAACAAGGCATTCAATGTAATGCCAAAAACACTTACAAAACGCCGTTTGATTTGTGTCACGCAACAGCAGCAGCAGTAGCAGCAGCAATAAGAGCAGCAGCAGCAACAGCAACAACAACAATTGTAACAGGAACAACATTAATAAAAGGCAGGCAAAATCGCATGCATGACAAGGCGTGTTTTTACAAGGTTTTGTCAGCGTGTCTCAATTGAAAGTGGCAACCCCACACTCACACACACACACACTCATACTCACGCACATATTTTCACATGAACACCCATGCATACACTTAGTCACATACCGTGACCCATTGTGCTGGAACGGAAACGGATATGAAGCCAGGGACTAAGCCTAAGCAATATTGTTACTGTTGTTGTTGTTGTTGCCGCGCCTGTGGCTCTGCTGCTGTCTCAGCCTCGGCCGCAGCCTCAGCCTCAGTCGCGGCCTCAGTCGCTGCATATGCCTCTCTGCGCTCTGCTGCCAGCGACTTATCAAAATCGATGAGGCAACATATGGTCGATTTTAATTTTCTATCACAGACAACATCGTTGACAACGCAGCATAGCCATCGACACCAAACACAAAGACAGATACACGCACACGCACACACACATTCAATCACATACACACACTCACACTCACACACTCGCATTCTACAACTCTCCTTTGCCCCCACCCGTCGCTGCATGCAAATTCGTTTAACATATTTTCTTTAGAAATTGAATTTCAAAGTTATTATAAATATTTCGTCAGACAAATGCAATTTCAATGGAATTCATTTTTATCCAGCTGTCTTTTCAGTTTTGTTTATGCACATTTCTCATTTTTTTACCTTACGCGCATTTATTATAAAACTCGACTTGGCTGTTGTCTTAGCATTACTATAAAAAATGCGTCGAATAAAAATCAAATAACCAAAAACAATTGCCCAGCAGCCACTTAAGTAGATGCGCTCCCTCCTCACCCCACATTTCCATACTCATTTCCATGCACCCCTCTGCGCCTCTTACACTCTGTACTCCTGCCATTTATTATTTTACACTAACAAGACAAACATTCCTTCAAACTAAGCGACGACATTTTTCCATGACCCAGCCCAAAAGCAGTGAGGATGCTGCGGTTCAGTCGGACGTAGTCGATAGTATAGCATACGATCCAAGAATTTCATATTGCAATGTTTATCCTATCAATAAATGTTTTGCATACACACAACTTGCATTATAGATTTAATCCTCTTAGCACTCTCAAAAGTATGTAATACTAATTTTTATGTTGAGATCGAAGCGTTTAAATAGACAAATAAACAATCAGGACTAAATTCAGTTCATCTGAGGACAGCTCGCTGTGGTACATGTGCCTCTGCCTCTTCTCTACATTTGCACAAAGCCATTACACCCTGCTTAACACAGTTTCAATGAGCGCCGGGTATTAAAATATGAAGACCCCTTGGCGCTGCTCCAGCTAGCAATGGGTAGCTCTATTTGTTTATCGAATTTTTGCTTAAAGTACTGGCATTTATTTCTGTGCATAACATTTGAAATTCATAAATAATTGAATATTTTATAGCGTTGCGTAAACATATTTATTGGCTCGTTGTGTTTTGGTGGGTCGAATGCTTTGTAATTAAATGTAAATATAATCCCTTAAAATGCTTCATGCTTTTGTTTATTGTTTATTTTCTGTTTTGGGGTTCAACAATTAACATTTAATTGAAATTAAATGTTCGCAACGATTTCATATTAAATTGATATTTAAACATTTGCTTTCATTTCTTCCCTTGCCAGTTGCGTGCACAATAAACATCAGCTGGAAAACTATAACACAGCAGCTCGACAAAAATAATCCATAAATAAGAACTAAACATAAAATATGAATAGGAATATTTGGTTGAATTTTGTATTTATTTTAAAGCGTGGCGAAAAGACTAAATTAAGCAAAAAAGCATTGGTAGGTAAATAAATGAAATATAATACTGTCTGTATGATAGACTTTGGTATAGAATAAGTTCATGCAGCACACGATAGAAGGGCATTGTTTTAGATCAGATTTTGTGAAGTTTTTATGCATTTTAATAAGTGGTGAGGGTATTGAAAGCTTTGTAGAAAGACGTATACGAGTATATAGAGACCAAAAGAAAATGATTGAATCGATTCGAATTACTAAGCTGATTAGGAACAGGTATACATTACATAGTACAAAATTATGCTTTATTTCTAGGATTATTTCTGATTGTCTGTAGATTTGCAATACTAGTTTTGGATCCAGTCTTTATTTTTTTTTCAATTATTATTTGAAGAGGCATGAAATTTGTTTATTTTTGTTTACTATGTAGGAAAATTTACAACTTCGTTTTCTGTATATACACTATCTCAAAGCTATTACACACTGCTCATTTTCAATAAGTACAGGGTACAATACACGTTAAAACTTTTACTAGAGAGAGTGTATTTTGTAAAATACACAAACATGCAACGACCAACAATTATAAATGACTTGGAATTTAAATTTGTTTATAATGGAAATATATAGTCGGCATATTTTATGATTACTTACTAGCGACCTAGTTAGAATTCAACGACCTGCTTAACCGATATGTGAGTTATTTTGCGAAAACACTTTAGTTTGTTTGGCTTGGAAAGGGAAAGCCAAGCATATTTTTGACCTGTGTAAACTGAAGCATGCACTTTGTAAGTACTTTGGTAAACATGAACTTGCCTCTGGCTGAGGTATCCCCGGTATGTTGTGCTTGTGTTTTGCGGAATGTGTTAAGCAGCCCGTTGTCGACGGTCGACGGTCGACAGTCGACCTCTGGTACTTGCCGCAACTTGTTATTGTTGCTGAGAGGCTTCCTCTCTCCCCTCGCCGCCCACCACTTTTGGTGTCTTCGATTTGGACATTGATTGCATACTGAATTGATGGAAATACATGGGAGATGAATGGTAGTGGGGGCGAACCAAAAGAACAAAAAAAGAGTAGGTTGTAATATGTATGAGAACATGTTGTTATCCCAAAGGGAAGCCCATCTACCGGGAAATTGAATGCGGGGCGTGTGTAAAATTGATAACTTTGTTTGTGTAAACAGCGTCGCGACATTTCCCTCCGATGCCCTTCGATCTGTCTCGCTGTATCCCCAGTATCATGCTGAGGCCCCTCCCCAGTCGTCGCACAATCTCACAGCGAGCACCGACAAATTTCACTTGACATGATGTATGTGTGCGTTACGTGTGCGTGTTTATCGCGCATACGTACCGTTGTACAGTGGCTGAAAATCGAAATTAGTGTGGCAAAAATCCCCTCTCCACTTAATTTTTATAGAAAAAAGGTAAATGCCAGTCGATTATCATATGTCTCTAGTGTTTTATGCTAAAAGATTTATAATTTTAAGATTTTTTTTGTAAGCTGTGGAGCTTGTTAAAGTGGAAGAAGTTTATACAAAATTGTTGATTGATGTCCAAAGATAATTCGTGTTCTTAAAGCCCCTTAAAGTGCCACACCAACTTTTAATATAAGTTTAAAACTTCTTTAAACTCTTGAGAATATTCACGCCAAGTTTCAGGCAGATATCTTTACCAGTGTTCAAGTTACAGATACATTCCGTTTACAACCACTGTGCGTTGGCTACTCACCCCAATGTGAGTGTGTACAAATGGGAAGGGGGGCGTGTGTATCGCACACACACGCCTGCGAATTATCGGTGTCAATTTTTATGCTGCTACGTGTGCGAAAATTTAACAGAGCAACTGATGATGAGTGGAGCTGGACGAGCTGAAACGCACGCCCGGTTACCTTTAGACAAAGTCTGAAGCAACAACAAGCGTAAGAGGAGCAGTTACAGTAACAGCAACAATAAAAGCAGCAACAACAATTGCACATAAAACGATGTCGCCCAATTTGGCATTACATTTTGGTTCATTGTTGTTGACATCGAGTCGATAACCGAAATGAATCCAAAGCAGAGCACAGAAGGCAAATGCATAGCCAGACGAAAAAGACCAACAAAAAAAGTAAAAGTAACAGACGCACACACACACACTTGGCAACAAAGGCACAATCGAACAGGAGCTGAAGGAAAACAAGAGAACTCGAAAAGAGCTAAAAGGCAAATCCAGTAGCTCGAATTGAAACTGAAGCTAGAGCTGCTCCTATGCATTGTCAGTTTACCGCTTGAGATTCAGCAAGAGCTACAGCTTCAGTGTCAACTACAGCTTGAAATAGTATAGATACCGATTGCGATTCCTGTTGCTGTTCTGAGGAGTACTCGTATACCGTTAAGCTTTGCCTCAACTGTTCATCAGAATTACAAATTGTATGAGTATTTCGATTTCCGGTATTTGTGACGCTTGAGTTAACAATCGCAGTAAGCAGCCAAAATCATTCGATTCTCGACTATTTTTATTTTATATTTTATTTTCCCTGTGTTGTTGTTATTGTTGTGTTTTCCCCCCCTTCGACTGGGGAAACCCCCAAACTAGTCACGCCCAACGCCCCCGACGCACACGCATGCGATTTAAATGCCGTATAAAGTTTTATGCATATTGTGCACTTGTTATTATTGTTGTTGTTGTTGATTTGTGCTTTAGTTTCATAAGATGAGACAAAAGGCAAGAGCTCAAATTTAACATGGTAATGAGGAATAGCACATGCCCTGACCACATAATTCAATAATATTTGAGCATATTCATACTATTGCATTATTGGGTCTTTAAATAAAATTTAGCTTATTTATTTACTTATTTATCTATTAAATTATTATGCTAAAATAGTTGAGTAAATTAATAAAAAAAACATTCTAGCATCTAAATTCAACGATTCAAAATGTATATAATATTAAACCAAATAATTCAAATCTTTGCAAAATTACTTTACAAAGATTTATAAAGAAAATATTTAAGAGTCCTAACTTTTAAAATACTTATTTTGCTATAGGAAGTATTTGTTGAATTCATATAATTATTTATTATTAATTTTAGCCTTTATTATTAATTAAATTATTAGCTAAATATATGACTATGACACCTTTCATTCCTTACTCCTTTTTTTATACGACAAATATCCTATGATTGCAACTGTATTTATTCAGCACTGTTCTTTATTTACATGCCGATTTACACAATACACATACCCTGCTATAGAGTATATGTGTATAACAAAAGGCAGTATGAAAGAGGAAAATTCCCCAAACGGTTGCCATTTGAGGCGCTCGGTTGTCAAAACGTTTGATTCGATTAGACCGATTGATTGTATTAACATAGAAAACGCATTGATTTCGCTCACTTGAGCACCCCAAAAACATTCCACTCCCTTCCACTTCCCTTTCTACACACACACCCACCTCCCATTCCACTCACAATAGTTCGTGTGAGAGCAACAAAACATGGTCGACAAATTCCCTATAAAGATTTGGCCCTTAAAATAACTTGAAAGCAAATTATAAAACCCTTTCGTGTGCTGGAAAACAATTTTGACTCAAGTGCTTTCGAATGGATTATACACTTTGTGCGGATTATGTATTAAGTACATAATAAATAAGTAAGTATAATTAATATATTAATTCAAATTGACATTAAATGTGTTTATATTTGTGTCTGATTTACAACAATTAAAACTCAGTAATATTTTATGTACATATTAATTAATTAATATTAAATTAAACATTTGTTTTTTCTGTAAGTTTATTATGCTAATTGACTATGCGATAGTGGAATTATTTTGATAAATTACAACATGTAATACATACCCTGTAGTTGAGTCAAAGGTTAAAGGGAGTGCACGTACTTAATGCCAGATTAATTGAAATGTTATCGTATTCCATACTGTAGTTGATAGTCAAACAATTATCGGAGTGTTATCATAATGATGCATAATTTCATTTGCTATAGGATATTTTGTAGCCTCCCCGATTGGGCTAATAAATTAAATCAGAAAACTAATTGAATAGATGCATAATAATGTCAAGCATTTTCCATTATGGCCAGATGAAAATTAATTTTCAATTTCAACCGAAAATTTGTGCTTACAATCAAAACTCATTTGCTGCTGACAAGTGTGGCATTTAAATAAAAACGAGTAAAGGGGGAGTGGGAGAGCATAAATATGTATAGTTTGATTTAGTTGGACTAATCCAATCAGAGCATAACTATGGTCTACTACGCACAGTTAGTACAAACTACACACACAATGAGATGAGGTCATCGTTGAGGCGCCAGTTTAATGAGAAACCAAAACTCATTTCACACTTTGTGGCAGAGTGGGGGAGGGTAGGGGGAGGGGGAGGGAAAAGTTTAAACGTCTGCTGGCCATAAAATAAACCAATGATTGACCAGCCATCATGTGGCAGTTGGCCATGGCCAAAATTCCCAACTGGGAAAATTGCGAAAATGTTAAACGGTCGATAGTCACTGGTGACTGGTAACTGCTACTGGTAACTGGTACTGCTACTGGTACTGGTACTGGTAACTGGGGCGTTTAATTATGGCCAACATAATGTGCACAAATAGCAGGTTACATTCAATTTGACATGTAATTTTATCGCATCAAGCAAAAACTTTATATGTGTGTGGCAGTGTGTGTGTTCGCCGCGTCGCGAGCAATTCAAATACATATATTTTATTATTTTATTATCTACTGTTTTATAACTTTTTTGTTCCCTCTAAGCTGACACTCAAACTTTCCGCACGTTTTCCGTATAAAAAAAAACCAAACGAAGAGAAAAAAATTCGATTCCATGGCCAACGTATAGCCAAAAGCTTCCGTCAGCAGATTTGTGCGGACCACGCCTACCGTCCGCCCCCACAGCCACCATTGCAAGTTGGCTAACATAAGACGCGGCAAATGGCGCAATTGTGTGAAAGTTGAAAAACGTTTTTGGCGAAATGTGCGGCACTAAACAATGCCATAAAGCGTCAAACTTGTCGATACTTTTTTTGTTCTGCCAGTGTGTGTGTGTGCGTGTGTGTGTGTGTGTGTATCTGTATCTGAAGCTGTATCCGTATCTCGCTCGTAGACTGTGTTGTCAATTTCAGTTGCTGGTTTTTCCATGTTATTTGTGCTACTTTGATTATAACAATGAAGCTGGGGGAAACGGGAATAACTGAAACTGAAACTCAAACTGAAATAGAAATAGAATCATAGCGATTGTGAGTGAGTGGAGTGGAGTGTGAGTGGATGCTGCTACGACAATCGCTTACAATCTTGGCAGACAAAAGTTTTCAATTTGTAACTATTTGTTGTTTTGGGTTATGTAAATTGGCTCTCGGCAAAGCTCTAGTTCCTCTCATTGTTGTTGCACTGTTTAAAAAACATTTTCATTGCGTTTGCATTTACGAATTTGCTTTGCTCGTAACACTCGTACTACTATCTGCTTTACACTTCATTTGCAGTTGCTACTAGTTGCAGCATTTGCCAAAATAAACAAAGAAGAAAAAATAGTGAGAGCAAGTGAAACTGTAAAACGAAATGATTATGGCCATTAATGTGCATTCAGTTAATGCTAAAGAGCTGACTAATTTCGTTGAGCATGCAACAAAAAAAGAAGAAGTATTTGCCAGCGAGTAAGTTGGCCTTAACGCTCCCTCCCCCACCCCCTTCCTACTTGGCCCATTAATCATTTATGGACATCAGTCGAGCGAGCGAGCGTTGGAGCTCAAGAGTTTTAACAGTTTTTCACTTAGTCGGAATGTCAGTTTGTGCAGTTATTCACTTATTCCGTTAGTCGCTTATTCCGTTATTCATAGCATTTTCAGCACTTTCAGCAAGTTGCCAAAACTTTGCCATGCCACACACAATGCAGTTTTATAGGCCAGGATATGCGGTTCCAGGACCTCTCAACATAATGGCAATCGCTGGCTAACACTGCTTAGCCCTCGAGTCGTTGTTGTTTTGATTGTCCTGATTGTTGTTGCCGTTGCCGCTGCCCCTGCCGCTGCCCCTGCTGCTGCTGCTGCTGCTGCTACTGTTTGTGTGGCCTTGCCACGGTGGGGCAGCAGCAGCTATGGCAACAATTGTTTGCCCCAGGCGGCTTTTTCAATGGGCAATTTAACCTAACGGAGATAGTACTGTTGTCTCTGTAAACCACCCCACCGGTCCCCACCACCCCTGTGCACTCGGCTGGGCCCTGTCCATTGGAGATGCCCCCAACTGTCGGCTTGGCAACTATCTTGATAAGTTTTCACAATATCCTTTCGGCTTAATAAATATATTTCAGCGATAAAAAAAGGCGAACAAAACATGTCGCTGACAACAGTCCCCCGACTTCCCCTCCGGCAAGGGAAGGTAATAAAATGCTTCAATAATTTAATTTAATTTCTGATGACAGCGAAAAGCCACAAAAAAATCCAACTTGAACTCGACATACACTATAATCCCACAAGGCCAAAAAACATTTTTAAAATTTCGCTGAGTAGAAAAATTATTAAAATAAAATTAATACTGATAAAAAAAAATTATGTTGGCGGCTGACAAGTGAAATTTTGACAATGTAAACTCTTTTTATGTTCATCAAGAATAATTTCAATAATTGGAAGTATTTTTTTAAAATATTTTTAGCCCTTAAAATAAGGATTGCAAGTAAGGATTTTAAATTTATTTGGATGCATATTCCTGAATGTTTTGTGATTTTTCTGGAAAATAAAATAAAAAATAAAATATAATAATATATACAAAAATATTCCCTGAAGGAAAATTATGTATTGATATGAAATACAGATTTTTTTCTTAATAATAATAATAATAATATGTTTAATTAAATTAATTCTGAGTTATTTATTTTAGATTATTGTGTGTATTATATCTCAATTTTTCAATAATAAATAATGAAGATTTTTGATAAAAGATACTAGCAATAAATGCTTTGAAGATTTAAATTTTTCTCTTAATAAAATTATAAAAATATTAATAAATATGAAAAAGGTTAAATGAACTGAGAACTGAGAATGAAAGTGATATTTTGCAACTGTTTAATTATTATAGAAAATATTTAAATACATCTAACTGTATTCCTATTTCACTTAGTCGAGAGTGCAGCAAATCGTAGTGAAGTTGAAATAGTATAATGACACTCGACTCAAAGCTACTCAAAACAAAACAAAACAAGAGAAATGGCGGCAAAAAGCAACAGAAACAACAGCAAGAGCGACAAAAAA
This sequence comes from Liodrosophila aerea, assembly GCA_035045005.1. Classification (NCBI taxonomy): domain Eukaryota; kingdom Metazoa; phylum Arthropoda; class Insecta; order Diptera; family Drosophilidae; genus Liodrosophila; species Liodrosophila aerea. The sequence continues at coordinate 238,679 of JAWNNL010000154.1, forward strand.
AAGTGAAAGAACAATAATAGGAGCAGGAACAGGAACAACAACAACAAAGTAAACATATGTCAATTTTCCACTCGAATTGCGATGCAAAGCTGAAGTGAAAAACGTAACCAAAAAAGCAAAAAAGCAAAAAAAAAAAAAAACGCGTTGAATGGAAAGCAGTGAAAAAACCAAAGACCAGTAAGAGAAACAGAACCAGAGCACTTGATAGACGCAGAGGGACTGAGGAGCAGCGAGGGAGAGTGTGATCGGATGGGTTGGGAGAGGGGAAGAAAAGCAGGGGAGGGAGAATAGAGAGACCAATGCCCAGGAATGTTACGTTCTAAATGCGATACGTTCTCTACTTATGTCATGTATGTGTGTGTGTGTGTGTGTGTGCTTACATATGTGACTGCTAGTATGTATGCATGTATAACGGTACATACTTCTCCATGTATTTTCATTTGGCTGCCAACAAAAGTCGATTTTATTGAAAATTTCTTTGGCTATTTTGCAACGTTTTCTTTTATATGATTTTATTTTTATTTCTATTTGATTTTTTTACGCTTTGCTTTCTTTTTATACATATACATAGTACATATATACATAAGTAAGTCTATACGTAATTCTAAAGCATTTTAAGAAGTTTTGCAGTGCGGCCAACACGAACATTTTGTTGATAAATATTGGTTTACTCATATGGTATATACTATATATTTGTATTATAGTATATAGATACATATATGTACGTATTGTGCCACATGTGTGCCGAGGCAATGGAGTCAGTGACTGGTTCCAGAGTGCCGGACAAGGACAAGTCCGACGACAAGTGGGCGGCTTCCTTGGGGTTAGGTGAATAGCATTCTGTTTGGGGCCGCAGACGGGTTTGGGTTACGGTTTGGGGTTAGGGTTGCGATTGGGTTTGTTATGCCGAGACGTCAGGGCCATGTCAAAATGGCAAATTGCTGAGAAACATGTAATTTTCATGGTAAGTTACATTTATATTGTGACATTAAGTGGTTGGAGATCTCAAGAGGAGGGGAAATTGTTGCTCACATTTTTTTCTCTTTTTTTTTGAGCCTATAAATTGATTGCAATGCCAAAATGAGAGCCCATTATCGCAACGTTTATTTGTGACTGCAAATGCTTCAGCACAAGTGTTTGTGCACACACACACATACACACACATTCACACACATTCATACATACTACCACACACAGATGTAGCTGAAAATCAAAAACAGTCCCAAATCGTCTTAATTTGGTTTGGCAGAGCACAAGCAGAAATACTCTCAGACAAGTAAGTCGAGCACTTGCTCTGTTGAATGCTTTTCGTAGAAGAGAAATTGAATGCAAGTATTAATTGTTATATATGGAAATATTTTGCATGAATAATCTTTCGGTGTTTACTGATATATGGAGTTATTCCAGGAATTTTAAATTGAACAAAGGATTCAGCAATCGATTGCAATGAAAAGTAATCAATCTATATACGTACATAAAATTCTTTGTCCTGATTGATTGACTGACTGACTGATCATCACTGAAGTACGAGTAACTCAACTATTGGCTGATTATTAACCATTCCCTTTTAATATTTATTGTATAAACTCAACACTATTGACTAGATATTACCATGATGTAGTGTAACATATCGCATTACATACTACATATACCCTCAAGGGTAGAGCATAATGACATGACAGCTATTCAGCTGGAAACTTGAGAGGCGAGTGTTAAGCATTTAACTGGGTAATTCAACACTCGCTCAAACACTTCCCAAGCTGACTCACAGCCACACTCACAGAGTTACTGACTGCCTGACTGACTGACCCAGTGACTGAATGACTAACTGAACCGACTGAACTGACTGAGTGTGGTACTGAATGCAGTGTCATGCAGCTCATTGGCGAGCCTGCAATTTTTGGTTGAATCGGAATACATTCATCAAGTGCCAAGGTTTGAGTTTGTTTTGCCATTTTTGCTATTTGGCTTTGTCATGTCATCCATTCTGGCCATGACTTGTTCCAGTTGTTGTTGTTGTTGTTGCTGGTGCTGCTGCTGCCGCTGCCAGTGCCTGGCTCTGGATTAGATCAACATTTGTGTTAACCGAGTGTCTGTGTAGGCCTCTGTGCCCCCCACCCCTTCTCTACCACCGCCCAACTGAACAGAAGCAAACGTCAAACAATAAATCGCAGCTCCTTGTGCCTGCCAGCATAATAAGTACGTTAGCTTCAACGTTTATGTAATCCGTTGGCTGCTCGGCTTTCCCCATTTGGCGATTAACCCGCCCGCCTGCCAGGCGTTGCTACACACACAGACACACCCACACCCACACACAGACAGAGAGACATACAAACAGACAGTTAGACAGCCATATAACCACAATCGCTGCCATTGCCAAAGCTTCTGCTTCAGCCTCAGCTACAGAGCAGCACTACAAAGCAGACAGCATCAAGTTGAGCTCACCTTAGCTCAGCCCAAGCAGGGGGTAAATGAGGGCAGAGGGAATGAAGGGGGGCGTAGGAGAAGCTATGTTGGCTGCCTCTTTGCATTTTATTGTCGAAACGTTGTTGCTCTCATTGTTGTTGTTGTCGTTGTTGTCATTGTTGTTTATGTGCGGGTATCAAAACGCTATTATGGCATGACTATGACGTCTGTCTACCTTCTATACCTCACGACTTATACGACTATAGCTCTATAATACGATACCTACTTATACTTACTACGTACTTGAGCAGCTGCAGCAAGGATCTGTGCGAAGGATTTTCGACTTGCCACATACTCTTTGAGTATTGAAATTTGAGTGGAATTCCTCCTGTTGCTGTGCACAGCTTTTCAGCATGCCAAAACTTTAACAAGGAGAAGTTTATTTTTCTACAGCAAATTGTGTTTTCGATATGCAAAGTAAATTCTAAAAGCTTGCAATAAAAGTATTATAAGAAACGTAGTCATTCATAAGTAACTATTGGCAAGGAAATACTTTGGAAATCACCGTAAGTATATGAAGGTAACTTAGTTGCAGAAATGTAATAGTATTGGAGAGTTGCAACTTGCATGAAGGAGCTTATGCAATTGCCCTAGCTAAAAATGTAAACAAAGCAAAAAAGGGATTTGCGGCAAATATGTTTGATCTGATTACTCTGATAGAGTGTGCTAAAAGGAGAGTATGAGTAAGGGATCGAACTTGATCGAACATAAGAGAGCAGCTGACTCGAGTCACAATTGCATGCGCATACAACAGTCGTCGGTGTGTGTTTTCGAGTCGTGTGACGCCCGCGCATTGCCGAAGTCAAGCGAAGCTGCGTTGACTGCGCTGCGGCAGAGCGATTGCCGAGTACATATACATACATACATAATGGAGCTTTGATGAGCATTGCTGTCGCAAGAAGCTCGATCATGGCAAGTTCGATTGTTGACAAGTTAAACGCATGAGGAAGCATAGTTATGTATGCATAAATGTAACGAGGAATACCCTTATTGCGAAGTGGCAGCAGCATCAGCTAGGTGGCAACGTAACAGCTGATAGCTATCGATAAGCAGCAGCGATTATTAGCAACGAATGAACGAGTAGTAGCAGACAAGGTGCGAGAGTATTAAGTAGCGTCGTGGAAGGAAAGTCGTCGTGTCGTAATTAAAGTTGTATAAGTACGTTTAAGTCGATCCTGTTTCGTTGTGTCCAGGCATAAGTCGGTGCTGTGGTCAAGAGCAGAGATATACGTCAAGGGAGTTGCTGATTCGAGTTGCTGCAGCTGAGCGTCGCCAAAGAACAGGAGTTGCTGTCTACTCACATCACAGGCATTTCACAATATTTCATTAAGTTTCAATTCATTCATATTATATTAATATTAAATAAAAGAACCTGTTCTACACACATTCTACATAAATGTGTGGAAAAACTTGCAATGAGTTACATGGCAATAATCGAGTGTGATCAAGCCAAAACACACTGTAAATTATATATGATTTTATTTCACTTTAAGGAAGCATCACTATGTGTGTATGTAGATATGTTTATATGTATGTATAGTTCCAATAGTGGCACTGATTTGTGCATATTTACACAGTTTGCAATTAAATACATCAAATGCCAAAACTTTCAATCGACAAAGGGCAAACTTGTGAAATTGTTGCTTTAATAAATGTTGGCAATTATTCGCTTGAATGAATACCTGCCACATCTAATGATTACAGGGTATAATAGGTACACACAACACGCATACATACACACATATTTATCTCATTGTTGTAGTTGGAAGTAAAGAGCAAAAGCTCTACTATGCGTGAGTGTGTGTGTGTGTTTGTGACGCTTGTTAACGCCCTCGTTTCGGTGGCTTTGAAAACTTTGTCAGCGTTGCTGTTATTAGGCAAAAATTAAAGACTTTTGTCGCCTACGCATAGAGAACGCACGTACCCAGAAACAAATGGGCTTTGCAAATAAGCAAACAAAGCCCCGTCTCTTACAATACAAGCGTAGTGCAAAGGACAAGGGCGAGGACGAGGACGAGGTTGGATGGTAGTGGCTGGAGGTTCAACTGAAGGCATAAGCCTGGACAGCCTGCAAATTATTTTAAGCAAACTTCATTCTTAAGTTTGTACAACTCGTTGCTTGGGCAGGACAACAAGACGGAAGGAGGGCGGGGAATGGGTGGTTGGTAGTTCGAACGGAACCGGGCTCTAAGACAACGGTGGTGTGGAGGGGTAAGGGTAGGGGTCACTGAGAAAATGGGTAACAGTCCCTCGGCTCGAGAAGCAGAACGGCCGTAGCCCTGTTCATTGCTTGTTTTTCAATCATTATTCAGGCAAGGCTTTTCCAAGGATTTTGCCCAAAAAACATTGTATACGACTTGCACAAACTGTGTCTATGTCAGTGTGTGTGTGTGTATGTGTTTGCAGAGTATCGTGTTTTGCACGCTTTTAATTAAAATGGGGGCTACGATTTTTCACTTTTGCTCGGCTTTGAGCCGTGATTTATGAAACTTGCTTTCATGTTATATAGTTTTATGCATGTAAAACTAAATGCTAAGTAAATGCGAGAAAGGTTACCAACAGATACGCACACTAACAAACACTTACACACCCATCCACATCCACACACACAATAGTTCGCTTGGGTCTGCACTTTTAATTGAAAACCAGTCCAAAGGTCACTTCAATGTGGCCGACCGTAAGGAAATAAGAAAGCAAGTAACCTGCCTTAAACACGCTTTCTTATATAATTCCAGGGCAATTTTATGTGAAGACACCATACACACTAGCATACACTGCAAAAAAAAAGTGGTTAAAGAGCTGCAAAAGTTGGGTAAAACAAAAACTATTAATAGTCAGCAATTGATGTTTTTCAATACCACAAAATATCCACATCATACCCGAAATATTATATATACGTATATAGTAAAGTTCTGCTCCCTAATTTAACATAAGCCATAGAGTTTGTCTTAATCTATTCACAATGTAAACTGCCCATAAACTTTGAACTCTTTAAATTTAAGTAATTGACATCATATATATCATTTCAAATTTTGTTTAAATTCTGGCCATAATGATCTCCTATAGGGTAGTTCAATTTAAGCTGTAAAGAATGATGTTTTTCACATACAAATATATATAGATACATATGTACTTACTCGACTTCTCCCTAATTAACTGTTCAAAGTTCAGCGTCATATAAGTCTCAGCAGAGAACGCAAAGGCTCGAATTGCTATAGCTATGTTTTAAATTATTATTATTTTTTATTGAAAAGTACTACTTTTAATTTATAGTGTTAGTCACCTAATATTAACTTTTAATTTGAGTATAATATATAATGTACTTTTAACTATTTATTATAAACCTAACCTAAAATTAGTTTTAAAATTTTTTTGTAGATCATTACGTATATTTAATCGGACTTCAATATAAGCATAATAACCGTCAGATTTCTCGCAGTGCACAAACATGCACCTTATATGTTTATAAATATGTGTATGTGTATAAATATTTGTGTGTGTGTGTGTGTGTGAGGTATTTATAAAGGCCGACAAGTTGGTCTTATCAGGCAGCGCAGGCCTCTGGCTCGGTTGCCCCCGGTTGCTCCTGGTTATGCAGTGTTTGTTCTCGGTTGTCCCTGTACATCATGCGATTAACAAAAATGCCAACAACTAAGTACAGCAACTAAACTAAGCACAATTAATAGCACCCAAATGCGAGCAGCGGCAGATAGAAAGAATGTGTGTGTGTCAGGCAAAGACTGAATCAGAGTCTGAGCACATTTGGTAATATTGATACATACATAATAAGATTATGGGGTACGTGAATGTGGGCCATTACTTATGGCTCATTAGTGGGGCAAACGATATCAGAGCACCAGAGGTAGTTAACGACAGACCTTTGCGCCTTCAATCTTTCGCTCGTCGTCACACGCTGCGTATGCGTAATATGGCTCACTGCTGACTTTGACAGTGAAGCAGCAACAAAAACCATGGCAGCTGGTACATGCAATCGCATAAATAACAATGCTTACACATGCTCAAACAAACTGTAAAGTGTTGGATAATTGCAGAACATTTTCACATTTCCCCCATCGATTGTTTGAAACAAAGCAATATGCCGGGACAATGGAAGCATTACGCATACGCTAGGTAAACAGTACACATTGTACAGTACTGCAGTTTGGCAGCAAATAAATAAGTGCCGACTCAATTAAGGATAATAATAGTCGTGTGCTAATAGAGCACACACCTGTTATGACAGCACAAATGCCAGAGGATTGGTTCTGTTACATGGCAAATGACACAATCAATTTGCAGTTTAAGTTTTATTTAATTGCATTCTATTGTGATTTAAAATCAGGCTTATGCTTACATTTAAAATGATGTAGGATATGCGTTCGATTAACTTTTCAAAATAGTTGTAAAAGGCTCTAATTAGCTATAAGTTGTATCTAACCAGGTATAGAACCATAGACCCTGTATTATTCAACAAGACTTAAGTAAGGTTTGGGGTAGCTTACACTGGTAGACTCATAGATGAAAGGGCATAGACCTTGAGTTCCTTAGTTATGTCATCAACCTAGACTAATAAACCTCTCAGACATCTGCTGACATCAACGAGGTTACTCTCTATATGCTAATAGCATATAGCATTCTCTAGTACACGTTGCTTTGAGTTATTTGGGATTCTCTCATAACAGTGTTGGCCAGGTGATCCGCTGCACTCACATTAGCTCTTAGAAGAATTTCAAATTGTTTTCTATATAGCACAAGCAGTACTCGCGAAAAGTAATAGAAGTAGCAGTAGTTGTGTAGAAAACTCCTGAACTAATAATGTTGCTCACTTCATTACCCAGCTTCAAGTCTTTTTAAATAATATTTCCAATTTAATGGATTTCAACAAATGTTCAAGATTCAGATCAGCAATTAGTCATGCGAATAATTAAGTCCTTGCTTCAGTTATGCAGAAAATGTCATAAATACAGCCACAAATATAAGAAAAGTAATGAAATAATTTGCGCATTGTTTCGTAATTGAAGTAAACGCCGGTATCTTAATCTCAGCTGTCTAAGTTGTCTGTGTATTTCTTTCAATTGAAATACTATATACATTTTCCTGTGTTATTATTTTGTGGTATGGATTCTTCCTTATTTTTAATAAAATATTCCCTAAACTAGTTTTACGCTTGTTGCATTTGATAAGCATTTTCTGTAAGTTTACCCAGTTGATTGATAGGCTATTTGCCCGAATTGCAAATGTTATTTTCGTATTTATTTTAACAAAGGCAATGCAGCTTAGAGCTTGTAACTGCTTTTAATTGAAATGCTAGCTGTGAATTTCAATGAAATTCGGTATAATATTTTGCTAAAGAAATCAATAAAAATATCACAAATTCATGTCTCAATTATTGTGGCAATTTTTGGAATTTTTTGTCAAGTCATCAAGGATTTATGGAAAATACAATAGCTGGCAAAATTATTTCTCTATAAAAGTGAGCTTTTATTGTTGTGTGTATATATATTTATTTCTCCCTTCATTCAGAATGACTTTTGTCATTAGAACTGAGTGTCAAGCCAGGCTCAATAAATGTTAAAAGGGAAATAAAAAGCCTTTTGTCATGGCTCTGTTTTATGCTGCTACCAAATTGTCTACTCCCAGCCTGGCCAATTGTGTCTCCATCAGTCTGTCTGTCTGTCTGTCTGTGGTACAGTTGCGTTGGCCATTATCCATTTAACAATAACAGTTAGCCAATTAGAAAGCGATACTCTGTATTTTCCCAATGGCCAATGAGTCTGCATCCGTTGCGTCGCTCGTGTTCCATTTCCATTTCCATTTCGATTTCCTGTTTTCTGCACCTTCTTCTACAATTTTCCAGTTTCAATTTCAGTCAATTTCGTTTTGCCTTGCTCTGACTGGGTTTAGCTTTCGTTTTTCTACTGTCCTGTGTATCTGTTTCTGCTGTTCAATTAAAGCTCGTTATGGTTTCGAAGCCATAAAAGTGAGAGAAAGCAATTGCCTGGGGCATTGCACATTTTAGGCACATGAACATAAAAATTAAACGCTGCCCGTTGCAGCTAATGAAGTTGTGCCACACCCCCCACACACCGCCCACACGCTCCCTTCGCTTGTGGCTACACACACAATAAACGACAACGACGTGACAGACTTTTAAGCCAACAAAAAATATCTAAGAGAAGGACCTGAGGCGAAGCCACTGGAATGACAGCTACGTGGACGTTTGTTCACTTTAATTTGAAGTGTGCATATGTTGGGCATTATATCCACATTATGGCGCTACACTTTGTCGCCACTTGGCCAAGGGCTTTCTGTCACTCTCTGGGCTCGAATTCATGCATGAGTCGCACACACAAACCACCACTCTCTGTCGATCTGTCTGTCTGTCTATGTATCTGTCATGCCTGTCTGTCTCACTTGTTCGTAAGCCCAACATCTATTTTACATTTCCACATCATTTGTTCTAGCCATGAATTGAATGTATTATACAGCATCCACGCCATAGGTGGTCGTCTCTACATCGACATTCACATATATGGCCGACAGCTGGCTGACCATTTCGGCTGAGAGCCGCATGCGAATGTGATGTAGCGCATAATGATAACGTGGCCCAGAATGCTTTGTACCCAACCCGAAACCTAGGAAACCCCTATCAGGCTCACTCCCATCCCCACCCACTCACCCACCCACACTCCCCCTTGTTTAGCCACTGCCAATAAGCGTGTGGCATGCTAACCGACTTTTTATTGGCATATGATTATGGGAGACCATTTTTTATGCCCCACTCTCACCACTGAGTGCAGCGTGTGTGCGTGCGAGCCAGAGCCGGAGTGTGAGTGTTGCACATAAAAGATATATAAACACAACATAAAATAAATTGAAATATTTACAAGCTTGCGTATATGTTTTCACAATGTTATATGAGTCTCTTCTGTCATTTGAATATGGTCCAACAATGCGCCAAGCCACACAATGCCCTCCCTCTCCACAATATGCCAATGAACCCCATCAATTTTAACAACCATAACTTTAGATCTTCATCATGTAACACAATGTGGCTTAGATAAAGGCCGGAAAGACTGATAAGGAGCCAATACGTTCGTAGTAAATGGAACAAATTTTTAAATTATAAATAAAATCACTTCCTGAATATAAAATACTAGACTAATGTGAAAAGCATAGAAAGACATATATTTTAAATTTAAATACTGATTTAAAAACGCAGCTCGAAAGTATGCAATGTTTGTTCAGCTCAGCATGGAAAATCAATTGAGCGTGTCTCGAGAAATGTTAAAATGAATACAACGACACTTTTTTTTGTCAATGTGTAAATAAAAGTATTGAATGAATTGGCGGTAACAAAAAACTGAACGACTTCAATTGCGGAATATTGTGCTCTATCTGAAAATTGAATTTCACAGCTGTGATGACGATAACAATTAGTGTGATCGAATTTAATTTAGTAATTCTACGCTAACTGAAATACTAACAGAAACGAGCAACAAGTTGATCAAAGCAGCGCGCACATATTTTGTTGCATACTTTTGCGCTGCTGTAAAAAATCAAACTCAACTTATATACTATAGTTGACGCAGTTTACGCCAGAGTATTTTTAGTTTATTAACAAACTTTCATTATAGAATTATTGGAATAACGTAATGTGAAAAATATTCAATCAAGCAAATACTTTTAGTAATTTTCTGCTCCATCACATCGTTTGCAATACATCACTTTGGTGCCTTGGGCTCTAGAGCTAGGACTGGGGCAAACTCTGACTTTTGGTATGCTAGGAATATGGAGCGATAACTTTTAGCAGGACAATGTGTGAGGCGAGAGAATGTGATCCCCGTAACATATGTGTGTGTGTGTGCTATGCATGTCTGCTATGTCCTAGTTGTCCCCATATCAGTTGCGCTTAATGTCGGCTTCCTGTCAGTTTCACTCTCTGGGCAAACTTAACTGGTCCTTTAGCTCACTTTCGTACCTTTACTTTATGAATTTATGGCTTCTCAGTTGCTTTGCCGGTTAACCTGGCAGGCTCTCGCACAACGGGGGGCTGCTTTCAACTGGTATTTGTGGTCGCCAGGTCTATGTAACTGCGATAGAAGCGCACCATTTACAGTTCATACAATATTCCTGAGCATACAACTTGGAGCTGAGTTTGTGTGTGTGAGTCTGAGTGTGTGTAGACGTTTGTGTAAGTGCACACATACTTAGCGCAAAGTTTCGACGGCCTACAGCATGCCAACTTTGAACTTCGACGTAGCCGCTGTTTACATTGTTTCAAAGCTAAATGTCATTATAGCAGGCAGGCCTACCCCTCCACAAACATTTCGGAGTCTCCCCCCTTACGGCCTAAGCAAGCACTCTTTTGATGCAAAGCTGGAGCTGAGCGTGTGTCTTGCCTTTATGCATGTCGTCTGTGTACACGCTGTTCGCATCTATCTATGCGTGTGTGTAACAGTGCGTATGCGTGATGCGCATAAAATGCCAAGCGAAAATAAAAGCCTTCCCCCACTTGCTGGCAAACAATTCATTTATGTGCCCAGATGCCAACCTCCATTCACTCTCCCCTCTACACTTGCAAAAACTCGATAGAGTCGTACTTAGTGCAAGTAAAATCTGTACCACACAAACTCAAATCCCAACTAAATTCGTGCTCTTCAGATATAATTTCTTTAGTATAATTTTAGAAAATTTTAGTAGTATGCTGGTACCTTAATCCAGCACGTGATTTTCTCTCTGAGTGTAGATGCTGTCTGATTTCTGTTTTGTCCTTCATCCGGCTACCCCTTTTCGGGAGGGCGCATCGCTGTAGTCGCTGACAGAGCAGGAGGCGTTGTCACTTTATCTTAATGTGTTACCACCTACGACTTGGCGTTTGTCGCAGCTGTACTCCCCCCATCCCCCTCTACACCCCCTTGGCTTCAGAGCGCGTACTATCATGGAGTGTGTGGCAGCTGAATGTGTCCCTGCGGTAGCATAATATCATCATTTATTGATCCGATTTATGTGACAGGCGAAACTATTCTTCGCTTTTACTTTATCTGTTGCCGCACACACACTGGGGAGCATTGCGATTTAAAAACATATAGATATATATATATATATATATATAAGTATGTATTGGTTATACTCAATCGGAAATTAGCCGATAAGTTGGACTTTAAAGGAGCTGGCTAAAAGGAGCTGGGTATTGGACTGGGGCTGTCAATTAATCATCTGCTGCTGCTGCTGCTGTTGCTGTTGTATACTGGCCCAATCACATGCATAATTTATATGTTAATAAATATCTATTTTGCTTTTGTGGTTTTTGCTAGCGTATAAATTACAAATTCATGCCCAGATACACACACACACTCTCACACACACTCGCACACACTGTGAACTTTAATTTACTGACTTTTGGGCAATCAGCTGCCAGACGGCAGACGGCAATCGCTAGCCAACAACAACAACAACTACAACTGGCCCTAACTAAGTGCAAAGCAAATCTGCCAAAGGCAGGCACTGGCTCCAGCTCCGGCTCGGGCTTCGGCAAAACGTGCCCTCGATCCCCGTGCTTCTCCCCAGAGGTGTGGGCAATCGAAATGGTTGAAGGCACTACGTGTAGCGGATGCGCTCATAAATCAATGTTGAAATCAAATAGTACTCGTAGTTTTATATGCCCACTCATACCTCACCAACCCGCCACCCGCCAACCCACTTCCCACTTCCGTGCTGCCAAAGCAGTCGAAAACGGATGCCATGGAAATGGTCAGCGCCGGCGGAGCCAGAGTGTGATTTGCTGTGGGCCTAAAGACACCAGAGACAGAGGGAGGGATATCGGGAGGGAGATTGAGCACTGAGAACTGAGCCAGGTTCTGCCAGACCAGAGCTATTTGACATGGGGCACTGAGTTAAATGGCAGCTCTAAAAAGCGTGAGAATTAAAAAGAAGTTTTTCACTGCGGCACAGACAACTTTCTTTGACCACACCATATTTTATTCATGCAGTTCAGTTAATGAGGCATATATAGATATTATTTACTACCTAAACTTAAACTTAAACTTATTTCGCCCAGAGCAACAGCAAAAAATCATAAAGTGTATTTCCATGGAGACTTTGCCATACCTATTCCTTTGTCTACGCAGCTCGTTGGATTATTTGGATTTTGTTTGGTTTTAAAGAAAATTCCATGAAAATTTGTCAAATGAAATTTGAAATTCCTAGAAAAGTGTCGAATGTCACGAATTGAACACATAGATCTGCCATGCTTGGCCTTAACATTCATTTCACTTTTATCGCATGTCTGGCAGTCTGGCACTCTGTGTCAAAGGTCAATGCTTAATGCGACTTGTAAATTATGCTCTGTTTGCTTACGAGAATTTACGGCTATTAGCTTACAGCTGTTAACATAATTACAACCAGTAGGCAGACTCCAGTCGGGTGTGTTTGATGTGAGAATGCAAAAAAAAAACAACGGATGTCTGGTAATAGATCAACCCAAGGTTACATAAGGCTGAGGCATGCGCTAGTCGAGACATTTTGAAGTGTGGGTTAAATGTTTCGAATATTTCTATGTCATAAATAAATATAAACGAACATACTATTAAAAATGTTTTAATTTAGACGATTAACTACTAATACACACATAAGTATCGTGAGGATATTTGTGCATTAATCATCTGCTAAGATTCTCTTAATTTCTCTAATTTCTCAAAGCAAAATTATCAAATAAAACTATGATCTAGTCGAACGTCGTCAGCTGGCTCATAATTTTCAAAACATACTTTGAAATTTGTCTGAATTATTTAAAAACTTCCTAAGCAAGCGTATGTAGTAAACTTTTCTCAAAATATATTTTTAAATAATATTATGTACATAATTTCCATATTATGCTGCTACTTCTAGCAGCCTCTTTGAGCTCTGTATAAACTCAATAAAAGTATTATAGTTACTGCAACATTTCTTTTCTTTATGCTTGCTATTTAATTCAGTTTGTGCAATTCGAGTTTAAAAGTTTTGCCAAGAAGGACATGCAAATTACTATCTTGATTACCTGAAAAACATTTTCATTTCTAAATGTTTAACACACTACATTTTGTGTGATGCCTTGCTATCAATTATCTCTCCTAATGATATGTCTCACTGAAGCGAAGTTTAATCAACAACGGATAATGTGAAAACTCTTTTTGGTTTTCCATTACAGCAATGGCTGTGCCATTTACAGTCGACTCCCACCACACCCACCTCGCCCACAAATGAGCAGTTAATATATGGGAACACACACAGAGTGACAGACAGGCAGACAAGGGGGACAGACAGAGAGACAAGGGAGACAGGCAGACAGACAGCCCAGTGGGGGAGGGCCAATTAAGTAATCAGGTTGTTGGCTTACCAATTTTGCATGAAATTCCGTTATCAGCTCATTTTTCTTAAACAGATAGAAGTCGAGCTCAGTGCAGTTAAGTCTGAGGTTCAGTCGAGCAACATAAGGTAAAGTTGAACGAGTGCTCGTATCTCGTCTGCTGCTGTTCGTCGTCCTTTTGGTAGTAGAATGTCGTCAATTTCTATTTTCACTGCGGGTTAAGTGCCTTTAGGCAAAGTTTTTAAGGGCCTATTCAATTTCTACGCTTGATTAAATAATGTGACATGTTGTTGTTGCTGCTGATGCCGCTGCTGTTGTTTCTGTTGTTGTTTTTTAGCAGACGCTTTTAGCATTTGGGGCCTCGGCAACGACAATTTTCATGCACACTCTGCTCAGATTATGTTTATTTTGGGTGTGTGCGTGTACGTGTACGTGTGTATAGCAGTGTGACAGACGGCAGACCATCAAAATGGAAAATGTTTTGCTCGATGAGCCGTGAGAAAAAACTTCAAAAAAAAGAAGAAACTTGAAAAAAATATGTGGAAAAAAGTAAAAAGATATGATGCCAAAGAAGTAGCTGTAGCTGTGACTGCGGTTACGTTGGCCATGGCCTGATCTAAACATTCTTCGCTCTTTATATATATTTTTTTCATTGAACTCACACTCGCCGACTGACACTACATTCAATTCTATTCATTTGCATATTTTGCTACCTATTTGCTATGCCCCAGCTCAGTATATAGCTGGAGATACATAAAACAGCAAAAGTATGCATATATGTGTGTACATATGGGTGCCTATATATAATGCATACTCATCATAGGCTGTGTTGTTCATTATTTTAATTTTCTATTTGCACAATGATAATTGAGAGTGTGGCCGCAACATGTTGCCCGGCAACACGCAACACTCGACAAGCAACATGTGGCTAACGCTCGCTCGCTCCTGAGAGTGTTTGGCTCTACGCTCTCTGGGCGCTCTTCGTTTTTTACGACCTTTCTCTTGAAGTTCGTGTTGGCAGTTGCCAAATGTTAGCCGAGTTATTACTGCTGATGCTACTGCTGCTGCTCCTGCTTATGGGTTAATATGGAACTCTGTCACCAAGTCAGTGGGTCAGGCGCAACATTCTGTATGGCGGCCTCAGATGCAGCTCATTGAAACTTTTGCAAGGCATTGAAATCAAAGCTAGTTAATTAGCACGTTGCCACGTCAATTGCTTGCAAATTGCCAAAGCTAATATCTTTATTAAAAGCAGGCATAAAGCGAGCAGCCAACAGAAACACAGACGACTGACGACAGTCGACAGTCGACAACATTTAATTGGCTCAAACTCTGGCTTAGTCGCTGAGCCGAAATGTTGATCTTGCTGCTAATTTTTGCTACAGTTGGCATGTTTTGACTTTGCCCAAGCGAAAACAATAACAAGTTAACAGGGCAACGCAACAGCAGCAAAAACAATGCCCAAACGCTGTACAGTGCCTGAAAATAGGTTTTAACGTGACGAAACTGTGTAGTAGAGATATTGGCCTAGTTCAACAAAAAATTTGGACTTTAAAAAAAAGAGAGTGAAAATATGTAGCACAGACATTTGTCATTTCAAACATATAAAAGACAATAAAAATGGTAAATTATTTTATTTTAACTGGTCTATTTAATTTTTATTATAATTTTCAAATAACTAAAAATATATTTATATTTCTTAAAGGAACTTTCCTTTCACTTTGACAAGCTCCACAACTTACAAAAATAATCTAAAATTCATAAAATTTTTAGAATAGAATATCAGAGACATATCTAAATCTATTTGCATAGTGGTTTTGCCACACTAATTTTGATTTTCGCCCACTGTACGATGTGTAAACAAAACGCATGTAAATCACGCATACGCAGCGTTGCACGCTGCGCACAATAACATCACTAGGGGTGGAGAGGGTTTAATGCCATGGGTCGAGGCCTCAGAATTGCAACTGCTGCTGTTGCTGCAATTGAAGTGACTGACAGAGTTAAACTAGAGCACTTGCCGCATAATTCTAAGCACATTAAAACTACGCACATCCTCAAACAAACAAAAAAAACAAAAAAAAAAAATGTAACAAGCAAAAAGGCAGCAGGGAAAATGAACAAAAGACTAGTCCCATGTCAGTCAGAGAGCGAGGCCCAGGATCAGGCTCAGGTCACAGTTTACAGTTTACAGTTTACGGTTCACAATTCACAGTTCACTGTTTAGAGAGCGCCTGCTGTGACAGGAACTGGAAAAAAAAACAGTTTCCAGCTGAGCATAACGTGTGCAGCTTTTGGATTTTAAATGCCCTCATACGGCGTAACAAAATGGGGAAGTATTACAAAGAAAATATATAAAATACTTACCATTTTTGTATTATTTATTAAGTGTATACTTCCATCAAATTCGCACCCCATCAAGTTGTCAAATGCAATATATTAAATATTAAAGCAGCCCGGCATCCTGTTTGCAATTGCCAAGTAAATCTTAGTGTATACTGCAAATTGCGGAGACATTTCTATAGACTAAATGCTGAGCTGCTTAATAAGTTTACTTTAAGAAGACTTGTGAGCAGCTCAGAGTTACTATTTATAGTCTTATTTATTTACTTTTCCTAATTAGTGTGAAAAACTAGGCAGCCCTAAAAGTATGCTATACATTTTAAAGTTCTTGCTTTGCTTGAAAATATTTTCTGTTGTTAAAAGCATTGCAAGTAGTATATTAGAGCATAATTTCATTTGAAACCAATTAAATACAACCCATATATACATTCTATAACAGTCTGCAGACTGCACAATTGTACGCAATTTTTATCTACGGACACGTTTTGCTTTTTTAAAAGCGGAAATAACATAGCTCCAGGCTTGAAAAAGAATTGATTTGATTTAAAATAAAACCAAACACTATATTTTATTTCTTGTTTATGTAGGCAAATCAATTTCACGCGTTCAATCTTGATGTTTTATAAATGATTTAGTCATGTATGTTTTGTGCACTTTAGGCAGACTTTTGTGTTTGAAAATAATACAATTCGTTGCACAATGCTAATAATATTCGATAGGAACAAAGAATAAAGCTCTAAAATGGCTGTACATATATAATAAGTTTAATCTTTGTCAATAAATAAATAAAAGAAGTGTATACCAAATGTTAAAAATGAAAAAAATTGAAAATGACATTTAAGCAGAATTCGCTGTCAAAGTAAGACTGATTAACTTACATATTCTATGCACATGGGAAAGTATGTATATATGTATATATATTTTTACAATTTCTTTCCTTTGGCAGCTGTCAAACGAAACGAGTCCCTTGGCAACTTGCGAGCTGAAAAAGCAAATGTGGCAGTTGGCAGTTCACAGTTTAGAAATGTATTTAGTTAACTAACTGCATGGCAGGTAGACAAACTATTTCAATTAATGCTATTCCACTAGCTAAACAATTGCCACTTTGATCCAATTAAGTGAAGATGAAGCTGTTATAAAGGGATTCCAAGAACCACTAAGCCGAAACTCTGTAACAAATTTCAAGTGTTGCACTTACACGCCCCTCAACTCCCACACATCACTGCTCTTTCTCTTTACTCTCTCTCTTGAGATTTTTATTGTATGCGTTGCACTTTTACCAGCCGAATTTCATACAAATTTCATACATTTCTTTGAGATTGCCTGCGTCGTCCCCATTAACCGCCAAGTGTGCGCAATTACAGGGCAGCCATGTGGCCCCCTTGCGACCTCAGCAGCAGCAAAAACAGCAAAAGAAATGTATATGGCCAAGGAGCAGCACAGCAAAAGAGGTAGCAGGAAGCGGCAAGGGGCAAGGGGGCAAGGGGCAGGCAAGGAGCAAGGCGACTTGTTCGCGCTTTACAGCTGATTTGCATTTTTGTTGGCGCTGGCGCAGCAGGAGGTAAACGGGTCCTGCCACAGGATCCGTTGTAACAGTTAGCAGCTTGACTTGGCCTCTTAGAAGTAGCAGTAGCAGTAGCAGTAGCAGTGGTAGTAGCAGTGGCAGTGGCAGCTTTTCCCTTTCAGCTTATAAACGTTGAGCGTGGAGCGTGCCGCACTTGTGGCATCCGTTTGAGAGTCAGTCACTCCCTCCCCTCCCCACCATCTTAGCCCCCTCATACATTCGCTGTCACATTTCCTTTATGCTTCAACCGTCTGTTGAGTGTTTCACTTAATGCAGGTAAACGAGTTTTTTATGTTGCCAGCTGTGGGCGGTGGGTGGTGGACGGTGCGGGACGGTGCGGTGGGCGTTACTTGGGTTACTTAATGAGACATTTTTCACATAAAACCCAAGTGCTGCAGGGCTCAAAGTATGCGAATACGAAACGAATGGGAACAGCAAGTGCAGTTTATTGTATTGACGGATGCTTCAATTGTCCAAGTGCCAGCAATAAATCAAGCTGTTGATGCGGCATGGTATTAAAATTAACCAACTAGCAGCTCAATAAACATTATCTGCCTCACAAAGAACACAAGCCACAGGGCAAGTGCTACTGCCACTGTTCCTACTGCTGCTGCTACTGCTTCTACTGGCCAAAGACGCCACTGACAGCATGTGATGAATTGAGCGCACGTTCTTCGCCTTGCCAAAGGAGTGAAGTGTAGCCTGAGACTGATGGTTATGCCACTGGACATGTGGGCCATATAAATACCAACACACACACATATCCTTCTCTATACACTGACAAACAAACTCAAGTGGATTCACGCGATTCATTTATAATTATTTAAGTCAATCGCTTTATATTTTATTTTAATCGCTTCTCAATTTAACTGAACCTGTCGACCCCTCTGATTGCAGTGATTGTGATTGATTTAAAGCTTGAACTCAATCACTTAATTATAATATAAATTTGCAGTTTATACTTAAAGCAATCTTGCATTGATCTAAGTTGATTATAAAACTATTTGTCCTGTTTTAAGTATACTTCAAACTTACTTTCAAAACGTTTTTAAGTACAATTTTAGGAACACATTTTTGGAGTTAAGTTCAAATATTTAAAACAAAAATAATTTCAGCACACATTTGAATAAAAATCCTCATAACAACCATAGGTATATGGTATTATTTAATACTTTAATTATATTTTGTTTTTAAGCTTAAAAGTTTCTCATTTCTTAATTAGATTTAAGATTATTCTGTTGATTCAAAGTAATAATTTAAAGCGAATAATGCTCACAGTAAAAATGATTATATTTTAAAGAGTTTTATAACTGTTTCAACCACAACCATCATACTCAAAGTTTCAAGTGTATTATACGTCATTTGAACCCAATTTTTTCAAGTGTACACACACGCGCAGACACATCAACGAACACCTAGCCATTCTTCAAACCCGCAGTCCAATCGACTCTGAAGTTGCTGCTGTTGCTGCTGCTGTTACTGCTGCAAATCCTTTTTGATGCAGCGACCATAACTCATCGAGTAAAAGGAGATAAAAACTATCATTTGCCAAAAGGTGCGCCGTGTTAAGGCCAGGTGGCTGACCCGACAGTCAGACAGCTCCAGTGCCTGTGACTCTGCCTGTGCCACTGGCAGTGCCTGTAGGCTACCTTCATGTTTACTGTGTCCTGCCTCAGCCAAATGGCATTTCACACGTTTTTATCGCACCCCGAAAAAAACGCAGAGAAAAGTGAAGCGATGAAAAGCAAAGACAAGTAGACTGAAACCATTTGTTTTGCTGCTGTTGATGCTGATGCCGCTGCTGCTGATGACGCTACTGATGACTAGATGACTTGATGATTTGATGACTTGACGACTTGCTGATGCTCTGTTCTGTGTGCCAGCTCTCCCTCCTTCACTCTGGCTGGGATGACGCCATTCGCTGACACGCACGCGGCACTTGTCGTTCGCCCTGTCAACTCGATTTGAATATGTGTATTGTAAGTGCTTGCCACACACACCCACACACACACACACACACACACACACACTACTAGTCGTATGTATCTCTTTGCATATGTTTTTGGCCATTTGTTTATTGTTTTGAGTCACAAAAAGGCAGAAGCAACGACATCGTGGCGCAAATTATTCATGAACCGAATGAGCTCAACAAATCTGCTTGGGCATAGTCTAGCCCCTACCCCCTTGACTCCTAGGCGCAGTCAAGTGGCCTAATACATATTTCTGGCAAGCCAAAGTGCCTTGGGCTACGCCCTCTGTCTGCCCCATCCCCACCCACCCATCGCTACAACTCGTTTCTAGATTCTCTTTCACTTTTTGGCATGTTTTGCATATTTTGCGGGGGTTGTTGTTGTTGTTGTTGTTGTCTGCAAATTGTGCGCCAGTTAAATCGTATTAACTTTTACCGCTGGTCTGAGGCTGTGGCTGACGTTTTATAGCCAAAACTGGCTGAAGTATATTAAGAATATATTGAGCCGCTTAACATACAAGTCTATAACAATTTCAGCTTACAGTTTTTGCGCTTGGCAGCCAGTCAAAAGTGCCGGAAGAAAAGGAAGAAAAGCAAAGAAACGAAAAGAAAATGGGGAGAGAGAAGAGAGCATTGCATACATGTGCAGAGCGTTGGCATAAGATTTTCCATTCGGTTGCATTTGACTGCAGTGAAAATGTTATATGGTAATGCGGGAGGCAAGGATTCCAATTCCAGCCAATCCAGCACATGCATCTAAGTTGGTTTAAACTGCAATTTATCTGGCGCAAGAGGACGCAGCCGTCGCAATAAGGATAAGCATAAGTTTTCCACAAACACACACACACATACATATGCATAGAATTTCCCCACTTTTCTCGGTATCTTGAAGAGGTTCTGCACTCGCAAATAGAAATACTCGCAGACTGCATAGTTCTGTTGCGGCTTTAGATTTATTATTCATATGCAGGCCATATGTTTTATGGCACCCCATGCAACAATCATACATACATATGTATGTACATACAGTATATTTGTATGCATATCAATAGAACTAATTGTTATTGTTGCCACAGTCTACTAGGACTATGAGGGTGCCCGTGCGTGCCTGGGTGTATTCAGTCACATCCCCTGGGCCCTGAGCCTAGGCATATGGCTGGCTGTCAATACCAAATGAAACATTTATGTGTAAATTGTTGGATTACACTATTATCCCGCAGGGGATTATGTGGGCATAGTGGGAGAGAACGGCAGTGGTGGGGGCAAAGGCTTACTGCTTACAGCGAGTAACTGGTTTCAAAAGCTTAAAGAAAAAGCTCATGCAACTTTGTACGCTGTCAATTGCCAGCTTAATACTTGAGTGAGCGAAAAGCTGCAGCTAAGAGTCAAGAGCTTTAACAAGAAACAAGCACTAGAGCTGAGCTTAGCTTAGACACTGAGACTATTAAAAAGGTTAAAGAAAATCTGAAGCAATTTATTTCGTATTTAATTCTCTTGTTTTCGGTTTATTGAAAATTACTTGTCTATTTATTTAAAATTGATACAAGGGTTAAAGAAGATCTGAAGCAATTTATTTCCTTTTTAATTCTCTTGTTTTCAGTTTTTGAAAATTATTTGCCTATTTATTTAAAATTGATAAAAATGTAGGGTTAAGTTTTAAGTTTTAGCAGATGTGGCTTAAAATTTCAATTAGTTGAATGGCAAATTTTTCTATAGATATTTAATATAAATTGATCATAGTTAATATTACAAGTTCAACTGTTTGTCAAGAATTTATTTTATTTATAATAATTGCAAATTATAATATGAATTTTTTCCTACTTCAAAACTAATAGTTCCATTGAACTAATGTAAAGCAATACATTAGTATACATTTTTCCCTGCTTTGATAAAGTACTACTTCAATACTATTAGTTCCATTGAAAAAACGTTATGCAATATAATATTATTTATTTTAAATTGAAAAGCGTCTCGAGAGCTTAAACCCAATTAAAATTGATTACAGCTGCCAATAAAGAGAGTCTATAAACAGAGTTTCCATTGCTGATTAACTCCTACTTATGCTAAGCAGCAGATTATAGAGCTTTAAATTTCTACAGAATTTAATGAAATCATGCACAAGGATCCAAGAATTAAGTGAGCATGTGAAGCCTCATTGATTTTATGAGTACAAACTGCTTGAGTTTCCATTTATGAAAACCTCAATAGCTGCTTTCGAGGTTGGCAAAAGGAAAGCCACAATTAATGACTCTGAAGCATGCTTAAGGCACTTGCTGAAAATTGAAGGGAGACACAATGCAGCTTCAAGTAACAGAATAATGAAAGAGTCTTAAAATGTTCTTCTTTATCATTGCTCATGGTTGGTCAATCTTCAAGTCGTAAAAGAAAGAACAAAACCTTGAATATATGTCATGGAATAATGATGTGTGAGACCATGTGCTAAAAAGTAAATAAATAACTTTTTAATATGAAAATCATAAGTCAAAACAAAAAAAAATGCCATAATCATATTCAAGCGTTAAGAACTTGGTGACTTGGTGACTTGCAAAAAAAAAATACATATAAAATTTCAAGGTTTTTCCTTCCCACAAAGTTGTAAAAACTTTGAAGACGCTCGAGGGACCAATTAAACAATGCGCAAAACAGAGAAACCAGAGCAAGATTTAACCGAGTGTTCGGCATGTCTCTTTAAAGACTTGTCCTTTGATAATTATATTACACGCGCGTTGAGTCAGCAATAATATTAACCCAACAATAGTACAATCAATAATACTAATTATTATGTTATGTTGTTGCTAAACACACGTACTTAGTGCAGGATGTTTAAGTAGGCCCCCGCCCCTCTGAATGCCTACTCCGCGGGGCCTTGTAAGTACATAGGCATTGCCTTGACCCCAGCACCGTTGGCTAATGGCGACTGCCAAACAGTAACGTAAGTACCAAGTATATACATATATATTTATATATAGTACATGCCAAAACATGCGTAAATTAATTTAATGTGCCTTATAAATATGTAAGCTGGCCCAAGCTCAATAAATTCCTTTTTTTAATACCCTGTAACTATAAAAATTATGCAAAAGGGTATCATAAAAATGTGAAAGCCTAGGTAATAACAGCAGAGTGCTCTTGGTATAAGTGTAACGGCTTTCCGGCATTAACTGGCTGTGAAATTATATAGAAGAATTTTGCATTATGTTTATAGGAACAATTTTATAACCAGCTGCATAAACTGGAGGTGAAAGTGGATTCCAGAACAATAAGGATGGCATTTGGCATTTAGAATGTGAAATCTAGAAGAAGACGCTGTACTTTATCGAGTTTAAAGTGAAATGTAGAACATAGTTATTAAATTGGATATATATTGAAAAATGTCAATAATAGCAAAGACTAGATATTTATGGAATTAGAGTAAAGATGAGTAAAATGTTATAGTAATCTGCAATAAGGTCTTAAGGGTTTCTGTGAAGAAGAGGTAGAAAAAATTAAAGACAGAGGTGAAATCTCGATGAAGATTATATGTAAGTATTGTGGTATTGAGCTCAAAGCAAAATCCATAGAATTAAAGTGCAATTCGAACTCAGAATGAAACCAAACTAAAAGTTGATATTTGTATTGCAACTTCTTTAACTCGCTCATTATAGAAGTTTGCGATTGGATATTTGATAAGCAAATGCACAACTGTTTTCGTATTCAAAAATTTGCTTGAATTATTAATATTACCTCATTACTGCAGGGTATCGAATTGCAGCACAGACTCGACCATTATGCTTATTATTATTATTTGTTTTTCCGTTTGTTTGCTTTCCACGTGGCCGTTGGCAGAGTTCTATTCGTTCAGTTGTTGGTCTTCTCCTCTGCCTGCTGCTTCCTTCTTACTTCTTCCACTTCTCCATGTTGTTCTTATTGTTGTCGACAAAGTTTGCTTTAGAATTTTTGAGCCCCAACTAATTGCTGCAAATTACAAATGATAATAGCCACAACACACGCTGAAGGTTATATGCCAGACCATTTATTTTATTTTCAACACGGGGGAGGCTAAGGATGTGGGGTGGGGGGTCAGGTCTTGGCAGGAGGGTAGCCTAGTCGCTGAGGCGCCTCTAAAGTACTGTAAGAATTATTGGCCATATATCAAGCGACGCGTTGGCGGCACGACCTCTCCCCTGGACCCCTACCCCTACCACATTTCCTGCTCGCTGTCGCTGTTCGTTGACTTTACGCATGGTGCTAATTAAATATACATATGTGTGTATGTATGTGTGTATATATAGTATGTACACTATATGTACAAAGTACAGGGTATCTGGACATTAAGGGCGGCGTTAATTGCACTCAATTAATGGCATCAGGTTAAACGTTAAGTGAAATTAAACAGACGCCTGGGACCCTACTCCCACTGCTACTACTACTACTACACTCCTATGTGTGTGAGTGTGTATAAATTAAACATTTTTATTTCGTTTCTGTAGTTCTTGCCCCATTGTACCGCGTTGGCTTATGCACAATAAATCTTGGGGAATACCGAAGTGCTTAAGCTTTAACTAGCTCGGACAGAGCAGAGCACTCTCTGGCACTCACTCTGGCCCTCACTCTGGCGCTCACTCTGGCCCTTACTCTGGCATTCATTTAGTGCAAATTCTCTGGAGTATTTGCGCAGGGCATCTTTAACACTGAAAATGTTTCAGCCGCAGACATTTACAATTTATTTGGCTAATTAAAATATGTTGCATGCTAATGGAGCATTGTCAGTGGCTGCCTCAAATGCTTAACTGCTTGCCCCCAACCGGGTGGGGATGGGAGGCTGCCCGCATCTACTACTATTCTAATCTATTTTTGCTGCCACGTGCACCTCCATCAAAGTTAACGAGCCGGAAGTGCTGCACATTTTTGGCCTGGCCAAAAACACGTTCTCTCTCCTACACACACACACACACCCTCTCTCACTCGCTTTCACCATGACTATGCACTCAGTTGATAAAAGCTATTTAAGACTGGTGATTAAAGCATCTACTGCTGCTGACTACAGCAGCCAGAGAGACTTACTTGTTATGCCCCACAGCAGCAGCAGCAGCAGCAGCACTGGCTAAATAGTTGTAGTTGTTGTCCTCTTGACTTCTAGACAATATTAAGGAAGTACTAAAAACATTCAACTAGACAAATTTTCCAACAGTCATAATTGCAAATTGCAATTCCATTGTTGCTCTCCTTGCGGTCCTTGGCCTCTGGGGCCATGCCAAAAATACAAATACTTTACCAAGATAAAGGAGTTACACTCTAAGGAGTAAAACAATGCATTAATGATGGCTTACATGCACGATTGCCACAACTGGTGTTATTCTGCCAAAAGTGGTGTTTTTCTCAGCAAATATTTGATTAAGTCTTAAAACAAAATTACGTTAAGATATTGAATGACTGTTATGCTTTTCCCTAATTACTTTTGCTGTCATTATGATTACATTATTGAAAGTTCTTCTATCCCTTAATACTAATAAATATATTGTGTTATATATATCAATGCAATTGAAAGATAAAATTGCAATACGACAGGGGGATTTTTGTATACTCTGATAAGGGACAAGCACTTTCATCCGCTCAGCTCCAACATTTGTGGGCAGTTCAGTGCGAACCTCACATCCGGCGTGTGGTCGACCGACCAGAGCACAAAGATTAGAATATTGTGTGTAAACTACACTAAGAAAAATAAGCAAGTATATTGTACTAAAAACTAGTAATGAAAGACTTGAGTACATAGTAATTATCTGTAGAAATTTTATAACTTAACACATATATATTTGATAACACTAAGAATAACTAAATAGGCTTGTGTTTACCACATTTCTTTCAGTGTAACGTGCATGACGTACGGATTAACCTATACACTGTTAAGCAATCGGTGAGTACTCGTAGTTATTCACAGGTTACATATATGTAGAGCTTAACTATTTCCCAAGAAGCAAATGTGTAATAATATCAAGACTCCTGAGTCACGGTACAGAAAAAAGAAATATAGTACTATACCGAGGGAATACTGATTGCGCGTGTAAACCAAGTAAATAACACTTAAGGAATTTGCATTATTTATATATATGAAAAGAGTTCTCGTAAATATTTGATCATATTGAAATGAGCGTACAAGTGAAATATAATTACGCAGCATAAAGTATTCAGTAGACTACAAGAAAATGAATAATAAATGCTCGCTTTAATTGAAAACAATTTCCATGAAAAGGCCACACAGTACAGTAGAGTACGCAGTACGCAAACTGGGTGGAAAGTAAATGTTGCTCTGCTACATAATGAACTTTTTAATTTCGAACGTAAATATTGTTAGCCGAAGTTGAGGTCAGCTTAATTATAGAACAAAGTAAGTTAAAGCAAACGGAATACAACAAGTAGCGTTTTGAGCTTAACTTTGCCTGCGAAGTTGATTGAATAACACAAAGAAAACCGAAGAAACGAAAAGAAGATGTCGAATGGGTTGGAAAGCGTTTGCCTGACAGGTTCAGAAAACAAAATCGCCTCTCAAGTAAACCGCTAAGCTCCATTTACGCCCATTCCGAAATGGATTCATTAATTACGAAATCACTTCGAGCGAGCATCCGATCACATCAACCAAAATGGCGACAGCGAAAACGAATGGCAAAGTAAAAGGCAGAGGGAGTCGAGGGGGAAATGGGCAATGGGAAATGGCAGTTGATGGTGCCAAATGGAACGAGAGGTGATAGCTTTTAAATGCAGAAGACAGCAACGCATACGGCTAAACGGAGTGGTGTGGGGGGAGGGGGAGCGAAGGGAGTGTGCTATTTGAGTCAAGCAGTGAGTCCATCAGCCAATTGCCATGATAGAGGCTAAGGCAATGGCAATGGCAATGGCAAGGGCAACTTCAATTAAGTTAAGTCAGTTTCCTCATTTCGAGGACAACGTTGTCCCCCTCCCGAAAATTGTTGTCGTTTGTTTCAGCACTGTAGCTTTTTACATCATTAGCATTTCGGTTGAGTTTTTGCCTCCCCCCGCTCATCTTAAGCAAATTCGCAAATTTTCCCATCATTAGCATTCAGAGCAATGAAACAAATACACTTAGATGAACTGGAGGCGCTCTGCCCTGGCTCTCTCTTAGACATAATATTTTTTGCTTTCCATAGCTGAAAGTTGGCTCTAGACCCAGACAGAGAGTCAAACAAACATGCCCACAATATTCACACATAAGGCTTTAATACGTTTGCACACAAGTTCAATTAGAGCCTCAGTCTGACTGTGGGGACAGAGCCTAGTGGCTTATAGTACAGTTACAGTTAAGACTTGTCTACAGCCACAGCCAGAGCATATATAGTATACCCTGCTCTCTCTCTGCTATTTTGTGTGCTGTCTTTGGCTTGCTCTTGTATCTTGATTTTATTATGCTTGCGCACTTCTCGAAGCAAACCGCAGCGAGGTCAGCACAAAACATCAAATGGACTCCTGCTCCCAAACACATACTCCCCTCACACTCTTCTTCCACTCCTCTTACATTTTATCTAGCTGCCATCTCTCTTTTGGACTGAGCCAACACTTGGGCCAACTCATAAGGCCCAAGCTAGTAGACA
The DNA here is from genome assembly GCA_035045005.1 of Liodrosophila aerea. Lineage (NCBI taxonomy): Eukaryota > Metazoa > Arthropoda > Insecta > Diptera > Drosophilidae > Liodrosophila > Liodrosophila aerea. Next base: position 265,951 of record JAWNNL010000154.1, read on the forward strand.
GCTCAACATGGGCTGGGGCTAATCAGAAATGTTTTACTTAGAAATCCTTTGGTATGCGTTCTACGTATCTCATTTTCGTTGCGCACAATTTACGATATAAACTTGTCTCGAAACTCGTATTCCAACTCCACCCCTCCCCCATCACGCCCTTTATTGATTTGCATTGGTTTTGGCATTTAATGGGACTTGGGGCCAATACGAGATACGAAACATGTGCGAGTGAGTTTTTGGCAGTGATTTCTGGCACAGGAACAACAAAAACTTTTATATGGGATTCGCTTAAACTTTTAATAACTTTTTGTCAATTGATTATATGCCGGATCCCCAAATGTAATTGTGTTCGAAATCGATTTCAAGCTTAAAGCCCCTGAAAATTTAAATCTAATCTGTGTCGAAGGACCTTTTGCCTTTTGCCCTTCTGCATTTCGATTCTTTTTTTTTTTTTTTGGTTGCTGGGATTCAGTGTTAGATTTAATTAGTGTGACATTTGTCACGTCACAGCGGGAATTGCTAAGGATTTGTTAGCGATGCTTATGTAATAAGCCATAAAAAGTTAATAACAATGACATTTAGGACACACCAACAACAACCGAAACTGACAACAATGAACCCAAAAAAGTCGTTTCTCAATATGGTTATGGGCAACGTGCAGGATTTATATGAGCTTGTACCACTGATGGTCACATGTGCCAGTCGCTCTCTATGTGTGTGTGTGTGTGTGTGTGTTAGTTGACTAACGAAGCTTCTGCCAACTAAGAGGCAAATACCATGCCTGCCACATCACACATACGCCCTGTAGGCGTTGATGAACTGACAATTTGTGTCAACTGCCACTGCCACTGCCACTGCCGCAGCCGCAACAGAGCAAAGGGCAGCAGATTCTGTAACAGCAGCGGTAGCAAAGCTTCTAGTCCATCGCTATAACTAAATATATGCACAGAGAAAAATAAAATCAATACCTAATTAAAACTCGTGGCAAACGCAGACTTGTCAAGCCATTCGTCTTTTCTTGATAAAATAAATGAATGAACCTATCAATTTGTATTATAAACCCCAACCGGTTAATAATAAAATAATATATAATAATAATAAAATAATATAATTTAGACTACTAGTATCCGTAGCTATATATGTATGTATACTGTACTATAAAAGCAAATGGGTTGATTTAGTTTAAATAAAGTTGTGATTTTGCTGTAAATAAGTTACAGCTACAAAATAGACTAATCCTAGAATTGGAATTATTTTAATTTAATTTAATTAAAATATTTATTTCGATTTCTAAAGATTAAAGCATAGTTGTTTGTCCCAGCTTAAAGTGAGACAGTTGCCTTATAATTGTCATGTTGTTTTACGGATATAGAACTCAATTATAAATACTTCAATATCGTATTCTAGGCCTTAATGGAATCAGGCTGTTTTCAGTTTACAATAGAAAATACTTTATCATCACAATGCACTTCGAAAAATTAATAGAATTAATACATAACTCAATTAAAGAAAGCTGTAGTTGGGTTAAGCTACAAAATACGCTTAAAAAATTGAAAAAACATTTTTTTTAAATCTCTAAGTAATTTTAAGCATATTTTCTGCAAGTGTATAGCATAACGCCCTCGAATGAATGTATTTTCGAATACAAACGCTATTCATTCGTTCGTTTGTTCGTGCAATGGGCGAGAGGATAATAAAAATTATTCGTTTCATGTTGCGCTAGGGACAAGGGGCAAAATATTTTACCGCGACGAATGTGTGATTGTGTGTGTGAGAGTGTGTGTATAGTGTAGCATATGGCACCAGCATGGCCGTGACCGTGTTCGTGCTCCATATGTAACGATATTCCAATCTCCCAGCGAGTCTGACTGTGTGTGTGTGTGGGACAGTGTGTGTGTGTGTGTGGGACAGTGTGTGTGTGTGTGTGTGTGTGCTACTCGGAACGGGAATTATTAACTTGTAATGTGCTCTGCATAGCGTTTTTAATAAAAGCAAAGCAAAGCAAAGCACAACGTGACCAGCAGCAGCAGCAGCATCAGCCCTGGCATCACTCACACCATCTGCTGGCATCGACCTGATGACGATGGCGCCACGTGTGTGCCTGATGGGCATTACAGGATATAGGACAGGCTCATACATTTTGATGTCCTCAATGAAGTGACGGAATAAAAATGCTCTGCTCTACTCAGTCTCCATCTACTTTTTTCTTGTTGTCGTTGTTGTTGCTGCTTTTTGTTTTTGCATTGATTGTGTCGTCCGGTTTGGGATTGGTTGGCAGTTAAGAGTTCGGTTAAGAGTACGGGCACGGGTACGGCGAATATGTGGCCGTAGTTGCCTGTTTGAATGCGATTGATTTAACGAGCGCTGTGGGAATCAGTGCAGAGCACAGCATACGTCCGACAGACGGACAGACAGAGACTCACGCACACACGTTTACGCCACAACTTAAAGCTGAACAAACAGTTATTTTTTGTTACCCTCAACAGAGCATAAACAAGTATGACGGGAGGGGGATGGGGATGGGACTAGGGCGTGTTAACGTCAGTGATGGGTGTGGAAGTTGGTCCCTTGTTGCGCTGCCTGGTTGCGGGCTTAATGCGGCGTCATGGCATCATCATCAGAAACTTTATCAATTAAACTTGGCCATTTTTTATGCAAGAGCTGCCACTGCCCACGCCGCCCGCACTACACTGAGCTGGTGACACTGACTGACCTCAGGACCTCAGGACGGTGTCCTGGACATGGCCTCGTAAATGCCACTGGCCTGCGGGTCACTCGGCAGGCAATGCAAAAACAATGACCAGCCTGAAATCCCAGATCCACCACCAACCAAACCAAGCCAGCATCCGTTACAATGACCACTGTAAGCTGTTGCTCTTACTGCCTCCCCCTTTGCTCTCTTGATGCCCTAATGACAATTTCACAATTTATGCTATATCATAAAAAAGTCTGTTAATAAAAAAGTATACAAATCTTTACTCAGCTTAGCTTAAACGGAGTGTAAAAATATGCTGCAAATAAAATATAATTGTGAATTTGCAAATGAAAACATCACGAACAGCCAAACTATGCCAACAAATTCCACTTGCCTTTTCAACTGCAAAACTCTGTAGGGAAGTTATTAAAATAACAAGTTCTTGATGTCATTAAGTCTTTATTTGCAGCATGCTACAATATCTACTGGCTGTAACAAAACTACGAGTCTGTGCCAAGTTTCCTTCACCTAGCCCTAGCCCACGTAAATTGCCGAGTTAACTTTTCGTGGCAGCTAAAAAATGTTGTAATTTTACTGCTTTTACATGAATTAATTTCAACTTTCTGCACAGTTTATACATTTGGCTATATGAGAAAAATAAAATCTTGAGTAAAAAAAATTATTTAATAAAAGTTTATTAACCTAAAAAAAAGTGCACGATATTTATAGAATGCATAAAAAAGAAATTGACAGAGGTATGCTATAACTTTACTATTAAAGAAGCGATGAATGATAAATAAATATTTAGAGATATTTGTAGAGATAAAGTATTTAGCTGTATTAGAAAATTTATATCTTTAGTTGAAAAGTTGTCTAAGTATTTTGAAGATAAGAGCATAAAAGGGCATATCATATTGCCTGTAACCTGTTAACTAACCCGTCATAACTTCACTGTTAAAGCCACGTTTTGAATAAATTTTAACTGTTCGAATAGTAAATATAATTGGCATATAAAAAGAATCATTAATTTTGAGTTTAAAATCTTTTTTAGGAATTTTACTAGTACTATAAAGAAGATAACGCTCACTTGATTGCTGTCATAATCAAAACTTGCCATATTCTATATCGATTATTTTTATGTAGCTATAACATTATGTAAAACTATAAATATACTTAATTTAGTATAAAATCTGAGGTGTATATGGAAACCTTTATTAGAGTGCCAAAATTGCATAATCCTCTCTTAAGTAGTCTCTGCATAAGCCCAGCATTTATGGAACTATGTCCAATCACTCTAAAACCGTAGAGTGTCAAGTGTGCATAAGTAATAAGTTTGCCATTTGACATTTATGACTGGCAAATTGAACTATAATATGGCTCAAGTGTCGCGCTTAATATTTTATGTAAGAGTTGCACAATTTTTGTTACTGCAGCGATTTATTTATTTTCAATCTGTGATGGGATTTACACCCTTTTGGCAGCTGCAACCGAAATGCGCTTAAAATCAATTGCAATCAGTCAGTCAAGCAGTCAGGCAGTCAAGCAGTCAGGCAGTCAGGCAGTCATTCAATCAGTCAGTCATTCAGTCATGCAGTCAAGTTGAGCATATTTCTGATTTTCATAATCTGTTTGTGACAACTATGGCCGCAATGTTAGCAGCAGCCACAGAAATGGTTACAGTAGCAGCAACAGCAGCAGCAACTTACCTGCCTCTGCTCCATTTGTTTTGCAGCAAACGCTGCGCAACGGGCACAACTCGAGCTCCTTTGGTAGCACTTAAACAAATTGTGCAAGGACTAAATATAGCATCACAGCTGCTGCTGCTGCTGTTGTTGCCGCAGATACAGTTGCTGCAGTTGCCATAGTTGCTCTTGTTGCTGCTGGGGGCTTTCAGAGACAAAAACAGCGTTAAGATGCTCTAAGTCCGTCGCATCAGGCAGAACCGCAGAGAACTTGCATTTAACCCCCCTCGGCTAGCAGAGGGTGACCCTTCCCGTCCTCCCTCCCCTCCCACTTATCCACCATCACTCTAGCCCACACAAAACTATTGTGCGCATTTGGCTGCTTTTGTTCAAATGCCACGCCCAGCGGCTAACGCCCATTGCTGCGGTTGCCACAGCAGCAGCAGCTGCAGCATTTTGCATGGCTGCTTTTGTCGTCGTTGCTGCTGCTGCTGTTGTAGTTGTAGTTGCTGCTGCTGCTGCTGCTGCTGCAGTGCGCAGCTTTTAATTACAAAAAGTTACGTATACGTCCTGCAGGTGTTGCAGCTGCGTCTACGGCAAACAGAGACTCTGGGAATGCGACTGCTGTTGCTGCTGCTGCTTCTGCTGCTGCTGTTACTACTGCAGCTGACGCCTTCAAACGGCGCTTCAAGTCGCCGGTTCCGTTCGAGCTCGTTAATTACCGTTTCGGGGCACAAGCTAAAGACCCATAGAGAGCAGAGATAATATTCAAAAAGAGACTGGGAGAGAGGCAGCAGCAGAGTGTCAACCCCATTTGGCAGATAACAGTTAGGCAGGAAATGTGGGCAAATATTTTATGGGACAGTCAAAACACACTCTTATACATATACAACTGTGTAACTGTGTAACTGTACAACTGTATAAAATGCTATAACTGTATAATTAGTGCCATTTTATGAATGCCGAATAACCAAATGAAGAGCTTTATATGTGTGTTTAGCCATTGCAATTGCCGCTGCTGTTGCTGTTGCTGTTGCCGTAGCAATTGCTGTTGTTGCTGCGGTTGCGGTTGTAATTGTTGACCAGTTTTATATGTACACAGTAAATAATGAAGCTTTCATTAAAATGCCCTTTTCAAAGCTGCATTTGAGGCTAAATAGCTCATTCTATATAGTCAACATTTCATTCGCATTTATTTGGTTTTGAAACATGCTTCAACTCAACTGAAAAACATCGCATTTGTATTAGTATACACGAAATAGTAGTTTAAAATGAATATTAATTTTACAAAAAGAGAGGATTAGCTCTTATAAATTAATTTTAATTAATTTCGTATATATATGTATTTAATATATATTCATAGTAAATTCAAAAGTGTGTACTCTCTTAACAAGTAGCTTGACATCAGCTAGTCTTAATATACATTTTTAAATGGAAGTAATTGTAATTTAAATTTTTTATTAATTCTACTAAGAGAGAGGATTTGCCATTATTGGGGATTAGCTCTTATAAATTCGTGTTAATTAATTTAATATTTATTTTATATATATTCGCAGTAAAATAAAAGTGTGTACACTCTTAGCAAGTAGCTCGACCTCAGCTAGTTAACATCGCGATAAACATTTATGAATGGAAGTAAACCAACATCAATATACTTACTTATAATGCTTGGCTTCCTTTGAACACATTTTTTCTGTCAGTGTATTCACACTATGGGTTTATTTATATATATGTAAGTGTGCTCGTAGCACTGCTACTCATGCATTTCAAGCGTTTTGAGCCACTGCAAATGAATTCTAATTTTTAGCAAAAACTTTTCGACAAAAGCCGCAGAAACCCCCGGACAACAACAACAACAACATCAGCAGCAGCAGCAGTAGCAGCAACAGTAACAACTGCCAGGCAGCCAAACAGTGTGAATAGCCTAGGCGGAACAGCGTAAAGCGTATGGCTTTTAAGCCGAATTATGTGAGTAAGAGTGGGGAAGGGAGAAACTATTGAATTTAAAGGCCAACTTTAGCAAGTTTGAACTGAGTTGGTGTCTGCCCAGCCCCATGTTAAACATTCAATTTGAGTGGTGTTAGAGCTCAGGGGTACCGCTGAGAGGTGCAGTAAATTGGAAACCGCATTGCTGTAGCTCAAACTCCGAACTCACAATTTCAAACTCAAACAAATGCTGTCAGTGAGTGTTTGCGTGTGTGTGTGAGTGTGGCTAACACCTCGACAATTATGCACCGTCAATTGGATTGTGGTTACACCTCAACAATCAGCCCCGGGCCTGACCCTCAACAAGGTGTATGTAACACAGATCCAATGACCCTTCGCATGTCCAACTCAAACCAAAAGAAACTCCCGCAGTCTGTACACAATTTGTAACGGTAACACGTCCTATATACACACACCCACACCCACACACACACATACACACACACATAAAGATGTGGAAATCATATAATTAAAATCACGCAATGTTGGTCCTATGGCTGGGTACGAGTGTATTTACAATTCAATTTAATTGTACACGCTCTTAAACAGATTAAAATTATATTAAACCAATAAAATATATTTAATGGCGCTTTTTTATTGTTATTAAACTAGCGGTAAATTCAAGTATTTAATGTGATTACAAAGAATTTTGCGTAAAAGTACTTTTATTGGCTGTAAAAAGAAGTAAAGGCAACAAATGAAGCTGTAAGCTGCTTATTAAAAGCTCATTTGTATGCTAAAAGCTCTTTATTAACGTAAATAGTTGTAAAATTCGTGGAATTTCAATTGTCCTTATTTTAATTAATTTAATACTACATGATTTTTGAACTGTCTTAAACTTAATTAATTATGTATAAGTTTTAAAGCCTTAATTAAAACTTTTCAATTGATAATTCAAATGATACAATTTAAATGTAGGAATTAGGTGAATTTCCAAATGAATATTTATAATATATGTAGTACTTACTATATTTGCTATTCGTTTCTTAATTATGTAAATGCATTTAGGTAAGCTTTTAATTACAACTGCAATTAACTTTTTGTAAGCTGGTTTTAACTTTTAATTAAATTACACGTAAATCATACTTATATCATATAAATTAAAAATAAAGAAATCATAAAAGAGCAAATAAACAAGCCTGTAAATAATTACAGTAAGTAAGAATAAGTTAAACATGCGTTTTTTACAAGTTTAAACTTTTTTCCTTTCAATTTTCATATCAAAGTTAAACGACTGCTTTAGCAATCCTCTACTTCTACTTCTTGTATTTAATCCTATTAACTTGCAAAGAAAAAACTTTATTAATAATAAAACAAACTGATATGGCTAACGGAGTACTTATTAGCCGAAGTTTACTGATCTTTTTGGACAAGTAAAAAACATTTTATCAAGAATAAATGAAATGGCTTAAATAATGTATGCATATGAATTTTTTGTTAATGCAAGTGCTTATGCAGCTCTGAGTTGCCTTCCATTAAGCTAATCTTTACTGTACTATAACACACCCACACACACACACACACAATATAAAGTAGATGATATGCGGCATGCTTATTATTCTCATATCCGAGGGGCGACAAGGGGCGTGGCAATGAGCTGACTGGTGTATGTACACAATTTTGTTTTATGGTTTTTTAGTTATGAAACTGAAACTGTATTACATACATGTATGGTAACACACAGAAACACACACACACACTCACTCAAACACACACGAGTTTAAAGCGGCGCCAATGTAGCGCTTGTTGTTGCTTGTATTGTTGGTTGGCATATTTACGCAACTTTTTATTCGACTCCAAAAAAAATGGAAAAACCAAAAGGGGAGCCAGAGAGTGCTCGGGAGTCGGTGACTCGGATTGAAGGCTAGAGCAGGCGCCATGGCAACCATTGCCAGTAACGCGCACTAAGATAATATAAACGTTGTTTAAAGTTTAAACGCAGTGTGTTTCTCATCCATCCATAAAGTGGGCTCCCGGCTCACCAACACACACACTTTCCATGGCTGAAATTGAACATTCCAGCATGCTGAAGCTACTACAGCTTATGTGTAGCTAAATTTCTACGTAAAGTGTGCAGCGTTTTCTCTCTCAAAGTTCTCCCTTAGCATAAGTTGCTCAACTAAGCCACTGACTTGGTCTTACACTTGGAAAACAAACTAAAATCGTTTACATTTGAATAAAAGAGCTCTGGGAAAAGAACGAGTCAAATGCCATTTACCATAGTTTTGAGTGTGTAATAGCCGGCGTTGCTCGGGCTATAAAAATGTTAGGAAAGTACTTTATACCACGCTAAATTTAATATCCCTAGATCGCTTGAGTGAATGAATATGAAACAATTACTCGTTGAAATCTGCTATTTGAAACCAGTTAAGAATCAGTTATAAATATTATATAGTAAAATACACTCTGTTTGAATTTACCAAAATCCCTTGTTACTTTGCAACTACATCATTAGAGAAAACTTCTCTGTAAATTTCAGATATGTTTAGCGTTATTAAAAAAGTTTTTTTTAAGAGAAAAGTGAATATCAACTTTTCAAATAAGTGTTGAAAAGTTTTTTCAAAATTTGATGTTTAATTTATTAATTGAAAGTTTAATATGAAATACGAATTTTTTAATGTGAAGGAATTTATGATTAGACTTAGCAGCATCTTTTTATTACTTTAGAAATATAAAAGTAATTTTTTTTTTCACTAATCGAAATTGTTAATAAATACCTTGAATATTTTGCAAATTGATGGAATATTTGACATGTTGATACTTTTGAGTGTAGTATTGGTGCTGTGGCACTTTCGCTCTTTAGTCGCGCCATTTTCTAGTCTCTTTGGGCAAAGTGGAATGTTGGGTAGAATGCGTTTATTTGAATGCAATTGACTGGAGGCTTAAACATCAAAATGTGTGTGGCTGCACACATGGGGCTTAGTGTGTTGGCGACATGTTGGCTTATGGCTGAGCCGGCGGCGATGATGATGGTGACTGTGACTGTGACGTTGACGGCGTCGTCTGACAGCAGCAGCAACAACAACAGCAACAGCAGCAGCAACAGGAGCAACAGTAACAGAGACAGAGACAGTTGCAACAGCACGCATACATGTATTTCCGCATCCGTATCCGCATCCGTTTCCGCTTTGTGCATTCGTAAGCAACAGAAAATAACAACAGCTGACAGAGAGATGGGCAGAGGGATGGGCTGTGGGATTGGCATGAGTGGTAGGCAAAATGGCAGCAACAGCTCACAGCAGCAGCAACTGTCATGCTTTTATGGCCACATTTGCCAATTGTTTGTTGAATTGTTGACGTGTGTGTCAGTGGCGACTGAAAGGCAACTCAACTGGCTTGTGGGCGTGGCAGATCCGTTGACAAGCGTTCCTTATTGTAGACTCAATCGCTTTTTGGCCTTATTGCCGTTGTCGCCAATGTTGTTGCTCCTCTTACTCTTGCTGTTGCTCTTGCTGTCGCCGCATCCGTGGCAAATCGTTAATCTTATTTAAGCGGACAGCGACTAGGTAGAGGACGGACAGGCCGACAGACAGAGGAAGCACAGCTTATGGCAGCCGGAGCCACTGTTGCTGTTGCTGTTGCTGCTGCTGTTGCTACGTGTGCCAATTCACCTGTTTGAATAAGAAATTTGTAATGCGGATGCGAAAATGTTCACGCAAAGGCGTTCAAGCACGAATTTAATGGGTTATAGCCGCGAGGGTAGTTCAAGCGGTAAATACACTTATCTACTTGAACTTGATCATTTATTAATTACAATTTAACAAGAGCTTAACAAGCCGAGGTATTGAAAAGCACCAACCATTCCCAGTGAAATTAAGTAGAATATTAAATTGGGTACATGAAATGGTACAGTCTTTCAACTGTGTACTTCAACAGTTCAACTTTCCACTGTTTATCAACAGAATTAAAATTAAACAAAATAAAATTTCGCACTTGCTTTTGCATACTACATATAAGGGAATCTGTGTTCTGTAATTCCACGCTCTTACACAACATACCTGCAGCTGCAGCAGCAGCACACTTACTGCTTTTCATTTAATATATGTATGTATGTATTTTTGTACGTTTGTCTGTATGTACATTTACTATGTACTATACACAAACAACTGCAGTAACAGCTGCATGCACAGACTATATCCGATGGCTACATAAAAGGCACACAGTGGGGCTTAATAGAAAATATATTTTGTTCAATTTATAAAGTTCAGCGATTAGTAAGTAAGAACGCTGCAATTATGTTGTACAAGGGGTATTCACATCAAGTGTGGTATGTAAGTAATTACCATATGCTTAGCCATTGATTAAACTGTAATAAGTACTCTTATACTCTTATCTATCCAAGCATAGAGATTCATTTATCCATTATAATGTTTTTATAGTTTTTCAGTTTGTATATATAACTAGCTTTATAGTACATAAATTTATTCATTCATTCACTTTCTATCATTTAGCTATACATTCGTCTTATAGATAAATCCGTTTCCCAGCAGTCTTATCTATGTATATTCGTATGTGTCTATATAAATCTGTGTGCCCTTCGATTAATCTCTCTATATATCCACCATCAATCTAATCAACTTTCTAGATATTTACCCACCCATATAACTAGCCATTCTATCCATTCTGCCTTTATTCATCTTTCTCTCTAGCTACCTATCATATTGATATTTTTGATAAAAATAAATTTTAAATATCTATAAATCTACCTCTCCTTCACTTCCAAATTTTCTTAGCTTTTGAGCTGGTAAATCTTAGCTTTCCTCAAAACAAACCTCGTTTAATGGTGTTGGGTGGGAAGAGTTAGGTGGCGAAGTGTAATTGTAACACTAACATCATGCCCGAGCAAGAGGTTGCTAGGGACAGGAAGAAGAGGGCCCAGGGGGACGCTTGCTCATGATGATATACATACCTTCCGCTTGGCCGCCAGTTGGATGCTTCGCAGCAATGTTTACGTTGCGTTAGCGATTCATTTTTTGTTTCTGCATTTTTTTTGCATGTTTTTTTGTTTATTTCGTGTTGGTTTTAATTCAATTTAACAATCGCTTTTTTCTGCATTTTTCGCTCTGTTTTTTTCGCCTTCGCTTCTGCTGCGCTGTGTGTTTTGCATTGTTGCTGGCAACGAAGCGAACCGGAAGTTGCACAGCAGCAACGAGCTGCAGCAACGGCCATTAGTGCAAATGAAATTGCATTTGGTGGCCCAAACACTCAAAGAAATTTAATCAAAGGCGCTGCTGCTGCCTGCATGGCTCTTGGTCATGCTGTGCCATACTGTTTGCTAACAAAATGCTTTCATTTCTTCAAATGCTCTATGCATGCATATAAAGAATATATACAAAATTATGATTTAATCGACTGCAATGATTTGAAGTATGCCTGGGTTTTGATATATACATGAGAGCGTCTTACAAGATGACCTACACTTGAGCTGTGGCAGCAGCAGCAGCAGCAGCTGACGCTGAACTCAGGTCAATTTAATTGAATCTAATGCAAATTTATGCGCATTTTGATGACTTATAGCAGGGATAGCATATCGAGTACAAGTTTAATCCATAAATTCAATATAGTGATTGCATGTGCTATGAGCTGGAGTGCTGGTATATTAATATTTGAGTAATTGAGGCAAATTGAATTGAATATGAGCTCAGAGAACATACACTTGGCCTCACAAATCTGTTTAGGATACAGATACAACATAAACTTCTGCAATTCTATAATTAACTGTATTGTTACTGGCAAATATCAATTATATTAACTCTGATTTACGCTTCCGTAATTTAGTACAGTCTTTCTTTTACATTTTTTGCACACATTTATGTCTTTATTTATAATTTAATCTGCTGCTATACAATAACAAATTACTGAGCTAATCTCTGGCATTAACAGTCGTTTCTTAGCGAGATAATAGCGCGAGGGACTGAGAAAGGAGCAAAGAGGAGTGCGGGTATCACCCTCCGGATTATTTGGCTTATATGTCTACAAGGGGTTTCGGTGCACACACACACGCAAGTATTTCAACTATAACTAAAGCATTGTTCAACTAATCTAATACATTTAAAATTTACAAGAACTATTGCCTATTGTCTCCTCTTCTTAGGTCCAGGCCACGCGTTTGCGTGCGAATTTGGGCGGCATGGATGTCTGTGGGTTGACCACGTTCATCGAGCGTGTGTTGGTGAGACGTGTTGAATCGACATCGCCACGTGCAGCTGGCATCTGTTCCCAGACATCCAGGTTGAGATTGGTAAATGAGTCGGACACTTTGGGCACTAGATCAGCGACAGCATCGCACACCTCTAGCTGAGGGGGTGCCTCCACAGCAGTGAGTGGGGTCTCGGGTGGATTAGTGGTGAGTGGTGTGGCCAATTGCTGTTCCTTGTTGAGTTGCTCCAGCTGCTTGGTGGTCTGCTCAATCCCAGCCACATGTGTGGCACGCAGCTCGACTAACGACTGCTGTTCGCCTACATTCTCTTGGAGCATGTCGCCCAGTAACTTCTGCTCCTGTTCAATGAACTTGGTGATGGCGTTGTACCGCTCCACATGCTGTTGACGCCAAGTGTCCTCGCAACGCTGCAGACTGTACTTCGCCTCCGACTCGTACATGGATTCGATTTGATTGTAGGCCATTGCCTCCATCTCCAGCTGCTGCTGGTACTCCTTGCGCAGCAGCTGTAGTGCCTCACGCTTCACCGCATACTTGGACATGCGCTCGAGCATATTGATGCAGAGTGAGAGCTGCTTGCGGAAGGCATCGCTGCGACTGCGTATGTATATCTTGATCTTCTTGAGATTAAAGGCCTGGAGATCGCTGGGCTGTAGCATTAGAGCTGTGCTCTCATCCAGTAGCTGCTTCTCCTTCTCCAGTTCGCTGAGGAACAAGCGAAAGTGCTGCTCCTCCTCTTTGAGCTTCTCGGCCTGACTCTGGTGCTGCTTTAGCTCTGCGACGTGTGTCTCCTGAAGTGCACGTATATCCTTAATCTCTTTTTCGCGTATCAGCTGACGCTCTTTCTGCGCCTGCTCGGTGCGGCTGATCTCCTGCTGCAACTGAAGCTGCCGCTCAGCATTGAGTGCCTCCTGCTGTTCGCGCTGCTGCTGCTGCTCGATCTGCTTGTCCAGCCAGTTGAGCTTGGCCAGCACCTCATTATCCGACTTGGACTTGTACAGCAGCTTCTCATCGTCGACACCATGACGCCAGCGTCCATACAGCTGCGCCTCCATTTGCAGCTTTCGCTTGAGCTGTTCCTGCTCCTTCATGGACTGGTTCAAACGCTCCAGCGCCTCCAGATCAACCGGCATTTGCCTGTTACGTCGCTTACCATCCAGTTCCAGATCATAGGCATCGCTTTCAGCATTGAACAGCTGGCGCAGCTTCTGGCGCCTATCGTCCAGCTCCTGTTGCTTCTGCTCCTGGGTCTTACGGTTCTGCATCTTCTGTCCAGCCTTGTCATAGTACGCCTGGTTGGTCCAGTTGTCAAAGCGCGACGTCACCTTGCCCCAGTGGTTGTAGTAGCGATTCACTTCATGCACCGCCTGCACTCTATTATGCTCCTGCTCCCGACGCCACGCATACGCCGCATGCTGATGACTCAAACGCGCCGACATCGCACCTAAAAAACAGAGGGAAAAAATGCATGAAAGACGTGTGCAAATTGCGAGCAGCTAAATGACAAGTTCATAAACTTCTGAGGGCGCTACCAGGACGACGACGGACAAGCCTGGACCACGGCTGATGGACTCTGCCGTGGTCACTCGTGCTTGCCACAAAAGGGCCACTTCTAAACGGTCAGAGTAGGGGCAGGTGGTGGATAGGGGCCAGAGTTTGTGAGAGAGAGCGTAAAGCAGACTTCAATTTGCCATGTGAATGCACTGCATATGAATGTTTATGCTCAGCACACACACACACACACTCACAAACTATACACATACACATGCACACACGTGCTGTTTGCCTGCTGTTGGCGTGTGCTAAATATTTATTTATTTAAGAACCTTCTCAGGCAATATATTCAGCGCAGTCGCTGGGAAAAGTAATACCATTTATAAAGCCAAGATTGCAGAACACAAATTTAGTTACCAGCCTTCGCATAGTAAGTAAGTTGTACTACTAACACAACAAGGTTCTATTACACGTACTATCGAACTATCACAGTGAAAAGTAACAGCAAACGAACTAACTTAATATTATGTATAATAGATGCAAAATTACAACTACAGGGGCTGAAAAGTCCCGAGACTCTGACGTTATAGATGAACTAGATTGCTAGTATTAGGTCAGTTAATTAACGAGTTAGTGCAATTTAAGCAAAGCTATTAAGTGACTTTTTATGAAAAATCTTAGACAGTTTTAATACCAGATTTTCTTTTTTAATTATTATTATTATTTCTTTTTTTCAAAATTAAAATGCTCATAAATGGGCAGAGCTGAAAGAGGCAGTTAGCCAAGAAAATGTGGAAAAATCCCCCTTAAATATAAATTTAGTGAATTGAGCTGAGATTGTAAACATTTTGCAAATATTTTACATGGAATTTGCTAAAATAGATTACGGCATTTGTTGACTGACGATGAACATTCTGAAGTCACTAAAAACTACGTCATAGTCTGGAAAATTGTGCTGTAGTTATAGCTGATGTTCTACACTGTAATTTACACTGTCCCAGAGACAATCATCTCGTTTCACACTTGGAAAAGTGGCTGTAGAGGAGAGGATTTCGACCGATAGAATGAGTTGAAATTACTTTATATAATTCCTCATACAACAGATGTAAAAACTCGGAAAGCTACAGTCGGATGCAACCGACAGTAGGAGACCCTGTACTTTTCTTTGCACACACACACGCTAACACTCACACAAGCACACATAGCGCAAAGTCGCATGCAACCACACATACGCTCGCGCTGCTCCCCCCTTACCTAGTACAGGGAATTGAATCTTGAATATCTCTGGTGTTTATTATCCGATTGAGCCACGATTCACAGGACTGATAAATATTATCATAAGATTATCGTATGCCAAAACACAAGTTTGTATCTTTAAAATTGTGGGTGTGGCAGTTTTTCGCGGTTTTTGGGGAAGGGGGGGGAGGTATCAAAAATCTAAAACAAACTTGATCTGCTTGCACTATAGGGGCATCTAACTGCCAAATATGATGTCTCTAGCTCTTACAGTTTCCGAGATCTAGGTGTTCATACGGACGGACAGACGGACAGACGGACAGACGGACAGACAGACGGACAGACGGACATGGCTAGATCGACTCAGCTCGTCGTCCTGATCAAGAATATATATACTTTGTGGGGTCTGCCACGCCTCCTTCTGCCTGTTACATACATTTCGGACTTGCACAATCTTAATAGACCCTTTGTACTTTTTTAAAGTACAGGGTCTAAAAATGTAGAAAGAAAGCGTATTGTGTATCTTCAATGAAGCCATTATTTGATAACTTACAACCAATTAAATACTCGTTTATTAAACGAAGAAAAACAGAGTACAGTATTATAAAAATAGCACTTACATATACAAAACACTAAATCAAAGATTTGAATCTTTAAATGCCGTACAAAAACTCATCCTAATGCAACATTTTTTTTCACACATATTTTAATAAATGTTTTTGACTTCAAGCTAAACTTAAACGAATCAAATTAGATTTTATCCACACACCCGGAGACTCATTAAAAATCAGCCTAGAGGGCAAGATAAACAAGAAAAAACTTCCAAATCTCGGCAACAATTTCAGACCAGTACAAATTAAATATTCTGCTCTTTGCCTTGTTTATTTTTTTATGAATGCGAGTGTGTGTGTGTGTGTATGTTGAGCTGCAGCAGCTGTCACTAACTGCCAGGCGAAGCAGAGACACACAGCCTGGCCAAAAAAATAGGAGGCAGTGAGGCAGGCAAACCCCAACTAACATAACCGCCAGCCTCAACTAAACTGTAACTGAAACAGAAGCAGAAACTCAAAAGTCAAACTTCAAACTGGCTGAAACATGGTCAAAATCTGTTGTTGCTTTGGCAATATGTGGCACCAGCCACAGCTACTGCACCCCCTGTTCCCTAACGCGCTCTTTAGGTCGCTCGAGTCAGACACAGATACAGCTAACGGGCAACTGTCCATGGCAAAACCGTACATCCATCAACGTGGCCCCATTGCAATATGTCAGAGCCTGTTGTGCGTAGCTCTCTCTGTGTGTCTCTCCGTCTGGCCCTTTGTCCATCTGTCCATCTGTCTCTGAATACGGAATCGAGATGCAAATTGACGTTGGCGTTGCGTGGACGGCGGCTTGGCTAATTTTGCTAGAGATTTATGGGCGGCACGAAGCGCATTGATATATGCCAAATTGTTTACAAATTGATTACATTATTAATAATGCCCCACGGGGTGATGGAGGGAGGGGGTGAGGTGGTAGAATCCACCACTAGAGAACACCACAATGTGCTGTGCCATTGAAGCTTATTCAAAATTCACAATGTGGGTGCAAAATATATTCCACAAAGTACTTCTTATGTCATGTGACTGACAAAACTTTTGGCAATAAATCAAGCAACGGTGCGAACATTGGGCGTGCCACAGCACACACACACACACACACCATGCCACACACCAATACAGATACACGTGTGCGCCCACATTTCAAAATCAAGCCAGACTGCGAGGCAAGACTCCACAGCTCAAATGCCAAGATGCCGCCCCTAATAGACTTAATACACTTTCGGCACACACAAATTCACTTCCTTAATTGAAATTTTAATTTGAATACTTTGCCAAAGTTTTGGCATTCAGCCATACTAAGTACAGCAGAGTCAGACTCTCACAGGGATGGGGCGATGGGGGAGGCGGAGGGGACTGACATGCAGAGACACATTCAGGGCGGCGCGCAATAACAAAACGGCAAAGCCAAACAAACAAGCAAAAGTCGCTTTGGCTGTCGCCAGATCTGAGCCAGCATTTGCTCATGGTCTCCCCCCATGCCCCCAAATCCCTACCCCAGTCTGTGCTGGTGCCTAGCAGCTGCCACACTCTCTCCCGCTGCCAACAATCTCTCTTACAGGCTCAGCGCTTTTCAATTTACGCGCAACGCAAATCGTTTGTCATTTTATGTATATGACTTAATATATGGCATGTGCGTGTCGTGAAGCCAAACCCCAACTCCCACCCCAATTTCATAGCCACAGCCCCCCACCATCAGATACGACAGAATCCAAGAATCCAAGATTCCCTCTACCCCAACATGGCGAACCAGCAACCGTAACTAATCCGCCCAGGCAATGATATAAGCGACAGCAAAGCGCCAACTGATGAGTTGTTCCTGACTAAACTTTTCCTGCTGCCAGTCTAAATGATATACTATACACACAAGCAGACACACCACACACACACACACACACACTCGCACACACTCATTCGCACATTAGAGCCACGCAACAGACTGTTGTCCATTAATTAAGCAACTGCGAAAACTGGACTTTTAGCATCATATACTACAACAGCTAAAACAAGTAGTCTATATTCCCAGCAAGAGACAGCGAGGCGTGTGTGTAGAAGGAGGGGGTTGGTGGGGCCTAAATTGAGGCGCCTGCTTGAACAAATAATTCGCAATTACTTTTGCTAATTGTGATACACGCTTGTCATTATCTAACGGCCCCGGCACAGATAATGCTTCACCTTGGTGAATACCCTAAAAACAATTGTGATTCCTCCACATGTCTGTATGTATTCTAATATAATATATGCACACACACACACACTCACATACAGTAGCCTATATAGTCACACATTCGTTGATTCGCATATGCGTTCCAATTTCTGACAAAAAGAGCGTGCCAACCCGCAGTTAGCAAACATCGCCACTTAATACGCTGATAAGATGTACGATTAGCGGACAGTTGAATGGAAAATTAAAAAAAAAAAAACAAATAAAAAGTAATTTAAAACTCTTCAAGTAGAATGTTATTGTTTAGGCCGGATTAAGTCGTTTCTTAAATACTCTAACTTAAGGTAACTAGAACTTTATGTGGCAAGCGATAGTGCTACTTAGCATTTTGAAATAATATAAAATAAATGTAATTTTCCTATATTGTTATATACCAAAAAATATATAGGACTTAATCGATGGACATCAGGAAGTATTTATAAAATATATTAAATATAGATTTAAGTAAATTTATATAAAATAAATATGTAAAATAAAATATGTAAAATAAAATATGTATGAAATAAAATTATATATGAAATAAAATATATATAGAATAAATTATATAAAAAAATATATATATATAAAAACATACATAAAATATAATATACGTAAAGTAAAATATATATAAAATATAACATATAAAAATAGTGCATCCATTAGACATCCTGTAAATATTTCAGCTACTACAGTTATCTCACTTTGAGTTCTCTTAGCTTTTACTTGAACAAACGCAATGGAATAGTTTAGAGTACCCACACCTAATAATTGCAGAGCATAAGAAACACGCAAGAATTAATCAAAGGTACTAAAACGGCTTCGGGCTTCGGTTTTCGGCATTGGCAGTGGGGTCGGATGAGTACTTCGGTTTCCCGTATGCTACACCGTGTTTATTAGGAGCCAGAATTGTTTTGGTTGTTAACGACATTGGCACGACATGGGCGACGAGCGGTCTGGATGTGGGTCGGGGTCTGGGACCCTAGCGATGGCAGCAGCAACTACCGAAACTACACTGCCAAAAGCGAATGACGTAGCTAACGGAGAGCAACAACAAGCATATGGAGAACAACGATATGAGCAGCATCTGCAACAACAACAGAGTATAATTTGTGGTAAGTGCCGTGCCAACAGATACAACTATTTCAACTATGCCATGTGTCGAAAAATTTCCCCGTTTTTTCAAAATTAAATAAATAAATATACAATATCGAGTGTGGGGGGAGGGTGGGAGACTTGTTTACCTCAGCCGTAAACCAAGCCAAAATATTGGCTGGCAAATGAGTTGAATTTCCTTTTGATGATTCTGCGCCCATCTGGAGGCTGCGGTAATCCCCCTGCCAACAGCTACAAAATATTTATGTAATTTACCTGGGAATTTATGTAGAATGAAACACGCGCCAAGTGAAAACTTATATACACTAAGTATTTAATACGACGATAAAAGTAAACAGACTGTAAATCATAAAACAATTTGATATACGACTGAGCAAAAAAAATAAAACAATTTAGTTCTTATAGCTATCAGTTGGATGATGATTTAATACTTCCGATACTGTCAGTTGCCCGTGAAGCCAGTAGAACAAGTTTTTAGAGAGGGGAAGGGACTGTGTTTAGTTGATTTTTCAATTTTTAAAATAATATGTATGTCATTCAGAATTATGTTAATTTGTTTTTAGTATACACATATATTTTTACTGAATTGTCACCAGGTTGTACAACAAAGCAAAACATTTATAGCAGTATGCGTCATTCGAATTGATAACACGGCAATTTTATTAGATTAAATTAAAGCTTTTGTTATACCAAACGACATGAACAGACCAAAGTACTCTGTAGAGTATACGAGCTTAGAAATATGATATATTAAATGAATACTGCTAATTTATCTATCAAATCTCAACGCATCGTCTAAAGCAATTTAACACAGATACTTTTTCTATGTACTTCCCCTTTAAATTGACCAGGGACATCCCCTCAAAAGTCCGGATGGTCCAAGAAAAATACACAACAAAATGTAAACAAAAGACATGAGAGCAAGAGATAGAAACAGACTAAAAGATAGAGACAGAGCAGCAGTTAAATGCATTAGCTCAGATGTGGTACCTCATGCTGCTCACTGATTGAGAAAGGGTCATTTATTGATAATCTCTTGGGGGAAAAACCCCAGAAGGAAATAGTTACGCGGCCCGTAAAGAATTATAGATATAATTACATATATTTTTTGTGCATTTGTAATTTAGATTGTACTTGAGGTAATATAAAAATCATCACGTTAATTGACACACTTGACTTAATTTCAGTCTAAAAGTGTATTTTTAGAGCGAAGCAATAGGAAGTTATTACAGCACCTTTATATAAGGGAAAAGTTGTGGGAATTTTAGTAAAATATTTTAGACATTAGCCTGTTTTATTTTAGACATTATTTCACAATAAAATAATTACAAACTGAACAAAAATGTATGTTAAATAGTGGTATTTAAATGAGCCAGTAGCCTTGGGCCCAGATCAAACATGATAACATATCAGCTTATTTTAAGTTTTGTTACCACTTGTCCCTGAACACGACTTATCTTATCAAAATGTTAAGTGACCGATATTGCCATGCCCACTTATCATCAAACAGAACGACCTAGCACATCATGAATTAGCAGTAATTCTGCTTTGAAATATTTAATTTATCTATCAGGGAAAGCTATGTGATAATAATTGACCCGATCGTGAGTCACGACATGCAGTTTCACGCGCTTCAAAGTTCAGCTTCATTTTCTGTTTTGTTTACAGTTGTTTACAGTTGCTGTCGAGTCACGGCTAATGGGGACAATCAGCACTGTTCGATCAAAAAGGGCTAACCGAAATATCTATATAAAAAAAAGCCCCATAGCCACAACAGTGTGCAAATAAAAAGTACCGTCGAACGGTTCAAAAGAGGTCGATAAATTTGCACGTTGTTGAATGTAATTCACACTGAATTAACCTTTTGCCAGGCAGCAGTGTGTTTGCGCTGCTTGCGTCTTAATTAAGCTAAAGATACAAATCTGCTTATCAGTTGATAACGATATTATTATCAGTATTATTAAGTATTGAGAGCGCCGATCGAACACAACAAAAACAAAAACTTGTCCCAACAGCGAAGAGCGGAAGTGAGCGGCACAGAGCGCCAAAGAGCGCGCTAACAGTTAACGTTGCCGCCGACGTCGTCGTCGACGTCGCAGTCGCCGCTGACGCTAGCAGCTTTGGTAATAAATTTCATGCGATATAAAATTTGTTTGGCATTGCGCGCAGACAACAGCAGCGGCGTTAACGTCGACAGAGCTGGTGCGAAAAAAAACTATAAAAAAATATACGAAAAGAAATTGAGCAAAACATTTGTGCGGTCTTCTTATAAACATCGTTGCGCCCTTATGCTATCTAATCATTCGTGCTTCTGAGCTCATTGACTGCAAGACATTAGCGCCAAAAAGAATCATAGACAAATTCTAGAAACACCGAAAAGGAAACTCGCGATCAGCATGTGAAAATTTGCAACTCCAAACAAACACTACATTTTTGCACAATTCTTGCCAAACTCACACAGAAAGTTCCTAAACCAAAATTGTAGACTAAAGTAGTACTTATATAATTAAAAGCAAACCACAAAAGTAATTGTGCAAAAAGTTCCTAAAACAGTCACCAAAAATATAAAAGAATACAAGCTCGTAACACCTGTAACAGCATGACAGCACTGGGATTACTTTGGCTATCTGTGATGGGTAAGTGTGGCGCCCTAACAACCCAAGTACTCTTATCAGCCTGCCCCTGAAAATACTTGTACACACTCACGCACACACACACACACACACACACACAGAGAGATAAAAGGCAACACACACATAGCGCATACCAAAGTTTTGCGTGCTTTTCTTATCGATAAATTCTGTGCGCCTGTCACCTGCTTATTATTGCATACATTTGTAGCCCTCTCACCCTGTAGAACTCGAAATAACTGATAGATCTGCAAAGATAATTATAAATATAACACACACACACACTCGCATTGTTACTTCTGATTGTCAGTTATGTTTCAGATTCCGCGTACAAATTAATTATTCACATTTAACAATAATGTCATTTAAGCTCACATACTCAATTGACATTGCGAACGACAGGGACTTTTATGGCACACATATTAAAATATTTTTTATTTCTTCTCACTACACTAACCGAAAGAGTTGTTTGCTTTTTAAGAAAATGATAAAAAGTGTTGAATCGAAACATTAAGCGTTTACCTTTTTGTTTAAATAAAAAGTAGGAAAAGCTACAGTCGGACGCAACCAACAGTAGGAGACTAAACACTCAAAGCATCTAAAGCTTTATTCATGCAAAGAAGGAATCCAATGACTCTAAAACTGTATATACTAAGAACATTTTTGCAAATTTGAAGGGGGGGGGGGGGGAGGGGGATGGACAATATATCAAATTAAAAACACGAACCAAACAAAAAAAAGAATTGAGTCTCTAGCTCTTATAGTTTCCGAGATCTTCATACGGACAGACAGACAGACAGACATGGCTAGATCGACTCAGCTCGTCGTCCTGATCAAGAATATATATACTATGTATGGTCTTCCACGCCTCCTTCTGCCCGTTACATACATTTCTGAGTTGCACAAACTTCATAGACCCTTTTGAACTTTTTTAAATCATCTCAAAGTTTTGAAAAGAAAATGTAGATAAATGTTATATACTTTTTTAAAATGTTGATTCCTTTTTGGTTTCTTTTAAATTTAAATTTCCTAAATTTTGAATCAATTTGTTTCAGAATATGTTCAATCCTTTGCCAAATTTTGAAATTAAATTTAAACAATTTGTATTTATTTTTAATATTTGCTCTTCTATTTGATAATTTTCCTACACATTATGTACATTACTTAAAGTAAATATGGATTAACTTGATAATGCACCGAGTTATTACACATGCAATTTATTCCACCTTTTTTACTACAGAGTATTTAATTTCAGTTACAGCTTTCTTTTTTTCTCTTTGTTATTATTAATTTGTTCTATATTTTTGCGCTCTGTTTTTTTATTTTTTATTTATAGTTTAAAGTGAGCGTGACTTAATTTGGATTATTCCACATTTTACAGTTGAAAAACGCCATATTTGTTTAATGAGTGTAGTATATAGTATAATAAGCTTTTACAGGTAATATCTTTGTTATATAATATATGACTATATCAGTGTACGTGTGTGTGTGTGTGTGTGTGTGTGTGTGTGTGTGTGTGTGTGTGTGTATAAATAGCATATTTTATGTGCTTTGGCTGATTAAAAACAAACAATTAGCGCGAGTGGCAAATTGCATAAATTGAGTATTTCAATTATGTTGCATGGAAAGAGTGTCGATAAAATTGCTCTAGACTCGGGTCTTATCATATTATCGGTTAATCAGCACACACACTCCACTCCCCCCTGCTAAATGCCTCATCTTGGGCCAACTCAAAGCAATTTCATGTAGTCAAATTACAGTTTTCGTCGCAAATTGCTAATGAAATATGAGCCACATCCCCAGCAGAAATTAAAACATGCCAAAACTGAACTATTTATGAGCATGTGTGTGTGTGTGGGGGAGTGTGTGTCAGTGTGTGTGGCAATAGTTTGCAAACATTGATTAGCACAATGAGTTTAATGTTTACTTTATTAGGCCGCGTAATTAGGGCCAAACGATTAGAGGCGCGTGGCATGAGCAGAAAGGGGCAAGTGGGGGAGTGGGAGAGTGGGGGCGTGGGGATTTTGTTATAGTTTTTCGTGTGTGTTTTGAATGATGCGTCAGGTGTTGTTGCTAAGCTTAGCTTGGCTTAACGGTAAATAAACGTATACAAACGTAATTAACATGTAGCAGCAACTAAAAAGCAAGTGGCATAAATTATACAGCAAACCATTTGACAAGCAGCCACACCCGCCCCCACTGTCACTCCCTCTACTCTATGCTCTGTTTAATATTCAAGCACGTGCACTACTACCAATAGACGATCCCATTTGCCAGCATCTCCAGCAACAGCTCCTGTCTAAGTTCTCACAAGTTCTCCCCTCTCTCGCAGTCTGTGGCAAGGTGCAAATGCTACAGACGCCAACAAAAATGGTTTTGCTCTCTAAATTTTAATTAGAAACTGCTGCTATTAACTTAGCCAAGTGCTGCTCCGTATCCGCATCCTCAACTTCAACTACTGCTGCTCTTCTTCTTTCACTTTTCACTGGAACAATTTTCATTTCCAAACTCGCGCTTTCCTTTTCATTCCGTTCCAACTTTTGCATATGCATATAAATGTCGACAGTCAGACACACTGAAGAGGCAAGAGTCAGGGGAGTGACGTCGACGCCTCGACAAACATTCCGAAATGGATGTTTCTAAAGTTTTGCACTCCCGGCTGCAAGTATTTCCCCTTTACTCACACACACACACACACACACCGACATATTTTAAACGAATTTTGAATGAAATAGTTTTCGGGCAAAGCATTTGCATTTATGACTGGGCCCCGCGCAGCCAGAAAGTTAGCCTCATTGAAGGCCGCTTTGGCCTACAGCTGTCACTCTCAATAGATATATATCTATATATGTGGTCTGTGTGTATTGTGTGTGTGTGTGTTTATATAGAGGCATAACTGTGAAACGACAAGCTGATAGCTGCTAGTAATGCCAGCACCTGTTGCTGTTGCTGTTTGTAATTTAATGTTCGAAACCATTTAAAAATCTTTAAAAGCTGACTCAGCATTATTCGCGGAAATTAACAGCGATATTTCTATGAATGCTAAATGTATACGCTATTTGAATGCTCTAACATTTTAAACAAATTTGAATAAACGAAACATTAAAGTTGATAAAAGTAATATAAGACCAACATGGAAAAGAATATTATCATAGAATTTTTGTAAATTTAAAAACTTGTAAAATTAAATATAATATAGAAATAATTTTAATGCAATATTTCAGCTATAATGTTTTATATTAATTATTAAAAAAGGAATTATTAAGATCATTACAATCACTTTACTATGTGGATTGAAATAAGAGAAATTTAATTCTACAGATATCATTTAAAGCAAACTATTTGAATTCGACCTTTATTGACATGGAATATATACATATAAAACAAAATAAGTAAACACATATTTAATTAATTGTAAACTTGTGAAGAACACTTGCAGAAGATATTTAAAAATTCACAGCATCTACAGTCGAAAGCATTCTGTGTACTTTCACTGGTCATTTCTATAGCAAACACATCTCAATCGTTTCTCGATTCTAAAATAGTAATAGTAGTTGCAAAATTGGCAACAATCTCAGCGTATTTAAGCGTATTAAACGCTTCAGTAAACAAAACAAATCGTTTAGCAAACTTTATGCATATTTTATATGATTTGGGGCCGGTTCATTAATTGACACGTTTGGCAAAGAAAACAGCAGTTACGTCCACAGCAAACATTGAGAACTGGAGACGGAGATGGGGGAGATGGGGACAGAGGAGAGGCAGAGCGGAATATGCAAATTCGCCAACTGTATAGAGTGTTGTTTAAACGATCAACTTGTTTAGCAGGCAACTCAATAGCAGTTCGCTCACACTCGTTCTCCGAGAGTCTCACACTCTTAGAGCTGGGGGACTTTTTATGCTAGCATTTCCCGGGCAACCCAGTGCCAGCTGACGTTTTGCGTTTTGAGTTTCATTGAGCTGTCTGGCGTGAGCGAGCTGCTACACAACCGCAAAAACCGTAAGCCAAGCCACAAGCCACGGGGAATCCGTACCAATAATTTATCAATGGAATTTGTGCGAATAACACGCGCTCGATAAAGTTAAAGACAAACAGCAACCGAATGCAATTAATGCTAACAAACCACACCACAAATACACTCACACACACACACTCATACCACACACACACATCGTAGTAAATAAAGGTCTGACACACAAGCAAATAGTAATTCCCCCTCCCACCACTCACACACACACACAACACACACTTCACCGACTGTAACTAAAACCCAAACTTCCGGCTAACGTGTTTTACAGGTTACACCCATCAAATGCAACACGCCGCAACGGATGGTGGCGCCTCCACGGGCAGCCAGCTGTTATCACGCACGGATTGGGGCGCACGTGTGCCCAAGCAGGTGGATTATTTCACTGGACCCGCACCGTATGTCATCATACATCACTCGTACATACCGGCCGTATGCACCACTACCCCGGATTGTATGCGTAGCATGCGTGAGATGCAGGACTTTCATCAGATGACACGCAACTGGAATGACATAGGCTATAGCTTTGGCATTGGAGGCGACGGCATGATCTACACAGGACGTGGCTTCAACGTGGTCGGTGCTCATGCACCCAAATACAATGACAAGAGCGTGGGCATAGTGCTCATAGGCGACTGGCGAAGTGAGTAAACTGAGACGAAATTGAACTTAGATTAAAGGCAGTTGTGTTGGAATTAGGTAAAGTCACTCTTAATGCAAACAGTCCTCTGTTCAAATGAGTTTAAAACAATATGTCTATTAAAATGTGCTTATAATTCCCTAAAGGTTGTGGCTTAGACTCAGACTAGTAACAGAAACTATAAATACTTGTCTGTAAAAGAAACTAATCCATGCTAGCTTGAAAAGGCAAGATAAAGGTAAAGGATATAAAAAAAAACCCGGAAAGCTACAGTCGGATGCAACCGACAGTAGGAGACCCTGTACCTTGCCGCAGCTAATGCTAACAATACACACACACACACACACCAGGCATACATGCATTAAGTTTATGCTCGCTGCTTCCCCTTGCCAAGTACGGAAACTTTAATCTCGAATATCTCTGGTGTTTAATATCCCATTGAGCAACAATTCACAGCACTAATAAAAGTTGCCATAAGATCTTTCTATGCGAAAGTATCTTTTAAATTGTGGCTGTGGTAGTTTTTCGCGGTTTGTGGAGGAGGGGGGGAGGTATCAAAAATCGAACACGAACTTGATCTGCTTGCACTATAGGGGCATCTGACTCCCAAATATGGTGTCTCTAGCTCTTAAAGTTTACGGGATCTAGGTGTTCATACGGACGGACAGACAGACAGACGAACATGGATAGATCGACTCAGCTCGTCGTCCTTATTAAGAATATATATACTTTGTGGGGTCTGCCACGCCTCCTTCTGTCTGTTACATACATTTCTGAGTTGCACGATCTTAATAGACCCTTTTGTACTTTTTAAAGTACAGGTTCTACATATGGAACACTTTATGAACATTTGCCAAGAACTTTTTATATGTACATCTAGATTTTATGACTCTTAATTTATAGTAGATGCTAAAAATAAAACTGCTATACTTGTTTCAGGAACTGTTTACTTTAATTAAATATTTTCTACAGAAGCAGAAATAACATGTTATTCTCACTTATTTGTCTCCTCAGCTGAACTACCCCCACAACGCATGCTGCAGGCTGCCAAGGATCTGATAGCATTTGGCGTCTCCCAGGGCTACATTGACCCCGCCTACAAGCTGTTGGGACACAAACAGGTGCGTGATACGGAATGTCCTGGCGGTAGACTCTTCCAGGAAATCTCCACCTGGCCGCACTTTACACAGCTCAGCACCACCGAGACGCCAGTGGTTGTCAAGAAGGTTTAGAAGAGTGGACCACTTATACAGAAGCTACAAGCTGAGACACAGTATTTTATAAGGAATGATGTATGTGTGTGTGTGTGAAAAACAACTATTAGCATTACATAAAATAGAAAAATAAAAAATGAAAGAACATTATTGCTTCATTTAATTACAAAATTTCCGTTTGACTGCTGTTCAATTTGGTTGCCAAATATTTTTAATTAGTGCGTTGCTTTATATGTTCACTTTTTTATTTCAACCGCAGTCTCTTCTGGCCATCAAATTGATTTTTTAGCACTGGCAAATTTTCAACTTTGTCAGTGGAGAAAAAAGCAAAGAGAAATAAACAAATGTAATCATTTGCAAAGCGACTTTTAATTTTATTGATTCGAATTCTGATGCTGTTTGGCTTTGCTTTGATTTGCAAACAAATTTTTAGCTATAGTATGCATCATCAAGCCTAACGAGAAGCGGAATGCTCCAGTCGAGTGAGTAGTAAATACTGTGCACTGCTTTTCGGATATGAATAACTGTTGTGTTTATAATGCGATTGTGATGGAATTTTCCTGTTAATAGGGTATATAGGATATATTAGATGTTATTAACAAAGAGAATTTATAAATATATTTGTATCATCTGTCGACCTGAATCGTCTAACGATTTTTCTACTTAGTTCAAATATAATTTCACACTGAAGTACCCCAGTATAGTATTATGATAACAGGGTATACGCACAAGTGGATGATTTTTTGGCACAGCCAAAAAGTATGCAACACCAATTTGTAGCTGCATTTAGCCCGAAAACTATGCGAGCATTTAAATATTTACGTTTGGAGTTCTGTCCAACAAAAGCAAAACTTCAAACAGAGAATGTGGAAAAAGAGGAAAAATAACACACAATAAACAACTGAAAACAACATAAAAAATAAACTAGAATACTTTTCACCTGCACTTGTTTTAAAATATGCAATTCTAACCGACTTTTTTACTCGTATTACTCTAATGGGAGTGGTGGTATGGCGTATGTTACTCATACGCCAAGTGGAATTGCATTTTATGCCGATGACAGTGTGGAATAATTGTTAAATTCTGAAAGCGGCTAGTATTTCATTTAGTTTTTTCTTAGTGCTGCAATTTTAAATTAATTCTAGGCGCAGTTAAGCTAATGGAAATTTGTATATTTAGTTGCATGTATTTTTGGGTTGACTAAAAAGCAATTTTCATTTATTATATTTGAATTAATTGACCAGTGAAAAGAAACACACACACAACACTTTGTGAATTACGCCAAATTTAGTATTTATAACCTCGGGCCGCCATACAAACTTTCAAAATTTGTGTGCATTTCTGTATATTTGTGTACTTTGACTTTGATGAGTTTGTTTAATTTCGGTAAATTTAGAGTCCACTGAGGCGTCTCTCTTTCGCCCTGCCTCTCATTCTCCTCTGTCTTTTATATTAATTTCAATTATGAGAAGTGCACTTGTGATATAATAAGAATAATAATAATAATAATACCCAAGCTCAGGGTTTTTTTTTTCCTTTTTTGCTTCAAGGCAAGTTCCAATTTTGTATTCTGCTTTTGCTTCCTTTCTCTTTTAGCATTTCCTTTTGGCTTTGCCTGTCCAAGCAAATTTCTCTTATTTCACAGTTGGCTTTACATTTCGGCCTTGTCATTTGTTTTTCTTTAGGTGCCTGTATCGACAAATCGATTCCTTGTTGACTTTTTACTCCTTTCAACCCTATACGCCTTTAATGCAATGCTTAAATCCATTCAGCCTTTTTTGTTTCCTTTTCATCTATTATATGCTTTTTTTCAGTTTATGCCTTTTGTCATTTCTCTTTTTTGTGCTCTAGGTCAGTTTTCACTTTCGAACAGAGTCATTCACGTTCACTTCATCCTTTGGCATTTTTCAAGCTCTTGATTTTTCCCATTCATTTCTTTGCATTTTCCATTTAATCAAAGCGATACGATTGTGAGCTCTTCAAATTCTCCACACAGATTTGCTTTAATTGCAGCTATGCAATTGATTAATGCAATTGTTTGAAGTGCCTTGAATAAGATCAATTATTTCTTTTTACTCTACAGCCCTTGTGGTTCCATTTCATAGCTAATTATTGGGTATTCCTCACTGCTTTCAAGTGTACGTGCTTGCCTCTTATGTCTTGACTTAATTATTAGTCATTTCTACTACATTCAAACGAAGAGAGAACTTTGGTATGACAGATTTATAGTATTTATACTTAATTCCTAACATTCTTCTTTCTAGGTTTAGTTATCAATATTTCGTTTCATTTATTAGTTTATTCCATCCCTCAGTTCAGGGCTGGCTACTATTCACAATTGTCTAATCGATATGCAATTAATTGTGCGACTAAAAATAATGGCACGCACTAGACGATAGCTGCGATGCAGCTAAGTAAATCGCAATCAGTCGACGGCAAATGTCAAACCGCACTGAAGACAATTGATACAAGATAAACTAGACAAAGACTAAAGAGAGAGAAAGGGGGACAGACACAACTGGCGACAATGTAAATATTGCACAGAAAATACGTAAAGTATCATCAAATATTTATCAGCCACAACAGCAAACAGAGGCCATAATGGGTTTGGATTTTCTAGACGAGTGGTTTTTATCACAGGGTAAGACGCGTTGTCCTAAACCCCAACCAACCCAACCATATTCCCCCTTCTCCACTCCCCCCTGGCACTATTAGCCCCCGCTCTACAGTGAACTAAGCAACCCACGCATCGAAAAAAAAAACCCAAGAAACTTGCGTAATTGAGACACATTACGATGTACGAAATGATAAGAGATGCAGCCGCTGCCGGCTAATACAACTGTCACTTTAGTTAGCTGCTATATATATAGTCTATATACTATATATAGGTGTGTATATACTATGTCACAATTCCAGTTTCATTGAACTATGCTGCACCTGCCATAAGGTCAATCGGCTGCGGCTGCGGCTGAGCGCCAAATTGTCGACGAAGTATGCTAAAAATATTTTCAAATTTTCATTTTCAATTTAATTTTTCCGAGAGCGCGAGAGAGATGTATGAAGAGAGAAAAAATAATTTTGTGTTTCGCCTTTTTTTTTTGTTTTTGAAAATTTTCATAGCATTTGGCGTTCATGTTAAAAATACATGAATTTAGTTTTTGAAACGCCGTCATAGGCGCTGCGTGCCGAGCGTGTCTGTTCGATAATTGTGTTGATTTGTCCCACTGTGCCATAGATTCTGTGTCAGTGTGGGTGTGGACGATATATATACATATATAAAATATATACATATAAAATTGCCTATAAACGGCGGAACGTGCGTCGCAGCTGCATAAAACCCCAATAAAAATCCCAACCCAATACCAAGAAAAAACAAAAACCAACCATATAATTTTTCTATAAAAATAAATATTTTGCAAAATGCGCAGAATTCGCTGCTCACACAACAAATTTGCTCAGCTCAAGCCTGAAATTTTTAGTTAAATAAAGAATACCGAGCATATTTTTTAACACTGCAAAAAATGTAGAAAAGTTTGCGAAAAAAATGCATTTGCTATCAAAATGATTTGCACTTCATTTTTTGTGCATTTCAATGGCCAGTCAGTGTCTATATCAGACGATTTGCTCCTAATGACGGCATATTTATATGTATAATTTTTATTTGCATGTCATGTTTAATTAACGCCTTCGGGCGAAAACCGAAAAAGAATCTCATTCTGCGAATTTTATTGGTGAAAAATGTGTGCAAAAAGGCCGTTGGACGAAATGGAGAAATTGAAATGAATGAAGAAGCAGCAGCTGCAGGAGAAGCAACAACAAAACAGCCATGGAAACTGGCAATGGAATGAAACAAATTCGGATTTCATCCTATTTACTTTTTTCTCGCTTTTTCACGCATTCTCTTTTGAGAGTGTGGTGTGTGCGTTGTGTGTGTACGCTTTTCATTGTATACTTGGTGAAAAGACGAAAGCGCCAGAGCTAGAGATGGTTCTCTTTTATTATACTCTTGCAAATGGGTACTACAATACTGTTAAGCCGTGCAGGCTCAGTCATCTCTGTCTGTCCACTTAGAAGCACTTTTTATGCATAGATTCAAGTTACAGTGCGTCAAAGATAGTATCATAGTATAATTCAAATGAGCTATTGTCGCTTTATTGGCATCAAATTTGTTTGTAGTAGATATATGTATATAATTATATATGTGCTAAAATATTTCTGCAACATATTAATTTCAGTTGTGAGTTTGAACTAATACGGTATACAAACTGACCTTATTTTATCCAAGAATAGTTCAAGTTTAGATTTAGCAAGAACAATTTTTATCTACTCTTTCGAATTAAGTCAAAATGTATCTGCTCTATTATTAGTCCCCGCAGCTAGTTACAACTAATTACGAGTAGGATATAACGTTTTCATAGGCAAGTATCAGATTCTCTAGATGATGCTACATTAAAAATCGATATGCATACTATAATTTTAGTTACGTCAGATATATAGGTAAAACTTTTGTATGCAGATACATAAATCAGTTTCAAATTCCTCCTTATATATAAAGTTAACAAACTTGTATTACTTGTACTATTTGTGAGAGTATTGCTACTTCGGCATGCCGCAGCATTGCCACTTGTTTTCTTTTTATACCGTTTCTCCGACGCTTCGGCGCTCGAGCACAAAGAACCTAAAATTAAATATTTTCGCCTTTTACATATCGAGAGGCAGTGGTAGTAGAGCAAATTGTTTGTGCTCTCTTGTTATTGTTGTTGTTTATTGGAGTG
This sequence comes from Liodrosophila aerea, assembly GCA_035045005.1. Taxonomy (NCBI): domain Eukaryota; kingdom Metazoa; phylum Arthropoda; class Insecta; order Diptera; family Drosophilidae; genus Liodrosophila; species Liodrosophila aerea. The sequence goes on from JAWNNL010000154.1 coordinate 298,394, forward strand.
CATGTGTGTGAGTGAGATTTGGCTGGAAAATGCAATGTAGACCAGTTGTAAAAGTAGCTGTAGCTAGTTAGACTAATTGTGTGAATGCATCTCCTACACATAGTACTATATATGACTGTTTCTATAACTTGTTACAGAGTGCATACGCTGTGAATGAAGTGAATGAATGTGTTTGTTACTATGATGACACAAAGGCCTACATTCTGTTGTTTTGCTAATAAGATACTGCTACACTCGGCTACAAAGTACAGCAGCAACAACAACAACCACAATAGCCGAGTGGCAGGCTAATGAGCGCATGCATTTAAAAATAAACATACCGAAATGAAACATACCCAAATATACACGAATTTGTTGTGTGAGCATTGAGAATTGTTCAAAATATATGTATATACGTATTTTAAACAGCTGTGGCTCATCGTCGTCGGCAGCAGATTTTAAATAAATAGCACAACACACAGCAGCAGCAACAACAACAACAAAGTGAACAAACAGTTCAACAAACGAACAAAAATAAAAAATAAAATACAAAGTGAAGAAAAAAACAACAGAACGGCAATTTGAAATAACTTTTGGACAAGTGAGAGAGTGAGCCAAGTGGAGGTGTAGGCCCTCAACATCTCTTTGGTGCTAATGTGCAAAGTTTTGTGTTTTCATCAGCAACAACAACAACAACAACAGCTAGAGAAATCACTGAAAATTATTTAAAAAGTGTGTGCAAATAGACGACGAAAAGTGGGCGAACAACAGCAACAACAACAACAACTAGAGCAATAACAACCTCTGGAGAATTAACAGAACGGAAAACAGTTTCACTCCGCCTCCCCCTTGCTGACAAAATGCCCTTCGTAACGCCACGCAGCAGCACAGCAACAACAAGTGGCGCCGGCAGCGGTGCTGGTGCCAGTGGACGCACCACATTTCGCCCACCTTGGGTTAAGGGTGAGGACACCCCGGCCAAGGCAGCAACAACGACAACGACCACGCCTTGGGGCAAAAAGACAACCGCAGCCAAGGAGAATGGAGAGAAAACTGCACCTGCCCCTGCAACAACGACAACAACAACAGCCAAGGGTAAAGCAACGCCAGCAACAACTACAACAACAAAGGCAGCTGAGCCTGCCAAGAAGACAACTGCGGAGCCAGTGAAGAAACCCGTCACAGCTGCAGCTAAGAAAACGGCTGAACCACTGAGCAAGAAAACGCCGGAGCCGGCCAAGAAAACCACCATAGAGCCGGCAAAGAAAACAGCACCAGTGGCCACGCCCATAAAGAAGGCAGCTGCCAGTGCGGTGGCAACAAAGAAGCCAGCGGCCAAGAAGAAGGAGCCCACACCACCGCCAGAATCATCCTCTGAGGAGGAGGAAAGCGAGGAGGAGGAAGAGGAGAGCGAAGAAGAAACAGAGGAGGAAGAAACCGAAGAGGAAACCGACGATGACGAAGAAGAAGAGGATGACGATGACGACGACGACGACGACGACGATGAAGAGGATGATGACGACGACGACACTGTGGAAGCCAAGGTGCCGGAACACATCAAGAAGGCCGCCCAGCTGCGTCCCACGCAGGTCAATAAGAAACCGGAGGCCAAGGAAAGTGAGTTGACACAACGTTTCACCCTAGAGAAACCCAAATTGCGCAGCGTTGTGGTCAAACGCGATAAATCGATGAAGAAAGTAGCACCCGAAGACGACGATGAGGCCGTCGAGGGTGAAACCGAAGAGGAGCGTGAACGTCGTTTGCGTTTTAAGCTCGAGAAACCGAAATTGAGGCATGTGAAAAAAGAGGAGAAACCTTTGCCCAGCAAGAGCACCGATAATCTGCTCAAGATACGTCCGGTGCTGAAAAAGGTACCCAAAGTTGATGAAATACTCAAAGAACCCAAAGAAGAACCCAAACCAGAATTCAAGACCAAAACCCTGAGGAAAACGCCCTCAATAAAGCGCGAACCGAGCATTAAAAATGGTAAGTTAGGCATTCCGATCTCACGTAACTCTCCCGCACGCTCTCTCCAACCGAGAAGGAAGCTACTACTACTACTACTACTTACAACTAATACCAACCTAATGGAACCATAATGCTGTAAATTATTGACGCTTCTCTAATGTCTAAAAAACATCTAACTGCGCACAATATTTTGGAGAGTGTATTTCCCTTGTATATTTTGGGTTTCTATTCGGTTATATATAGCTATAGATATAATTCTGTTCTATCGATAGATTGGCCTTGTGCATTTTTCGCATTGGGCTTTCTATGGCCACTGCCCCGATCCCCTCCATCTCTAGCGCTCTCTCGCTGTTTGTCTTTCGGACGGAAGGCAAGGCTAACAAACGTCATATGCTCACAAAAAATAAATACTAAAAGACAGCGCGACATACGTGGCATATGAGTGATATTACTCATGGTACGGCATAGAGATGCCAGCGTGAGTGTCCAGCTCGTGATTATAAATCATTTGTGCCATTGTACAAACAGGAAGTGGAAACTATAAATATTTTATAACTATAATATTTTATAAACTAATTTAAGCCAAATATTAGACAGGAAGGATTATGCTGTGCAATATAGAAAAATATATAAAATTATTTACATTTATTATTTTACATTTTTAAATACGACACTATTAGAAAGCGTTATAAGTATGGTTTAATATATCGGTTTCATAATCTTGAAATCAAAATGGATTACCGACAATTCAATTGGAATGATATGTAAAGTGAAAGATAAAGTTGTAGAAACTTAAAAAATTATATGAAATCTTCATTCTAAAATGACATTTTAATCAGACTGGCAAAAGTGTGATTGCTATTGAAAAATTAATGCAATTAAAGTCGAGCATAATGTGTATATTTGCAAATATTTCAAGTTGCTTTTCTTACAGGCTTGGCCCAAAGTTTTAGTTCTGAACAAAGCACAGGCGTAGGCCCAAGAGGAAGTGCTCCTCATGTCCAAGAAGCTTATGAATTCACAATAGCACGATGCATAGCTACAGTTATGATATTTGAGTACAGTACTATTATTTTTTCTCTGTTCATTTAACCCCTTGTTGGCATCAAGCTAGGATTTTCACCATAGTAACGAAATGCAATTCCATGGGCACTTTTATTATGCATAACAGAATATTTAAGTCATGTGTACATCTCTAGTCCAACAGCATTTGTGTGAGTGTATGTATGCGCTGATGTGTGTGTGTGTGTGTGTATCATATCCATTCATGTCCACCTGGGCGTCGACTGCTCATTTTTATAAAAACGCAACAAGAGATACTCAAACGAGTAGCAGTATCTGCATCTCGAGTATATATGAATACACATGAATACATGCAAGTGTATAAACGAAATGTGCACATAACATTTCATCAAAAATAACAATTTTTTGCACTCAAACAAAGCGCATAAAGACCCACACACACACAGTCACACACACACAATGGGAATGCTATAGTCATAAAGCAATATAAATATAACATATTTTATTTATTAAATTTTTAGTGAGTGCTGTGCACTGAGTCGAAAGAGGCGCAAAACTGCCCACAGATATTCAAACGGATAACGAAACACAAATCAAAAATAATATTAATTGTAATAGTATTATAATAATAGCAAAATACCATTACATTTATTCGACTTCAAGTTTTAATAATTCAAATGCATTTTACGCCCGCCAGCGGCGCCTCAATTCAAAAACAATAACAGTAAGTTGCATAACTTATCAAATTGAATTGCATTCGCCTCTAGGGGAAAGGGTGTTGGCGATACTCTACTATCGCACCCAGGAGTGCTACAAAAATGAAGTGAAAACCTCGTTAAGAGCCACAAAAAGCACATAGAACACAGGGCAGACTGAAGTGGAGTGGAGTGAATAGAGAGTGGAAAGAAAAAGGTTACGTGTGAGGCAGTTAACTCGCAAGTTGCGCCCTGTCCTAATCAGTGGGCAATAACGTGACCGCAAATGCGTCCTAATCTTGCCGGGGACAAACAAAAGGCACGATGGTCGAGGGTTGAGGGTTGAGGCTTGAGTTGAGTATAGAAATCAAACAGCAAAAAATAGCCAGCAAATTGGAAACAGTTCAACGGATGCGACTACAGAATACCCTGTATAAAAAGGTAAACAGAGAACATATAACTAAAATAAAATGTTCTATCCTTGTAGGGTTTATAACATTTCCACTTTCCAATTTCTCAAATTTGTCACACCCCTTAAACAGTCTTCAATGTCTGCAGGGTATAAATTCTTTTGGTATGGGAGGTCACTAAACAAAATGGTAACCGCTGTCCCAACGTTTGTCCTTTAAAGCTGTCGCATAATAAAAAATAAAAATATATATACATATAAATACAAAAAGAAAAACAAAAACAGAAAACGTAAAGAAAGGCAACAATGAAGACAGAAAGAAAAACATTTATTTAATGTGCTCGGACATCGTCTTGGACCGTGCCTAGCCTTACTTTTCCCTGGCTTTCCCTTTTGTTTTTGTTGTATATATTTTTTTGTTGTCCTTTCATGCCGCCAGTTGGACCTGTTTCTGATCCCGTTACTGTTTCTGGTTTCGGGGTTTTTATGGTCTAAGTAAAATTCATGATTATTGCTCATTGTGTCAAAACTACAACATAAAGTGGAATGTTTAAAACCAGATGAGCATGATGAGTGTGAAGCAGGCACTTTCCTTAAAGCACACACAAAAAGGAAACTTGACAACTATCAATTGGATGCTAGAGAAAGGAGAAAGTCGAACCAAATGTAGATAGAGCAGTTAAGGACAAAAGCTGCTACTGCTACTGCTACTGCTGCGGCTACTGCCAAAGATATATGGCAATGTGCTTGATATAGTCGAACTAAATGTCCCATTTATATTCAAATATCCGCACTAAAAAACGAAAAACGAAATAAAAAAAGAAAAAAAGCAAAGACGACATCGTCGATGGCGGCCACAAGCCTACAAAAAGCCGAGCCAATGTCTTCAACAAGGAGCCGAAAGGACAAGCGCCTGGACGCAAAATATATTTTCTTTTATTTAAATGAGCCCGCTTACTATACTCTGCCATATATACTATATATGCATGCACATATACTATAATGTATATATATTCATATACTTATGTGTGTGGGAGAGACATGTAACGGCTGTCCTCCATTTCGGGCACATTTCTTCTCCCATTAGAACTGTCGACTTTCAATAGGTGCAGTCAGCAGGGGGACTGCAGGGGGGAGGGCGAAGCATAAAAGATGATTAGGCCATTTCAAATTTGGACATAGCGTGGTCAAAATGACGTAAAACATTGAAAGAAATACACACACAGTGACAAAGGGGCACAGCTTGTTGCCTCATAATTACACTGGGCGACAATAAAATGGTTCACTAAATAAATAATTGCATAGACATATACTTATCTGTGGCATAGTATGACATGTAGTCAATTTGTAAATACTTCTAGTCTGATGAATTCCCATTGATTTGGGCTAATACTATTTGCTTTATGAACTAGAAAGTGCCGATACTTTTCTTATAATCTGCTGCGGGTCTGTAGAAGGCATGGTTTAGGGTGGTATTTGATAATAAATTCTATTTAAATAAATTCATGAAAATCATTTAATTTATTTCTATATATGTATTAGAAAAGAAACAATATCTACAACAATAATATTTATTTATTTATTAAACAAATTTCAAATTTAATTGCAACACAAATTTAGTACGAAATTCCCTTAAAATTGAATGAATATTATTTTCAATATTATCTATAAATTTTCCACAAATTTTGTGCGCCTTTTCCACACTGTTAAATTAGTTTAAATAGCAATTAGTTTAATTAAAATTGTGTGCGTCCAAATATTTACGCGCTCCCTTCAAACTCTGTTTGCCTTTACTCCGCCGAGAGTGTCTATATGATATGTTTGTTTTCTACAAATTTCAAATTTCATAATGGCTGTGATAACAACAGGATAACATAGACAAAAGTCGTAGAAAGTTTCCTATAGCAGTAGTTAAAAAAGGCAGAGCATTCGTTTCACATTTGATATTCTTAAAGCTGAAAAATTCAGTGTGCCACAGTGATTAAATTAGTGGTTCCGAGAATAGTTATAAACAAGATGAGAAACGTTAATCAGACGCCAGTAACCCAGCCTGGATTAAAGCTGTCAGTATGGGGGAATATGGATGAGTGAATGCTGGGGATGGGGAATGGGTAACAGGGGAGGGAGGAGGCAGAGACTGTAAAATATGGCAGAGCTTCTCGGCGCTTCATCATGTAAAGCTCAGACAATGGAACAAAGTCAGTAATCAAAGTGGAGAGTCCATGCTAATGCTACCCCACACACTACCAGCGATACCCCTATACCCAACCCCCAACCCAGTGCTCACTGCGTGGTCTGTGCTCGGCCCAGCGTGATTCAATGACAACGGCAACATTTGTGCATGCATAGAATATTCTGTTGATGATAACACAATGAGCAGAGCTGTAACAAAATGGAGAGCAGGGACCACGGGTACTTGCTGGGGTGCGAGCAGGAGGTGCAGGGTACTGAGTGAGCTCGCAAAATTTATGTTTACATACCCCGCTATTCATTTTGCGAGGTTGTAAGTGCGGGCTTTGCGGTATATTAAGTGGGTAGCATCATCTCCGAGACGCTGAGACGTGCACCCCACCCTCTGCGCTCCTTCGACTGTTTCACTCTCAGCATTTTATTTAAATAAGAAATAATTTTGTCGACATGAATGAATGAATGAAGAGTTTTATCTGCCCCAAGCGCACACACCCTTGCCACACGCACAAAGTGCCTTGGGTAAGTTTTTTGTTTTTCTGTTTACTGTTCTCGGTTTTTTTTCTCCCACAATCTGTATCTCGCTTTCTCAGTTATTTTTTTTCTGAGCGCCCGTATCTGTTTCTGTTTTCATTTTCATTTAGCGTACAGCAGGAGGGGGAAGAGTGCGAGTCCTGATTTAGGATGCCGCTTTTGCCAGAGCTTTGCCATAAATTACTAAAACGAATTAAGCGAAACTTACTAAACGACCGCTCAATTGGCTGCCCAAAAAGTTGACCACGTATTTTAATCAGTGACTACAAATGGCAGCCCGACAAAGGGGAGAGAGGAGAGAAGAAAGGGAAACACTCAAAGTGGGGAGAGAACATTAACATGCAGAGCAAGACAAGTTCAGACAATAATCAAGTTTGGCGCTGATTTCATTCGAGTAAAGTAACACGAGTTCGGGATTAGTTTCCAGCTCAGCTGCAGGTGTAACACAAGCCAAAGGAACGCTACACACACACACATACACACTTCTACTACTACTACTACTATGCCACTACTAATGCTGCACAACTCAAAGGCAGCGAACCACTTAAAGATTAAGTGCAGATTCAGTCAGGCGCGACTGCTAAAACCAGAGGAGTTGGCCGCCCTCGTGCAACAGGAGGCGGGAGGGACAGAGGGAGTGCCAGCCAGACAAAAGGATAAGATTGGGATTGAGGTTATGCTTCTGTTGACTGCATGGAAGGTTGCCTTCGCTTTGACTGGGCGGGCTTGTGAGCTGGGTCCTCAGTCTTACGTCGCCGGGGTTCATTCAAACAAAGCTAATTAACAGATTTGTCAGCTTTTCATCACTTGGCGCCGCCATTGTCTTAAGCAGTTGTTTGACTTTTGCACTTTTCGAGCAACAGAGGAAAAAAACACAAAGCTCCTGCGCAAAAAAGAAATGCAAACAAAGTATTTTACATAAAAGTTCAACGTGTGTTAGACGCGCAGGAAAAGTGAAAAGAAGCCAAAAGCGAAGAGCGGAAAGGGGAAAGTGAAAAGTGAAAAGTGTAAAGTGTACAGAAATAACGTTGGGGTTACTGCTGGTACTGTATACTATGGGGTTGAGGCATATCATAAAATTGCGTGAGTAAATTTAAAAAGTTTTTCAATTGCTAATTACAAGCAAAATTTCTGCTGGCCAAATAAAAGACAACACCACTTCGCCCCTTTGTAACTTGTTAGGCCACACAATTTAAGCGGAAATTTATTAGAAACAGCTTGTGTGCACACAAAAAATTTCCCAATTAATTGGCCACGTTAACAAAAGGCCTCGGCCAAAAGAAGTGCCAGAGCGCATCACAGACTTTAAACCAACTAAAACTAAAACTGCTGCCAAGCTGAGTTCAAGCGCAACGGCACAAAGTAACAAGAAATGCCAAACTACTTTGACATGTCGAATGGGAGATGCCCTTAGAGTATTCTACACTGGGAAAATAATACAACATGCATTTTAGAAATACTTCTATATTTATATAAAATTTATTTGAAATTTATAGAAAATATTCTAGTGAAATTATCAAAGTTGCCTTAAGATCTTCTTAGATTTCTGTTACTTACAACTTTAGAAATGTATTAGAAATCTATTCTCTTCAACCCAAAAAGTATAGGATGCAAGTTTATCCTATTATAGTAAAATGTATATTAAAATGTGGAAGAAGTTCTTAATTTTAAACCGATTTTGTTTTCATATAAAATATGATACTTCTATTATGCCACTACTCTCATGATACTTTTCTCAAGATACTCTTTTCACAAAATGAATATTCTCCTTGATAACTAGATAACTTAGTAAACAGACAACTATACAACATAGTTTCTGTTTCTCGAACCTAAAAGTATCTGATTCAAGTTTATCATATTATAGATAAATTTATAATAAAATGTGAAAACTACATCTCAACTACTACCCTAAGGAAAATATTGTGTTGATACATAATATTTACAGCCGAGCAATATGATAACGCATATCTAATGATACTTCTCTCATGATACTTCTCTCATGATACATATCTCATAATATTACTCTCAATTTACTACTCTCATCAGATAAATATTCCCCTGATAACTAGAGGTTTTTAGTAAACAGACAACTATACAACATAATTTCACACACTCTCTGTTTCAATAGTGAACAAGTTAGTTTTCCTAGTTTCAGCTAATCATACTCCAATACACACCACACACTCTCTAAGCATATTATACTACTCTATGCAAGTGTATAAAATGCAATCAAAGTTTTTACTCGGCAAGTTCTCTTAGTATTTTTTGCCCGGCTGGCAATAAAACAAACCCAAGCAGATTGTGTGCGAGAGGAAATGGGGGAAAATACGTAAAGCAAACGCAGGGCAGTAACTTTTCAATCTCTGCCAATGCCTGGGCAAGTTCAGTGAATTGTTGAGCAACATGCAACCTCATCTCCAGACCCAGACCCTGCCCCTGCTCCTTGCCCTAACTCCAAGCCCAACACCATCCGGCTACTCCTCTCTACTCCGCCGACAGAACGAACTCAATTGATATGTATAGCCTGTGGCGAGAAGAACTTTTGCGCAAACAACTGACACAAATTGCAAACTCATTAAATTAAAATTATATTTAATAACCGCGAGACTCAACGCAACGCTAAACGATTTACTCCACTAAAAAACAAAAACAAAAACAAAACCAGAAAAAAACGAATGAAAGTGAAAGGAGGCAAAAGGAAAAGCACCCAGCCAGACCATTTATCCTCACTCACATCCTTAGTCGGGCCAACGTTAACCTTTGCACCACTCTCTCTCTTTTCCCTCTACCACTTTTTACAGTTCCAGCACCACCGCCGCTGCCATCGCTGGTGCCAAAGGCACCACCACCACCACCGCCCCCATTAGCTCCTGGCGAGAAGCGTGTGCTAACCGATTCGCAGAAGAAAACCATTGAAAAGCTCAAGTAAGCTCAGCCAACCCATACAGGCACACTCACACACACACAAGCACACTCGACTCTCAATTGCAACTATAAACCACAAATTTATTTCATATCTGTAGAACACGACCACGCAGACGTCCAGACTGGTCCGAGATGATGAAGGAGGTGGAGAGCGGCAAGAAGCTGCGCCATGTCGCATGCAACGATAGGTGAGAAGAGCGAAACAGTGTCAGCATGCAACCCATTTATCAGTAAATGCCAAAAGAAAAGCTCTGCGGTAGATTAACAATTAGTTATCGAAGGGACAGACCGACCGAGCGAGCAAAAAGCGCAGTTCAGTTAATGAACTTGGCTACAAACTTTGGCTAAAAAACCGAATAGCTTCTGTTGGACGATGACAAACTATCTGAAATTAATAAAACTATATACATATATAAAGTAAATGAAATTTGTAAGAGAGCAAAATGTTGGCTACATTCAGAATGGCTAGAGTCGGGCACTACCGACAGTAGAAGACCCTGTACACTGCCTTTTTAGACCCTGCACCAAAGGTAAACAAGGGTTTTTATATACAAAAATCCTAGTTCTATTGCTTGAAATTAACCTAATTTTCTCTATAGTTCACCATCATATTGTCATAATTAGTCTATATATTCTACTTATCCAAATGATATAGAGAAATTAGAATAAACGAACCTAAAATGAATTTCAAATAAGAATAAAAAACAGAAAACAATAATACTATGCAATTCTCTGAACTTCGGTCTATAAACTCAAATACCAACATTCCACACACTGAGGAATACAACTTAAATAGAACAATAGAATAATATAAGCCTAAATTTGATTAATATTTATCAAAATTTTAAATATTTTTTCACATATTTTACTATTTTATTATTCTCCCCATATCCCAACCAGATCTCAGCCCATATTGACATGCAAATCCATGACCAAAGTGGATGACAAATTCATCTACGAGACGGAGAAGGACAACTCGCACAACAAGCTGCTCAAGCAGATTCAAGGAGGCATCAGATTGCGTCCCACACAGACCAATGATCGCAGCAAACCCATACTGGGCGGTCTTCGAAAGTTCAGACGCCAGATGACCATAGAGGAGCAGCTGCACAAGTCGCAGTCCAAGATCAATATGTTGAGTGAGGCGCCCAGTAGTCATGCGATTGGACCGGGAAGTAGTGCCGCTGCAATGGGCGCGGGTAGCTCACGGCCGAGCATTGTGTCCACCATGTCAATCGATGAGGAGAGCCCAGATGAACTGGACGACATTGATAAGATACGTGATGATCTGCAGAGTACGAAACAAATGTTGGCGCTGGAGCTGCGCAATCGTGAAGCGCAGGAGCGTGAGAATAAAAAACTCTTGGCCAAAATACGCACACTCGAAACTGAATTGGAGCGCGAAAAGTCGCGCGAAAAGAATCTGGAGTACGGCTCAAATGTGATTGTGGCCACCATGGATCCCACGCCCACATCCGAACAGGCTTACGTCAACTCACTCAAACGTGAGGTGGAAGATGCACGCAAGGTGTCCAAGGAAGTGGAACAGAACTACCACGATACCAGCGGACTGCTCGTCGAGGCAAAAACGGAAATCGAGGAACAAAAGCGACAGATACAATTGCTAGAGCGCAAATTGGCAGCGGCTTTGCAGGTAAGCGCAGCGCAGACAATAGACAGGTGGGCGGAAACAATATTCCGGGGTGTCAGAGGGCATTGGGCAGGGGGCGGGCGGCAGGTGTTGTCAGCTGTCAGTTTGAAGTTGCAAGTTGGAATGTTCAAAAGTTAAAGTTGGGGTCACACACATCTGTTCTTCGCACATTTTCAGCGCCGTCAGCGATGCCTCGCGGCGACAGCTCAGCCTGAATTCTAACTGAAAAACCTAAACAAAAAAACCAAAAAAAAAAACAAAAGTAACAAAAACAAAGCGCTAGCTATCGCAATCGCAATTAGTCGCTTCGCATTGATTACAGTTGTAGCTGTAGCTATTGTTCCTACTCTCTCCTCTCATACGTCTTCTCTTTGCTGTTGTAGTTGTAGGAGTAGTTGGCAAATAATTAGAAATCAGCTAACAACACTACACAACAAATCTGGGGGCTGCAATAGTGTGTGTGTGTGTGTGTATGTGTGTGCGTAGAGAAACGAACAACCAATTAGTGTGTGCTTCTAAAGTGCTTCTCTGTAACAATTAAATATCATTTCAATACACGAGCACAGCAGGGAGTTAACTTAATAAATACATTATTAGCTTGATGAGCTTTTAACCCTAGAAAGACAACGTACGTGTGCGAGCCACTTGAATATAATCATACAAATAATTGCAAACAATTTTAACAAAATATTTATGATTTATTTAGTTTATTAAACTTGTCCTTAAGCACAGTCAGCGCTTATACATCAGTGTATGAAACGCACATTGGCTGTTCTGGGGTTAAACTAATTAGCACATAACTAGCCAAAATAAACAATGTCTAGCAAAACCTGTTGTCACAATTAACAGATCATCGCTCATTAGAAAATATATAATTGATTTACTGGTAGTAGGTGTAGATGTGTGAAATACCCTTAATATTAGGGTCATCGTCCGTAGTCAATAACAACACCAAAACTGGTGTTTTACTTAATGCAATGAAAATCTCAAATAAATTTTAAAAGTGGCTTAAAATTTATATCACTTTATACTAGTTGACTGGCAAGAATTGAGCACAAACTCCTTTAATAACTTACTTTTAAATTTAACTGGAATTCATCCTGAATTAGAATGTAAATTTATAGTTAGCAACTAATGTTAATAGTTCACATTTGGTTTATTTTTAACTTGCAGACAAGTTTAACGTACTGTTCTATTTTTAGAGTGAAGTTAGTTGAGAGTAGTTTATATAGAATAGGCAAATTAGGCCTATGTTAATTAGCAGAGAAATGCGCCTCACATTTTTCACTATTTGTTGTAGTAGTTTTTACGGTTAACAGAAACTTTAAAGTAACAGCTGTTAGTTCACAAACGTCTTTAAATACTATGAAATCTAGTTTCAATCAGAACGTTATTCATATAACAATTCCCAAGTCCCAAGTCTCGCCTTATGACCGAGATGTCCCCCTCTCCATGGCATCAATAATGCAGCTCCTCCGATTAGGTTCACACAATTAATAGTACATAAGTTAAATAGTATGTAAATAATAGTACGCTTCGACTATGCTAAACAAGATTGAACCGTAAAACATTAACAAATTAACCAATATTAACCAAACGCTATCGAAATTGTTATAAGGGCCACACGACTGCAAGCACTAACAGAACGCATATTAGTAATTGCTTTGCTTACGACGATGACTACGATGATTACTACGACCAGGTGAACTATCACGGTAATCACGGACTGCATAAGGTAAAGCTATAAGCCTCTAAAGGTCAGGCACAGTCGCTGACCATGCCAGTGACTGCTCTCTAATGATGTGCATTAATACACATATACAGGGTGTTCCATTCGATGGCTCAAGGCGACAGAGCGACGCGCTCTTTGGACGCGACAGTTCGCCGGAGCTGGAACTGGAGCTGAGCGAAAGCGATCCAGATGAGCCCGAGGAGAAGAAGACAGAGAGACGCGAGCGGCGATTGGGCAAGGAGGTGAAGGTGTTGCGCAGCAAACTGACCAAGCTCAAGGTGAAAGAGGAGGCCGCCAAGAAGGAGAAGGATGCACTGAAACAGGCCATGAAAAAGAATCATGTTATACTCAAGTAAGCAGAGAATGATATCATACTATAACTGTCATATAATATCGCATAATGTATTGCAGAGAAGAGAACAAAAAATTCAAGAAACTGGAGAAGGAGGTGCAGAAGATGGCGGCATCGATGAAACTGGACGAAGACGAATTAGATGCCGAGGAGAAAGACGAGGATGAAGAGGAGGCCGAAGCGGAACAGGAAGAAGAGGCGGAATCCGAAGAGGAGTCTGAGGAATCCGAGTCCGAAGAAAGTGGCGAAGAATCAGGCAGCGAATCCGAAGCGGAGGTAACTAAACATATGTTTATTAATAATTATATTATGATATTTACCTTACCTGATGTATTCTAGGATTCTGCCAACTCGGCCAAGAAGGGCAATCTGGAGCCGCGCGTGAAGAAGCACGAGAGTCGCTTCGCCGCTATGAAGAAGTGCAATGTGCTGCTTCAGGCCAATGTGGACAATTTGCAGGATCAAATTTCACAGGTGCGCTCCCGGGCCACAAATCTGCAGGACGAACTGGATGCCGTTATTGCCGATTTAGGCTTCTAATTGTGGCTTTATGTTTATTATTGTCCCAGGTCGCAATAACACATGAATTGAAACTCGAATCGAATGTACAACGTGTTTGTTTTCTGTTTGGCTTAGTGTTCCTTTTTTCAATGTATTTAAATATAATTATATCCAAAATATGTAAGTCCACAAGGCACACTATGTATTCACGTCTACCTTGATAATTGTTTTCTTTATTTCACTTCTCCAACCGGCAATTACTGTTTGTTTTGTAGTGCCTACTGTTCTTCTAATTGGTGCGCATTTGTTGTGGCAACGGTGGCGCCGACGCGTTAACAACGGGGTCACTGCCACACTTGGCGTTTTGCGCCAAAAGTAGCGCTTTTTTTATGTCTCGGCGCAATTGCACTTTTTTAAATTGGCTTAATCTCTTTCTGTTCTGTAAATTAACACAGGCACTAATACCGACTATTTAAAATAAATTTTCTATTAGAAATAAAATTTATACATATTATCATATTACTGTTTTATTTGTATCGATGCTGTATTGTCTAATCAGTTTTTAATATTCAAGTGGTCACAGGCTTCCAACAGAAACAGGTTACGTATGGTTAGGTGTGTATTCGCTCTCAATAAAGTACGACGTCACACTTGCACGAGGCTACTCCGTGTCGATACATCGGCAGATGTGCAATCGATAGCATACTCAATAAACACAATCGATAAAAATCAGCTGTGTAGTTTTACGGTATATACACAAATTTGAATTAAAAGGCGCCAATAACAAGTTTTTCCACGATTTGTATTTTTATTAATTATGTCTGTTGTATCGAAGTGTAAGCATGTATAACAATGTACAAAACAACAAATCAATTAATTTGGCTAAACTAAATCATACAGTTGTAGTTATTATAGTTATTTAAGTTATAGTTATATGAATATTTTGTTTACTTATTTTTGATGGTATGAGTATCACGCTCGAACTTTAAAACTTTATGCTATGCCTATTGATAAGACGTAAATTGATTTGATTTATATGAGTATTACGCTTCTTCTTGACCAAGCGGAGCTTCCTTTAATATGCAAAGCCTAGAATTACTATACGAGCTTCTTTTGAGCATAAATCCAAAATATTTGCATTAACTAACGGGACTCTAGTTGAGAGAGAAACCACAAACGTCTGTATGTATGTATGTAAGTTATCTACTACTATCATTACGAGAATTGGGGGTGGGGATGTGCGTGAACTTTAATCTATTCCATCAAAATGAGCCGCAAACGTTTCCGCAGCGAGGATTCCCGCGGCAAAGTCATGGCCCACTTTTTCATGGCAGTCAGTATGACGGAGCTGACCACCATGAGAGCCCCGAAGAGGGAGTATGCAGTGGGTGCTTCACCGAAGAACATCATCTGCCAGATAAATGCGAACACGATGTCAGCACAGCGTGCAATGGCCACTGGACCAGCCTGCTCCACTTGCAGCGAGAGCGTCAACAGGATTTGGCCCAAGAAACTGAATATGCCCAATATGACGACTAGCCAACGGTCCCGTCCACAACTAGGCCAACAAACGGCGCCAATGGAACCGCATACGATGAGCGTGTACACAAGTGCGATTGCTCCGAAATTGGTCATGATCACGGAGAAGTGTAGGTTCTTCAGAGCCCGCAGCAGAATGTAGACATTGGCACCAAATAATGTCGATGATATGGCAGCAACTGGTCCCCAAATATCATAAGTTTTATCCGTATACTTTTCGCTATCCGCCTCGAGCGTGGCATCGCCAAAGATCAACGGTGGTCGAGTGATTAGCACCACGCCCAACAGTGTCATGTTAATGGTGACCACATTGAAGAGCGTACACGGCTCCTTGAGGAAGACACGTGCAAAAATGGCAACGAACACAGGCGTGGAGAATATGATAACGCTGGCATCGGCGAGAGGCATGTGTCGAAATGCATAGAAACTCAGCATCAGTCCTGTGGTGCCCATGAAACAGCGGAGCAGCAATATGACACGTTTGCCTTCCGGAAATACCGGTTGTCTGGTATAGATGAGTATGGGTATGGCGGGCAGCAGGACACCCACGAAGCGGAACGATGCCAGCTCCATGGGATTGACATCCACCAGGCCCTTGACTATTACTGAGCATAGCGAGAAAAAGAGTGATGATAATGTGGCCAATATGATGCCCAGATACGGGCAATTAACGCGCGTTTTTAAGCGCTCCAACCATTGATTTGATATGTCGCCTGTTCGTGTCCCATCCACAAACTGATGCAATTCCAAGATCTCTGGCATTTTTGGGATTTGTCTAATTATGCTGCTAGTCTAGTACTTTGATCTAATGGCACATTCTGCAATTGTTTAATTGAGTTATACAGTTCTTTTCTTCAAGGGGGTTATCTCAATTATGTTTTACCTGTTATTTTTCATTTGTGTTTTGAAAAATCGATTTTTCCACTGCGTTGCGGCGTTTTCGAACTAACATTAGCTAATTTCAGGCAGCTGCGGCTGCTACTCGCTGACATTATTTAACTTAACATTTCCGATTTTAATTAGTTTTTTAAATATCGAATAAAGATTTATTAAATTTATTTACACTCGCGGAAACATTTGGAAATTGCGAACAAATTTATAACAGCCAGCTGGTGGGAATACCACTCTGTGCGGTGTCTTCTCGATATCTCCTTTGTTTTTTGTCATCGATAACAGCGCGGAGTTATCGCTAGGTAAATTTCATCATTTGTATAAACACAACAATAATATTATGAAATTCACTTGTTGAATACGTGTTGACATCGAGTTCGATTTGTTTTTGAAGACATAAACCCAGTAAACCTCACGCCGTACATATGAATAAACGTACAACATATACACATCAATACATAGAGCTATATGCACTAAAATCGAACTCCACGGGCGTGTAATACATAGTTTTTTTGGTGACTCCTACACACACCACAAACATAAACAATGAGCAACGAAGTTGGAACGGTCGCCACCAAAAGATGGGCCCTACTGGCAGCAGGACTGGGTCTATTCTACGTCCTGGTGCGTCACAAGCAGACCATAATATGGACATTCCGGCGCAAGCTACACTACGGCAGTCCACTGCTATTGAAGCATAAACGTATTGAAGTGATTAGCTCCATCCATGAGTCACAGCACGTGCTGAACGAGTTGAAAAAGTGAGTTGTCCTTAGTCGCACTGGCCATCGATTGATTGTCTATTCTTCTGCAGAGATGTTCAGTCATTCAAAGTGCTTGGATTCGATTGCGAATGGATTACTGTGGGTGGAGCCAGGCGTCCTGTGGCTTTGCTGCAGCTGAGCTCACATAAAGGACTCTGCGCATTGTTTCGTTTGTGCTGCATGAAACAAATACCTAAGGATCTGCGAGAACTGCTCGAGGATGAAGATATCGTTAAAGTTGGCGTGGCTCCACAAGATGATGCTAAAAAGCTCTCACATGATTTTGGTGTTGGCGTGTCCAACACATTCGACTTGCGCTTCATGGCCGTAATGACCGGTCATCAGGCCGAAGGTCTGGGCAAGCTGGCCAAAACACATCTGAACTTAGTGCTGGATAAAAATTGGCGATTGGTATGCTCGAACTGGGAGGCACCAAAACTGGAGCCAGCACAATTGAATTATGCTGCCAACGATGCACTTGCCGCTGTTGCAATTTTCCTTAAACTCTCCAAGGACTTGGAACCGCGCAACTTTTGGGATATCCGACCAATAAAATTCGAACAGCTGCGTCCAAAAATCGAGCCTTTTTTGGACGTGGACTTCAACCGAGGCTACACATCAGCACTGGCTAAAAACAGATTACCAGTTGCCACCTCAACCCCTCCAACCACCAAGCAGAAACAAAAAAATATGCAGTTAAAGAAGGAAGTGCCGCAGCGTAATCTTTGCACGCAATCCAAAGTCTTCTACGACAACTGCCTGCTGGAGGCACCAGATGGCGAACTGCTGTGCTCCATTGATCGCCGCAAGGCAACGTGGTATCTTAAGCAAAATCTTGGAACACAGATCAGCGAGGAGCCATTCACAGTGCGCCTGAACTTTGAGCCAGCCGGTCGTGCTGTAGGCGACGTGGGACGCTATTATCAGACGCCCAAGGAGAACCAGTGTGTAGTTTGTGGCCGTCGAGATGCCTACATACGCAAGAATGTGGTGCCACGCGAATACCGTAAACACTTTCCTGTTGTAATGAAGTCACACACGTCCCACGACATATTGCTACTCTGCCCCGCCTGCCATCAATTGAGCAACATTTCTGATAGTAAGATAAGGAACAAACTGGCCGCCATGTGCGATGCGCCCTTCAAGCACAGAGACTGCATGCCCAAGTTCCTAGACGATCAGCAGCTGAGGTAAGTGTGGATCTAATTTCAAGTATCCCCTAATACTACATGCATTTTTATTCTTAAAGGAACGTCAAGTCAGCTGGGAAGGCTTTGCTGCATCAAATAGATCGCATTCCCAGCCCGAAAGCGGATGAACTGAAGCGCGTTATTTTGGATTATTACAAAGATGAAACTGAGATCACCCCGGATCTGCTAAAGCGTGCAGCTGCCTTGGAATATCGTGTAGAGAACGAAGACTACTGTCAGCACGGCAAAAAGGTTGTGGAGACGTATCGTGATAAATTTGGTGGCCTTATCGAATTGGAGCGCATCTGGCGTGAACACTTCCTACACACAATGCAGCCCAAATTTCTGCCCGAACTCTGGAATGTGAATCACAATGCGGATCGCTTGGAGGTGCGAGCTCATGAGGGTCGCATTGATAAAGATGATATGATCGTGGCTGGTCTGGAACCAGTTCTCATTGGATCAGCTCAAGATTCTAGAAAGGCATAGCAAAGATTATTAAATTGTTTTCATGTACTTTTTTGCAGTTTGTTTATTTTTAAAAGTAAATTTCTACGTATATAATACAATATATAGAGAGATTGTTTTTCTTTGTGCTAAACTAAACAGCGCGATAATTAATGGCATTGGTCTATGAGCGTCTCTTAAGTAACTTAATCCAATTTAAATAATATAAAGTAACATTCACTAACATACAGATTCAATAATACACTATGTACATTTTCAATATTGCAGCACCGGACATGGTATATGGATTGGGAGAGGAGCTCGCTAAATGAACTCGAATCCCTCGTATTTGTAATCCGTGTTTAGTCGTGTCTCCGGCAACAGGGTTGTGCCGTCCACACTAAAAGCCGTGAGGTATGTGGACGTCTTGCCGTTGAACTCCTCGGATTTGAGCGCAATGATAATATTGTCGCCAGAATTGGGCAGAAACTTAAAGCTGGAAAAGCCATGTGTTGGCTGTGTATTCCCTGCAGCCAGCTTGACCGTGTCAATCGTTAGAAAATCTTCAGTCGCTGAGATTAATATATTGCAACCCATGTGCTCGTCCAACGTTTCGTTGTATCTAGCGTAAAAATTGTGATTTAAGTGACCGTTTATAATTGATTGCCACAGTTGACTCACCTTTCTTTGGAGCATCGTCGTGGCAAAAAGAACCAGCGCGCATGGACCTCCGACCAAACACCACTCTCGTGTATCATGTATCCCGGCCAGGTGATCTGCTGCGACTGCAGCCGTAGTTGTTTATAACTGGCTTCCCAGTTGAACGAGTGCACCTCACCCTTGGGCGATATAGTCTTGATATACATAGGATTCTTATTCTCAAAGGTGCCCATAGCTGTGGTCCACTCCTTGCCCATAGAGCCTACATACAGAGTCTGCTCCCGAACCGTTGCCCATTCTGATTTGAAACCTTTGGTGTTGTGACCATCACCATCGAGTAGTATCACCCACGGTATGACTTTGTCATTGATTATCTCATAAACGAGTCCAGTGCGATCATCGAATGTCAAGAGCTTTCCATTGAACGTAACTAGTTCAGATAGTTCCATGCCACGTCCTTTCAGTGCAAATGCAGATTCCAGCATCATTGGAGCTCCATCGTCCCAGCTAATTTGTATATCGTTCTTTGCTGTGACGTAGGTAAGATAACCTTTCTTCAGATAGCTACGCCACGTCGTACTGCCGTCACCTTTGATAACTTTAGAGTTTGTATCTAAATCTGCTATCATGCCAATACGATAAGTGATAACACCGCCTTTGACTGTTAGCGGCGGCGTCAATGGGTACGTTGCATTGTATCCAATTGCATCCAGGTTCTTGACAAACCTGCTGCGAAGCCAGTATCCATCAGAGGAGGACTTAGAGTCCTGACGAGCGTACAGAAAGAGCAATATCAGCACGACAGCACAGAACACCAGCAGCGCAAAGTGGTAGTTGAAGCGAACTGTTCGATTCCCAAAGCGATATGTTGGTGTACGAAGGGCTGAACGCCAGTCGCGCAAATACATTGCGCGCGGCGTGGTTTCCACTTCCCTGTATGAGAATGGCGGACTTTGCATTTATTTAATTTATATAAATAAATATGACGAAAATTTTGGTAGCGTGGCAGTGTGAATAAAGTCGAAGAATAGTTTGCCAACAAAATATGTATGATGTGTCGGTGTTTTCCTCTAACGATAGACTTTCCCACGCTCTTATCGATAATCAGCTGATTTCGTAAATGGTTCATTTTAGTATTTCTTTAACTGATTCACTTATTCGATAACGCAACATTAGAAAATGCCAACAGAAATTACACGTAATCAAAGTTATTCTCAACCTTTGTATGCTGACTCACGAATAATATTGAAGAGCTTTAAAATACTGTGATACGAGCTAAATTTATTTGTTTATTTTGTTCAGAGGCCAGTTTTTGGTCTTTCAATATTGGCGCCATGTTTCAATAGCACAATCTATCGACCGACCACCACAACTAGTTGGCAGCATCGATATGTACTCGTTGCGTGTATCGTTGCCATCGATTACCACCGGCATTTCAGCAATAAAAACAAGAGAATTTAATTGGTTTTAATCAGTAAGTAAATCGCGGAATGCAAAACATGTACAATGTGGAAGCGCTTCAAGCATTTTTTTAAATTCCTACACTTAGGTGAGCAAAGTAGTAGTATACACAGTATGTCAGAACTACAGGCCGCCAACAGTGCCCAAGCAATTTCCCGCCTCCGGGAGTTTGGATACGCTTTTAACGATGGTGAGTTGCCTATAAGTATCCTGTTGCATATATAATAAGCGTCATATTTCTCTGTAGCTGGTGAACTGCGTAAAATTGATCCCGCAACCGGCGAACCTGGCAACGAGCCGTACGAGTTCAAGATAAGTGAGAATAACAGTGAAAATCAGGAACACTATGAGAAGTTGGCCAATCAGATTCCCGAAATCATATACGAGTTGCTGGAGAAGAATGGCCTTAAGAGAACCTACTTGCCTATTGGTGCGCCCATAGAGCGCTCCACGTTTGTCTTTAGCCAGCCGCAACCGCTATCCGGATCCAAAAAGCTGCTTGTTCTCATCAATGGCAGTGGATATGTCCTTGCCGGGCAATGGGCCAGACGGTGAGTGTGTCAACTGATCAATCAAACTGTATAACATTATGTTATCTGAATATTTTACAGATTAATTATAAACAATTCTTTGGATCATGGAACTCAGCTGCCTTACATACAGCGTGCTCAGAAACTTGGATATGATATACTGGTAACCAACACCAATGACAATGTGCGTCGTATTAATGGCAAAAATGTACCTATCAAGGGTTTGGAAGACGCATTGCCTCATGCCGAATACGTGTGGGAGCACGTTGTAATGCCTTCCCAACCAGAAAGCGTGGCCATTGTGGCGCACAGCTTTGGTGCCTCAGTTGCCAGACATTTAGTAAGCGCAAATGAATTCAGCTCCAAATATGTAGTTAAGCTAACTCCTCACTTCTCTACATGCAGGTGACAAAGTTTGAACAATTTTTCAAGGAAAGAGTATATGCTATTGCCTTCACCGATGGAACTGTCGGTCATGCTCCATCCGCCTGTAAGAAATACTTCCTAGACGTCACTTGCAATTGGACGTCAAGCGGCACACCGCTTGATACGGATCTAACATTTGGAGACGCAGAAAAGAATATCAAGTGCGTGTCAGCCGGACATACACAACACGAATGGACCTCCTATTCGGCTATAGAATCCGTATTTAAATACATTGAGGATAAATATGAGAAACGTGTGGGAGCTCAGCAAAAAGCTTAGTACCAACTTGTTACCCAATGTACATTTATTGTGAGCTACTGTGAATATATATAAGAATTTTTTATCATCTGCGTGGACGTTGTTTGACACTTATCCCTTTTCTCTAAGGGGAAACACAAACTATCGATTTGCTATGCATAAATCAAGCCACCCTGGACAGTGTCCTCCACTCATAAGCACTCAGATATGTCACTAACACTCACATCAAGGCCAATTTAATTTGATTTTCGGCACTTTGGCACATTCCATGCGAGTTAATCAAGTTGATGGCTGATGTATCGTCCACGATAAAACAAAACTCAAGTCCAGTCAAAGAAAAAACAACCGAAATCATAGAGAAAAAAACCCAACTTTTCAACTCCCCACGGCCCCAGGCCCAGTGCTTGAATATTTCTTGATAAATAAGAGAGTGTAACCGTACGGGGTTGCTTATAGCTCAAGCGTCGAGCACGAGAAATTCCCGGCAGGGTTAGTCGTATAAGTGACCGCACCGTTTAACAAAATGTGCCATAAAAAGCGTCCCCAGCGACTTGAAGATTGCCAGGCACTATACTATATGGGTTTTATATTGTTAATGCCCGTATTCATACGCTTATTTCATACTTTTAGTTGTAACTGATAACGTTTGTCGTATGTGATTCAAATTCTATTAATTATTTGAATAACTCTATGGCAGTGTTTGCATCATGGTTTTTTGGTTACTTTTATTTTTATATTTACATTTTTTTATAGTAGTGTTTGCCATTATATTTTTACTCCTCCCTGTTGGCTCGCGCTTCAGTGGAGATTGATAAAAATAGGCAAAATCGCCAGAGTAATTTGACCTTTCCATTCGCTGTGCACTTGCACTAGTTATTGTTATCAATTGAAAAAGCAGCAATATATAACTTATCAACTTTGCATTCAATTTCAAATGAAAATGCCTAATGCTACAAGTATTGCATTCATTACACATAACTAACTACAGTTTATTCAGCTTGATTAATATATCTTAGCATTTTAGTGTGTCTCGCTAACATCCGATGCACTAAGGAAATTCAGGGCTACTTATGTTCAGTTGGCTCTTCATTAGACATCATTTACATAGATAGTACTCCTTGAGGGTAGCACTCCTTTCAATTTCAGATATATTTTTCACTTATTAAAGAATCTCCGCGAACCCTTTGAAATAGTTATCCTTTACTTAGTTACTCGGCTCTAAATGTAGTAATGCCTTGACTCAATGTAAATCTGATATCTTTGGGTAAATTAGTCTTAGTCGAGCAAATAAGCTTAAAGAATTGCAGAGCGACTCACCTGCATAGCGTCTGAAGCAGTAGCACAATAAGTGCTAGCACAGACGTTTATCTTTAGCATTAAGTCAGAAGCGAACTTAATACCCACAAAGCGTTCATTTTGTAAAGCGGAATCAGTAACCAGAGTGCAAGCAGAAGAGCGAAACAGGAATACAAAAGAGACAGCAAAAGCTGGGTGGGGTTTGGGGTTTGGGAATGGGGAGCTGGTGTCTTTCTATGGCAGCGACAACCCTACAATGTTACGAGGAGTATACTGTATACATTATCGCTGTCATGGCCGCAGTCATGGCTTCTGCTCCACCTTAGACATCGTTGACGTTGTTGTCGTCCTATGGCAGGCTGCTATCTACACTTTGACTCGCCCCCAGTACCCCAAACACACACATACACACACACAGAGAGCCATAAGCGGACGACGAGTTGAGTTCGTGGATGCTTCGTATCGGGAGCTTTAGTGCCGAGTTCAGGAATGGGTCATGCGCCTGAAGCAAATATGTATTTCACTTGTACATACGCATAAACTATACATACCTTTGTTCTTTTTGTATATATGTACTTGAAGTATATACATATGTGTGTGTGTGTGTGTGTGTGTGTGTGTGTGTATGAGAACTCTGTGGCAAATTTAGTTAAAATTAAAGATGCTGTGGACAAACTTCATTTGAGCTGAGTTTCTCGCAGATATTACAAATTCCTTAGCCAAACAAAAAGCCAGCAATTACCTAAAATAAGCATTCGTCCTATGGTTATTTGATAAGATCTTAGCTCGTAACAGCCTGCCACCCACTCGAGTGTATGCAACCCTTTGCCAGTATGGATTTCCAAGTTGAGATATACCACTCCCAGTATGTTTATAGTATTGGTAAGGTCGTTCATTGTTGAGATACGCAAGATTTTCATTTTAGATTTGTGTTAAGCTTATTCTTTGTTTAACAAACCAATTTGTTTTCCTTACAAATTGAACCATTTATTTTGACAATGAATGTGTGTTAAGAGTTATCAAAGTGCTGGCTCAACATTTTACACAGATATTTCGGTAAGTATACTGCACTATGCAACTGTGCTAAAGTTTGTGAATGTCGAATGATTAAGACATATTTATTTTTTATTGATTAAAAATTTGTATTACAAATTTCAAACGTCTTTTCTTAACCTATGCAAAAATCATTAATTTTGTTGCCTAGTGTAATCCAACGAGTATTCCAGGCAAAGCCAATGCTTGGAACTACATCAGTGTCTAACAATTTTGTAAAAATAATATAATATATCTCAAGTTTTTGTCTTTTTTTTTTTGCTTGATATCCTAATGAATATCATCATAAATCACATCCCACAACTCTCTATAGAGAATGCAATTTTAAATAAAATACTAAAAGCAAGAGGAAGAGATTATAAAAGTACCGCCGCAATATCCGCTGTGGGCAATGTTATTGTGGCTTACTTTATTGCTCGAAAAGTTCAAGCGATGTCATTCAAAAAGTCATAAATAATAATGTTTTCCAATAAATGTTCACATATGAGCGGGCACGCACACGCATACACACACACACACACACACACACACACACACACACACACCTTCTCTTGCTCAGTGGTTTCGTGTCCACCCAATACCAATCTGAATCCAATTGAACCCGTGCCACCCACTGAACCAGTGGTTCATGCCACAAGTGGAAAGTTCTTCTGGCTGTTCCTCTTGGCGAGTGACCATCGTTGACTTTACGCCTAGAAAGGGCGCCCCACTGTGCCTGAGCCCTATACGCTTCATAACTTACAAGGTCATTTATACAAAGCACCATTAAACTTTTTCCTTACGTGTTTTTTTAGCCTATTCCCTTAAGTTTTCTTTTTTTTATAATTTAATGCTCATGTGTGACGAATTTTTATGGCTGACAAATGATTGATGCGTTTGCTGGCATTTCCTGTAAATATCATTAAAAATTCCTTGTTTAAAGTCTAGCATCTCTTGTTATTAAAGGCCATTTCGAAAGATCCCGAAGTGGCAGTAAAGTCAAACAATGGCATCTCAAGAAGTGTGTTGAAATGTAAGTTTAACGTAGAAATAATATCAAATGAGATTAGATAGCATTGTGTCTTCAGGCACTGCGGTTGTGGGTTAAAAAGAAAACAAGCAATTTTACAAATTGCAGCATTTGCACCCCTTTGGGTTTAGAGGTGCAGTGGGGCGACAGCGGTTATTTTGGTTGGAATTATTTAATTTCTTTTTAAAAGTAAATAATTCTTTTATTCAACTGACTATTAGGTTCGCCGCCATTTTGTTTATATGCATACAGTCAAGTCGATGCTCGACGCTATCGATATTTAGCATATTTTGGCTTTCAACTATCGATTAATAGGGAGCAACATCCTCAAGTTTTTGTGCTACTGATAAGTACTTAAATATTACTGATGTTTTTTAAGTTGACAATAATATCGAAATTATCGCCGACATTATCCCAGCTCTAGTCAGTCTTGATTTTTCGTTGGCATTATCCCAGCTTTAGTCAGTCTTGATTTTTCGTCGGCATTATCCCAACTCTAGTCAGTCTTGATTTTTCGTCGGCATTATCCCAGCTTTAGTCTGTCTTGATTTTTCATTTAACGCAATGGCATCTTTCGAAATGGACGTCGACGAGGACGACTGCGCTGAGCAGAGCCAGGAACAGGACCAATTGGATCTATCCTCGGAGAATAATAATGGCAAGCGTTTCGAGGTCAAGAAGTGGAATGCTGTGGCGCTCTGGGCCTGGGACATCGTGGTCGACAATTGCGCCATTTGCCGCAATCACATCATGGACCGTTGCATTGAGTGCCAGGCGGCTCAATGTGGCGATAATGTGGAAGATTGCACCGTTGCCTGGGGCGTTTGCAATCACGCCTTCCATTTCCATTGCATTTCGCGTTGGCTGAAGACCCGTCAGGTGTGCCCCTTGGACAATCGTGAGTGGGACTACCAGAAGTACGGACACTAAAGCTCCGTACCAACATAACCTCAAACAAAAAAAAATGACACCACGTGGCGCTGTACTTTTTTACAAACAGAAACACATGCACGCTGTTGTCTTACCTAGTAATATTCATCGCATCCATGGGTTGAGAATTCGAAATACAGCAATAGCATAACAACCAAACTTAAATTGTATTTTGTGTTTTATTTTTAGTGATTTTCAACAGAGTTTGTACCACTATGCGCATTTTAAAATTCAAGCATTCGCCGCAAAGCCACACAAATCACAGCAAATACAATAACAAAGGGGACACCCTCCGCTGAGTGGACTTGGCGGACTACCCCTGGCTGGGAGTAACCACGTAAATGTTGTACAATGTTAAACTTATTTGCTGTTTATATCCTTGTTGCTTCAGCTCCAAGAGTGGAACGGGTATTACTTGCTGTCAATGGGCGGCTGAGGCGACAAAAAGGTTCTCGAAAGCCAATAAAACGATTTTTTTGGGCAACTCGACTGTGGCACTACATATCTGTGGCTGTATCTATGAATTGTAAATGCTTGCCGAATAAAAGGACAATTGAAGTGGTCGCTGCGTTGACAGCTTGCGGTCCTTGCCGCGATATAAGATAATAGTATCATCAACACCCAAGACCCAATGCTGAGACCCTCCGCCCCCGGGCAACGCCTCGCCAAGGAACATGGTCTGGGCATACATGTTTATTTATGGTAGGCGTTGCTTGGGGTATGGCTATGGCTTCAGGATTCCGGAATCGGTATTGAGTTTGACTTGATGGCCACAAATTTTGGAGCTAATTTGCATTGTGCATGCGAAAATGACGGAGAAAACTTAAAGCAAAGAGATATTTCACGCGTATTTAAAAAACATTTAAAAAACCATTAAATGTTTTTCTTTATCCCAATTTTGTTGTTGTGGTATATTCTTTGGCCTGCATCACACCCCATTTTTTTTATTTGTTTTGCGTACGCTTTTTCCACAATATTTTTCTGTGGCTTGGATGGGGTATTTTTTTTGTGCCTGACTCTCTAATCTTTGCGCCATTTATTTACACTTGATTAACACGCGACTGACATTTGTTGGACTTTTTTTTTGGTTTTGGTTTTCCTTTGTGTGAAATTAAAATGCAAACTGCGAACCACGAAAAATATATGTACATTCAGTATATGAACTGGAGTCAGTTGTGTGTTGGTTGTCCTATGCCTGGGCTCTTTGACTTTGCCCTTTTTCCCCGCTGACTTTTTTGTTAACAAAAATTATTCATTTGTAGAAAATTGTGTCCTTGGCCGCAGGCCAAACTGATTAATAAACCAGAACGTCAAATGTGCACAATGGCCACGCATCATGCCACAAGGCAACCCCAGAATTAGACCCCAGTGTCCTCAGCCCATCAACCCACATCCAGGGATCCGGACACCGAGACGGAGACGGAGCAGCTGTCAGCTCTTGTGTCATATTCAAATGCGCCGGGGTGTATCAAGTGGTGCAAGTAGGCCTAGTCCTGGCATTGTTGTCAACTTGACTTCTGAATAGATTTTCGATGTCTCCACAGAGGGCGTTGGCCATTGTCATCTGCTAGGTCACAGTTGGCTGCCATTTGGCCAGCAAATTATTTGCATATTAAAAATGCTACACAGCTTAAAAGAAAAAGAAACAAATAATGCTAAAGAAACTTTAAGTACAGTATATTCTTTAGTCTTTAAATATTCGCTAATAGTTTACCCTTCGAGAGCTTTATCTCATATGTAGTTGATTCCCTATATCTGACCCTGGGGCATAACAATAGCATGTGATTTATAAACATTAAGATTTATATGATTGCGTATGTCAAACACACACACACTCGCACACACCCACCCACTTGCACACGCCCACATACTCAAGGCACACATAAAAATGATAAACAAAAAACTATGTATTCTTATATTTTTTGTTAGCCATCACATTTAATGGCATTTCTAATGGTTTTATTTATGGAGTGTTTAGTGTTGGCCCATTTGAAACAATATAAAACACGAGCACATCCTTAACATCATGATATAGGGGGCTCTGCCATGTTCTTATGCGTATCTCCTGCAGCTAAACCAATCCATATCGAATCCTACTGACTTGCATTGGTCATACTAGGCTTTTTTATTGGGGAGCGCTACTAGCATAAGTATCATCAATCAACTTCATAGAGCAGCTCTGGACATTATGATGAGCATGCCTATCGGCTATAGGAATGTGTTTAATAAATATTATCAATCTTATAGTGGGCTTAAGAGAGAGTAAATTTAATAAATACAAAGAGACATTGATTTTGGATTTCAAGAAATAAGAAAATTGTTAAACAAAATATTTATGTTTGCATGGGACACATTTTACATATTTATAAAGGGTGTACACACTGAAATACTTAGTTAGGTATTATTTAGACAGAGGAAACTGGTCACACTTGACACCAATTTTTATCAAAATACTATAAACAAATAAGAAAAATCCTTTAAAGTTACATTTCAAATTGTGGAAATCCCCATTGAGCCTCAAATTTGCTTTAAAGTTATTCGCAAGGAAAATATTACTCAATTTGCAAATTCAATTTGTCACTCATAAATTTCACGCTGTATTAAAATAAATTTGTGACAATTGAAAAATTCAAGTGGGTGCCAGAAGGTTGAGGAAAAAAGAAAAACATCCACGGATATGTTGAAAATATTGCGAAATTTATGGCGAAATTTGGGGTGATTTCTGTGAGGAGTTGGAGTGCGGGTTATTTGGTTTGGTCTGTCAAAGTTAAGCGACGGCCTCTGCACTGGCACATGACTTGCATGTCAATGGGCGGACACGAAGCGCTACACTACTCTTCCTCCTCCTCGAATGGAGAAAGCAAGAAAGTTCATCGAGGGGAGGTGGGAGGTGGGTCCTGTGACTACTAACAATGTCGCGTTAAATTTGCACAAGTTGGCAGAAATGTCAGTTGCTTGTGCAAATTGTAAACTTCTGTTTCGATTTGGCTCAGGATGTGTCCTTTCTTCCGGCTGGTGGGGGGGAGGGAGAAGCGTGTCCACATAAATAACAAAATTTAAGCACAAAATATCAATATCCACTTTGCGGCACGCCAACTGCATGCGAATGAGTTCCTTCAGCCACAGCCTGGCCAAAGTCGAAACGAATATAATTTTTTGAATTTCAAATGAAAATTCTATTTCTTATTTTATTTTGCATAATTCCAATTCGCTGCAAGCGGCATATTGCGTCTAAGTTTGCCGGAACACAGCAAAAAGTTTGCTGAATTTTCCGCGTATCAATTGTGCGAAACAGAGGAAAAGCTTATGATAGTTTATGGTAATTTTATGAATTATTAGAAATGGGAATACCTAGTGAATTTTATGAAATAGTTGGAGTTAAATATGGAAAGGAGTTTACTAATAATGCTAGATAAAGTCTTAATATACATACATATGTAATAGCACTTTTATAATGGAACTTTGGAACTGGAACTTTATTCCTTCTATATATTATGCATAAAATACATTATTACCCTTAATTATATCATTAAACATCACAATCACAGATCTTATTTAAAATTTGATAATTTATTCGGTATATTTGCCATATACATACATACTATAAATCTATGCTGATAAATTTATTATAAAATCGATTAGTAAACCATAAATTAAGCAACTTCGTTTTTTATTCACAAAAATCTTGAGCAATTTGCTTTAATTTTATATTACTCTGTTTTATGTTACTCCTTGTGCTTTCTGAAATCTGCAGAGATCTCACCAAAGTTAATACATACCTATTTTATTTGCTTCTTCATGCATCGTTATGACTCTTTTTACAGCCAACAAATACTAAATCATCAAGTTTCTAAATACATTTTTTATGATAAGAATAATCTCGTTTTTATGCCCATTTTTTTAGGGCTTGCTTGAGCTGGTCATAAGCCAAATTTAATTTGTTCGCATATGACATTTACTTCTGAGCATATTCAAATATGTGACTTTACTTTTTCGTCATACTTCAGTGGCTTTGATGTCGCTGGATGAAAATGCGAAATCTCAGTCAAGAGAGCTGAGCGGAAAAGGTTTCGCTAGATTAATTTAGGGTCATGCATATAACATCATTTTTTATGTGGGTGGATTGTAATGCAGAGTGTGCTTAAGGCTGAGGTTGTGGTGCGTTTGGCAACCGCAATCAAGTGGCACAGTTTACGATAGAAAGGGGGAGGAAGGGAGGGGAAACAGAAAGACTTTGCTGTCACAGTTACATGGCGCATATGTGAGGTTAGGTCATTATTTATTGGCAAAGAAAGTCCTGAGTTTTTAAGCCTTTACATGCTAATTTATTGCCTACTACACCGGTCACATATGCTGTAAAAACTTTACCTAATTATGGCTCATAGATCTTTACACTAAACAGGCATTACTATAAGTTTTCAATTTGACATGTAGTAATGTTTGTCCCTCTCCTCGTGCTCCGGCCTGGGTTCCAAAATAAGTATCAATTTGGGGGTTTCTCTGCCCTTTCCTGTAATCAAACTGTGCTGCTGCCCATCTCGTCGAGTCCTTTTTAAAAGTAATTCATCCTTGGGCTCACTGCTCATAATTCTTCTGACATTAATTATGCGCATGAACCAGTGCATCGATTGGGCCTGGCTTTCAGATTTGCTACGAGTGTCTTGCTGTTGTTCCATAGGTCTCTTTGGTGGCAGATTTATTATATCGCCTCTCTTCACAAATGCCGGACAGGAGTCCTGGGTTTCCAAGGAGTCCAGCAGTGCATGTGTCCGCACTGCAGCGAAGTCACAGGCACAGATAATCGCCAAGAATCCCAATAAGAGTTGTGTCCACATTGTATGATGATTAAAGTTGAACTGTGTACGGGTAGAAGCCGCTTAAAATATTTATATCATTTTATAGGCCTTGAACTCGTTGACGAGTGTGTAAACATATCTGGAAATACAGCTGTCTCAACTAAAGCAAATATTTTGTAAAATGTTAATATAATATAATATTAAAGGTTTTTTTGGAATATGTTTAAACAGACGATGAGTAACATATTCTACGGTAGGTCCTGCAATGCTGAGTGACAAGAGATTAAATCATTGTATTGTGTGTAGAAGACTATAATGTACCCTAGAGAATGTTTTTGAATATAAATCCCGTTATTTATTTATCGACTGTTCGGCTCAAGAAAAAACTATGTACATACTTTCTTTCCTTTTATGATGCTAAGTTTCAGTTATGCTATCGGACTTCATAACTCTTTACTCTATAAATGTTACAGCCAGAGATACTCTAATTTACAGGGTATGTAGAGAAAAACGTGGCATAATAACCGCAAAACCAGAACACGTAACTGTCATTTGTGCTGCTGTCTGGGGGTTCCACATTGCCTATAGCCCCACCCCGGGAGTCTCTCTCTGGGGGCCTGTTCCGGATATCACTGTAAGTGACAATCGCGCGTGAATTGTTACCTTATGAAACTGACATGAATTCTAAGAGCGTTGCAAAATGCCATACATTAACACATTCTTTTTTCTTATATTCCTCCTCCCATGGCAATGACAAATGTAGGCGTTATAATTTTTTAAGTGACTTCTTTTATTTGCATTTTGGAGAGGTAAAAAAAAGAAGTGAAAACGACAAGTGGGAATTATTCTGCATAAATTTAACAGAAAAACTGGAAATCAAAAAGGCACGACTATGCTCTCTTCTAACCACTTTTAACCTTCAGCATATTTTTCATTTGTGTTTCTAGCCAACCCACATAGGGGCTAATGCGCGTAAAGGCATACGGTTTCTTAGTCTGACATGGCGCTCGGCCATATGAGAGCAGGCCATATAGCGATTGATGTTGCTCATCCACTAGAGGACCACCTGAATCCCCCTGAAAATAATCAAATAATTTGCAAAAATCGAATACAAATACTAATAGTATACGCACATCGCAAGCTCCACGGGGTCCTATTGAGTTCATAGCACAAACTTCCGAATTCGTTAGGTATTTGAAGCGAAAGTCGAAGAAGCACACTTTATCATCCATAGTAGTGTAAGATAATTCTTCCAGCTCTTTTGGTTTTTCCGGTTCTGTGCGCCCCCATCCTAGCAGCCAAGTTTGTAGGTGCGGCGCCTTTCGCGTCTTATTATGAAACTCGATTGTGCCAAATCGTATGTTATCGATGGGTATTTCCTGTGTCAGCTGCAGCAAAAGTATGTCATGACCATACAATGGTACAAAATCTGGATGCTTCTTTATGGCCTTGACACGAAATCGCGTGGCATTCTGGCCAAAAAGCTCCGTAGAACCGCCAGCCACATATAGATCTTTGGCGAGGAGTCCTCCATCTTTCAGAGTGCAATGTGCAGCACTTAGCACAAATTGCTTATGCAGTATAGTACCACCACAGAGATGCTCGAACTTGCCTCTAGTAGACTTTTGAACGGAGACGACGAAGGGAAATCTATTAGATTTCATCTGTGAGGCATCAGGTGCTGAGGTTGATGGAATTAGATCGACAACAACTCCAGCAGTTGCGTTCTTATCAGCATTTGGAAGAGCATTTGAGTTGCTGCTTTCTGAAAGATATTATTTGTACTATTAAATTCAGAGTACAATAATATTATATAATATACAAATATGATTGGAGAACTGGCCTAAGATTTTATTATATAAATTATACTATCAAATACCCTGGACAATCGCTGTTTGCGCTTCCAGACACAAAACAAGGCAGATGAATATATTTATAGTCTTTCGGTAACTCATAGCTCAAGTAAAACTATTCTCATAATAATAAAAAGTTTCCAATGCAGTTTTTAACAATATGCATAACAAATTGGGATTATGTGGCATTAGCAGCGAATTGATTGCAATTTGTACGGATTATGAATTGTTAAATACTAGGGAAAAGAGTTTTAAAACTCTTCATTATCTAGAGGTTTGGAGCTCAATAACTTTGGTATTCATTTTACGTCTAAGCTCAATTCTCAGCTATTATTAAGAATTATAAGTAATATCTCGTACCCTCTTCCTTGGTCTACCGATTCAATCTAATATCTTCTGCTCCATTTTCTTCGACTCTTTTCTGTAATCATTGCAGCATATTCTCCAATGTTGTAAGTTAGTTCCTAACTAGTGCTACTCTAGCTACTACGAGTGCTTCCATTATCCACTTACATGGAATTGTTTCGTGTACATTGAACATGATTTATTATGACACATAAACAAGAGCTTAACTTCCGCTTGAGTTCCACAAATCGGAGAGGAACACAAAAAAATGAAGAAAAATTGCAGCTCGCCTGAGATATTGACTAAAAGGCCAGACCCAGCGAGACAGTGGCACTTACCTTTTCCGCTTAGACACCCTCAACCGGCACATAATGGTATAGCAGCTATTGCCAAATGCATTTCGAACACGGTGCTTTTGCCCAGGTTTTTTGATTTTTTATTAGCCCCAGCGAGTTGTTCCTTAACATAACTGTTTTCGTTTTTTATGTGCCATCGTGTTCAGTCGTGCGTCCAGCTTCAGGGCGTTGTGGTCATCATTTTTCTTGCCTGGCACACCCATGTGTGCCTTGCCTGCTTTTTGTCCTTTGGCTGCCAAAAAAAAAAAGAAAAAAAAATGAAATTTATTGTTTTGCCAACGTTTCAGGTGCACCGGGTGAGGGGTGAGCCCGAGGGTGTCGAGGCCGTGTGGTAAGGGTGTCACTTTTGACATTTAAGATGCCACACAATGGCCACTCGATGGTCATACGGTTACCACTCTAATTTATACGCATCGCCTGCATGTGACACCCAACAAGTTGGCCGGCATTTGTCCCGGGCGAAGAGTCTTCCTTTTTTTCGGACAATCCATTTGCAATTCCGATGATTCCTTTTATGGCCAGATGAAAGCTCACTTGACCAACAAAATATGTGTAAAAGATACAGCAAAAAAACTGTTGCATTGACAAATCTAATAAACAAATGACTGACAGCTGTTGGCAATTTACCGACGGTGTCCAAATAGTCACACTTAGAGCACATGTTCTTATTCCATCCAAGGCTTTTAGTTAATGAAAGGTATCCAGTAGTTATACTAGTAATATAAGGCAAGCTCAATAGAATACTACATATGTAACTGCATCATTGAGAAACAGAAGATGGTACTTTTGCAATAAAAAGAAGAGTCCCGAGTTTCAAGATGCGACGCACATGTGAAAAGTGTGGCCGAATATTGCAATATTTCGATAAAAATTAGTGTTGGCTAATGAAAAAAAAACAGATTTCGATAGCGAGCAGCTGATTGTTACGCCGGACTCGATTTATTTTTGCAAAATACTGACAATCTAAATTAATAAACGAAAAGTAAATATAATAAAGGCAGAATTTAATGGCCATAATATAATAATTTCTATTCATTTTAACCATTTCATATTAATAACTATTTGATAAAGTATGCTTAAAATAGGCCTGCATATGTTATACTATGTATCTATGTATGTAGGTTTCCTTGCATATTGTTCACACTTTCACAACTCTTACTCTCCCTTCATGCATCCTAGTTGATTGCCTGTGTGTGAAATGTTGGTTAAATGCTGGCAGCACATTGTTCAATTGTTTTATGGTTCATATGCATTTTACCGACACTCACTTTGCCTAATTGGGTCGCCCCATTATACAAGATGTAGTCTCCGTCTCCATCTCAGTTCGAGTCTGCGTCTCGGTTTCAGTTGCAGACAACAGACAGCGTGCAACGTTCCAGTTTTATGTGTGAGCTGCAAGTAAAGACAAGCATTTGACAGCTTGCCTCCTGCCACCGCGTCCTTCTCCACTCTTTTCTCTCAGTGTATTGCCTCTGTGGCAACATCATCATCCGCCCACTGTCACTCCGTTTAACTGCTTGAGGTTTTTGGTTAAATGCGCTGCCTCCATAAGCCATTAAGGCTAAGTGATTTGTTTTTGTCTGGCGAGGCGCAGTTCCTCCTGCTCCCCCTCCCTACCCATCTAACACCTTGCAAATTGCCAGCTTAAAGATGGCAGCGGTAAGGTGCAGAGAAGTCACTTTTACTCCTCAGACACCTCAGGCGCACAATTGGAACGAACTAATTGTGCGGAAGCGCAGGCCATTTGCCTGGTTTGAGTGTTACAATTGTGAGTGCTCTACTCCTTATAGAGACTCTAAGAAATATGAGATATATATAACCAAATGCCGTGTCAACTGGTCGATGAAATCTTGCCAGTGTCAAAGTTTACACAATGCGCAAACTTGCCCCAAAGACTAACAGATAGCAGAAGTTTGGCCCGCAAAACTTCTCGCTTTTCCATAATTCTTGAGCAAACTGCCAGAGATGCCAGATATGTATGCTCGTATGCTCGCATGTCATAGCTGTCTGACCATATCTGGGCATTGTTCGGCCAGTGACATGCGTGACATTTGCCAGAGCCAATGGAGAGCGGGAGATTTGTGTCTCTGTTATGAGTTCACACTTTGATTCCTCGATAACAAAAGGGTTGCTAAAGGTGGGTATTATGTCAGGTTCGCCTTTACTATATGTGTAGTTTGTACCAAGGGTTGCATGCTCTGTAATTTAATTATACGCTTACAAATCCCAAAATCACAATCTCAACAAACTTTCTCTAATCATATGCAAAAGTAAAAAATTAATCAATGATTTACAAGAACAATACGTGTGCCATCGGACAGTGACCACCCATCGCCCGGGGCCCGGAGCCAGTCGAGGCGGAGGCAAAGGATGCTGCAATGAGCATGAACACAAATAAGGCGTCGGCACTGATCCTTGTCAACCACCAACAATAATTTCAATGTGCACACCACAGACGTGCCACTGCCTTAACCATAACCATAACCACAGTCTCCGTCTCCGCCTCCGCCTTAACTCCCCTGTTGAAGCAGAGTATAACCCAAGCTCTGCTGCTGCAACCGCTAATAATTCAATTAGTTGCCTCAAAAAGATGCCAAACTGTGATGCGAACTGGTCTTCTGCTTGGTGTCGGTGGTAGTGGTAGTGGTGGTGCTGCCAAGCGACAGGGTATCGTTTGCTTTTTGCTCTTTGCACACAGCACTTTTTGCGGTGCAGTTGGCTTCGATTATCAAATTGCCGCCGGCCACATATCGCACCACTGTATAAATTTGGATTCAACTGCAATTGGGAATTCAATTTTTTTTTTGGGTTTCCCTGTCAGCTGCTCGGTTTTAAAAGTGCATAAAAATATTAACATATGCGAATTATATATATAATATATGTATTCTTTCAAAGGATTAACAAATAATATAGGTAGAAATTAAAGCAAAGAATCAAGTATGTATTTAGTACTTTAATTTCAAGAATTAAGTTAATAAATATGTTTGACTACCCCTAGTTCAGTGTGTTCAGTTTTATTGATTTAAGTAATTGAAATTGGACTGCTTCCATTTCCTTATGAACAAGTATGACCTATTTTAAGAACTGCATTCTTTGAAAGTTTTAAATTTAGATAGACTTTTCTTTCTGTGTCTCCTCTCCTAAATTTCTATAGACTCAAACTCTGAAATCAAACGTTTAGCAGGAGCTAAGCCCATACAAATCCGTAGTTACAGTCAGAGTAATTGTGATATAAATAATAAAAAACTCGGAAAGCTACAGTCCGACGCAAAGCTACAGTCGGACGCAACCGACAGTAGGAGACCCTGTACTTTGGTTTGGCCTGGGCGTCGATAACAGCAGCAGCATACATGAACATACTCACATACACATACACATGCATTTATACATACACACATACACTTATACATACAAATATACTCGCAAATACAAACAATATCCAAAACTCATACAGGCATTCATACTCACAATCAAATATACTCACATACACATACATATGTGTGTATACATACATACACACATACACTTATACAAACAAATATACACGCAAATACAAACAATAACCAATACTCATACAGAAATTCACACTCACAATCAAAAATCACGTATACGCCCTAGTGGCCGCATACGCTGCGGCTTCCCCCTCCCCTAACCATATGCCTAGTACTGAAAATTGTTTGGCCAATATCTCCGGTGTTTATTATCCGATTGGGCTGGAACTCGCACCAAACATCCAAAGCATCTAAATCTTTAATCCTACAAAAAAGGAATCCAGTGACTCTAAAACTGTAAATACTAAGATCATTTTTGCAAATTTGAGGGGGAGGGGGATGACTTTTAAAACATTTGAAAAAAACTTGACCTGCCTATGTAATACACGAACCTAACAAAAAAAAATTAAGTCTCTAGCTCTTATAGTTTGCGAGATCTAGGTGTTCATACAGACAGACAGACAGACAGACGGACAGACGGACAGACGGACAGACGGACAGACGGACAGACGGACAGACGGACAGACAGACAGGGCTATATCGACTCAGCTCGTCGTCCTGATCAAGAATATATATACTTTATGGGGTCTGCCACGCCTCTTTCTGCCTGTTACACACAAATGTCATTTGCACAAACCTAATAGACCCTTTGTACTTTTTTAAAGTACAGGGTCTAAAAATCAACATATCAAGATAGCAGCAAGACGAGCAGCAGTACAAGCAGTAGAATCTACTACAACAAGGAGTTGGGCGGGACTACGGGAGAGAGTGTGGTCGGGAGTGCTACTTGGCACATGTAAATTTTAAATTGTAAATAATCGTAAATAACGCAAATATCGCCTTAAGCACTGCCAAAGCGACAAAAGGCAACAGGGAGTGTGCTCACCACTTACTTCCCACTTCCCACTTCTCCTCATCCAACTCAATTCTCACTTATTTGCTTACTCACACTTGCCGCATAATCTTCTAGGGGAAGGGCAAGGGGAAGAGACCGGCTGAGATGAGGTACTAGCTGTAGCTGTAGATGGATGCAAGCCAGTAGCCAGACTGAAGTTTTGGCCTGAGGCTGAAGGCTAAGCCGCTAACAACCCGCCACCCTACCTTCCACTCCTCTTCTGTACACACTCCAGACTTAAGACTCGGAACAGATTTATAGAGCAACACGGCGCATGTTTCGGCTTCCAGTCAACGTGTGTGCGTATGCAAAGTGAATTTATTGAGTTAAAATGCAAATTTCACATGACTACAACAAGTACACCAAGCAGAATACAGAAGAATGAAAAAAAGCCAAAAGAGATTTTCACAAATTTTCGCATAACACGAACAGTTGCCTCCCCGCTTGATAGATTGAAGCAGCAGCAATAGAAATGTACACTCTACTATAAGGTACTGGGATCTGGATCTGGATCTGAGCCTGTCTGTCTTGTCTTGTCGTGTATTTATTTAAGCTGTCTGTACAAGTGGCTTGCAATTTGTTGAAGATTAAATGCCATCTTATGTGTTGACAATTTGTTATTTTTAGCAAATGGGTGTGGCCAAGGCTTGAGCTTGTTTCCATGCGATTACCCAACTTTGGGGAGTGGGAGTGAGCCTGGAAGGAGTGCAGTTTGACGACCATTTAAATGTTGAACTTTATTTTAAATACAAATTGAGATTTTTTTTGAATAGTAGATTGATGGCTTACTAACTTATCAGCAAAGGCATGTAATCCAAATAAAAGAGGGAATTTTTTTGTATACTTAGTAAAAGCAGACACAGTTTTTGTGATAAATTCATTTTAGTTGTTGTTACGCTTTATATTTTGAATTTTGAATTTTACGAACAGAAAGAAAAACGTAATATTTAAAGTACTTATATAAGCTATTACTTATCTAAAATACTCTTTACAGTCAGTTTCATAACTTTTCGTGAAGCTGCTTTGTATAAGCTTTAAAGTTATTGTTGGTTTTTTTTATTCAGTATAATTAAATGAAATTAATAAAGTAAATAAGTGTCTTTATTGTAATCGATGTATCGATATTTTACGTTTGCTTCTTTTACAACACTATTGATTTTCATCTCAAGTTCTTATGAAATAGTATAACTAATAAGAGTTACATTTGAGTGCTTCTTGAGCATAATTCTTGTACGAATTTTACATATATAATTCTACAAATATTCCACTTTATTCTGCTGTAGTACATACCTTTTGATAACACACAGTGACAGTACTTTTGCATTAAGAGAAATATGTATCGCCTTATCGCTGGTTTATGCACGATGGAAGTGCGAAACTTTCCGAAGAAGTGTGGGAGTGAAAGTGAGCGTGAATGTGAATCTGAAAGACAAACAAATAAACTGTAAGCTCGAATCTCGTAAACTAACCTTTATTTGTTTTGTGGCCAGGATATCCGCAGCTGATAAGGTGCGCCGCCATGCCACACGGAGCCATTAAAAATGCCTTTTGTGTTGGAGCACACCAAACTGCGGGCAAACAAAGCAGCCTGCTTCAGTTCCTTCCATTCTCCATCCCCATCCCCTCGGCAGACGACCTCTTTTGTGTCCTATGGTATAATACATGATGTAAAACAAATGTTATGAAAGGCGGCCAAAGAAATTAAGCGTGTCGCCGCGACGCTTGTTGACTGCAAATGCCAAAAGTTGTGTATGAAAAGGCGTAATAAAGTGCCGCAGTG
Source organism: Liodrosophila aerea (assembly GCA_035045005.1). NCBI lineage: Eukaryota > Metazoa > Arthropoda > Insecta > Diptera > Drosophilidae > Liodrosophila > Liodrosophila aerea. The sequence goes on from JAWNNL010000154.1 coordinate 338,320, forward strand.
TAGAAGCCGCAAATTATAATTTTAACCTTTTACGCGCCTCGACGCCAGAGGGCGCTCTTGGCCAGCTGCCCGGGGTTGGAGGGGAGGGCAGCCACAAGGGCGACATGTGTGCCTGCCAGCAGCGATAAGCGTAGAGCCTGTGGCCTTGTGCTCTAATAGAATTAAAACCCCCAACAACGGAAGTGCTCCAAGTGAGCGAAGCGCAAAGGTCGTGCCGGATTTTAATGGTTACCCCCTCCTTCCCTCCCTTCCCTTTCCATTGTGCTTTAACCTTAACTCTCAACCCGCCTTAGCAGTTTGCATATGAGTGAAAATAATAATAATAATAACAGTAATTTGAATGCTCAACTAGAGTGGTGTAAAGGTTGCCCACAAATTCATATGCAAATCATTTGGAAACATTGCTTAAACTCGTTAGGGGACTGGGGAAAGGGGGTTACCCCTTTGGTGTGGCCATAAATTGAAAATAAACCATTTTTCGTTTTTTTGCTTTTTGTGGCAAATAATAATTCAGGATTAGTGGCAACTTGTTCGTGCCCCTCACCCTACCAACACTTTGAGGTTAATTACGACATTTGGTCAGGTCGTTGGATGGTCGCCAGTTGAGCTCAAGATAACGTAATCGCTTTCTGAAACAATATTTTGCTCTCTAAAAGGGCTCATAGTATTTTTTTATGATTTTTTTAAACGATTGCGGGATTCAGAAATTAAGATTTAAATAACTCATATACAGATATATTTATTTTATTATTTGAAATAATATAAGCTCAGTGTAGTCGAAGGTTTTTCATTCCTTACTATACACATTCTGTTGATTCCTTGTTTTGGCTTTGGTGGCAACTCCCACACTCAACATTTTGCCATCATCAGCAGCTCCTTTGACTTGGTCAAATTAAATGTAAATTGTTTTCTTCAACACTACAAAACATTAATTGCCAGCCAATCAGCCAAACAGTGAAAACCCACACAGTAAAAGAAAAAAGCAACAGGAACCAACAACAACTGCAATTTCCATGGTGGTTTCAATCAGCCAACAATCAACCGCAAACATTCTCCCAAGGAATGGAGAATGATGTCTGAATTCGCCTCTCACTCCCTTCTTCCCTCTTTCGCATTCTGTTGTTGTTTTGCTGTTTGCACCGCTATTTGTGGCAAGCAACTACAGTAGGTGGCAAATGCACGCTGGCGACAAACAGATAACAAAATTAAAGTTAGTGGCTCGTTCTAAGCGAAACGGAATTGTTAACATGACAAAAGCACAAACTGTTTTGTTTGTGGTTTGACTGTTGAGCAAATAAATCGCTTTAGAAAGTAGAGTAAAAGTTAATAATGAACTTTGATATAGAAGAATGAAATCTGATGAATAATAAGGTATAAAAATATTGCTATTGTTGGCAATGAAAAGTATCTTTAACTTTTACATTACTTTTACTAACAAACCCAGGACAGATCTATGTATAAGTCTCATTCATCATATTAAGTTATGTCAAAGAAGATATAAAAGTATCTTTACATTGCAATCTAACTACTCCGATTGCTTTTGCTTTTTCTTAATTTCTAATTAATAACAGAGAGGCATATCTATGGCTGCACCTTAAGTCAGAGTCAGCAAACTCAAGATACAAAAGTATCTACAACTACTTCTTTACTCTCAAACTCTCACCTCTCCCCCTTCCGTCAATAAGTTGCAGCTGTATTTAATTACAGACAGGCTTTTCACTAATTAAAGCAACGCCCAGTGACAGAGCGGCAGGAAAATTAGAAGGATATCAATGACTCATAAACAGCGGAGACAAAGAGCAAAAATTATTCACGCCAACATAATTAAAGCCCAAAAGGGTTGAGTTGAGTCTCAGTTTTAGAATCAGCATCAAATAACCAGAGGCAGGCCACAATGTAGCCGCAGCACTCAAAGTGTTGTCATTTGTTTTTGTTTTTTGCTAGGCCAGGATTTAATTACACACAATTACCGGATACCACAAGGCGATCCATTTACACTTGAGCCCTGCCCAGTCAGTCGATGGCAACAGGTAGAGCTCTGCCGCACTCTAGTCTCCTCATTAATGCCGTTAGACATTTGAACGTATTTTATGCAAATTGAAAACGGAAACACTTTGAAATCGCGACACTCTCAATGAGTTCCCCAGAGTGCGCCCCATGGTATGCTCTGCATATCTCTTACAACTCTCTTGCTGAAACTGGAGGCAGACTCAGGCACATGGACTGGATAGGTGGGTGCTGCTCAAGCAGCTTGTCGCGCCGTTTCGCGTTAGTTGAGTTATTATTGTAAATTAATTTTTGTTCATTAGATTTTATAATGTCACAAAGTTTTCGACACGCAGCTGAGACTGGGGTAGCAGATCGATGGAATGGGTTATAATAAAAGTAGAATCTTAGCTAGGGTGAAAGTAAAGTGAAAAGTTAAATTTGTATAGTTACTGCTAAACTTTACTAGAGTCTTGTGTGATATGCAATACCTTTGTAGCCTATTGGCCCCTTCCTTTATCATACCACTCATATGTGAAATGAGCGGTAAATAATCCTTTTGAAATGCCGCAAAGCAAATTAATTAATGTGCCACACAGCCGGAATTTATGGCATGAATAGCGGAGTGTGGCAGAGCGCAGATGTTACAGGTGCAGCTAGAGTGGATTGGATGGGGTTGAGTTGAGTTGTTCCAGCATAATTACAGCCAATACAGATGCTGTTACATACATATATACACACACTGTCTGTCTGTATGTATGTGGGGGTGTACAATTTCCGCCCTCTGGTCTATGCAAATCGATGCGATTGAAACTTTCGCCACAAAACTCGTTATGCATATTTTAGTTTTTGAATTATGGCTGAAAGTTGGCTTTTAATTGAAAGTACACACAGATACACACACACATAGGCAAACAGTGAGTGTGTACTGTTATGAACTCATTGATATCGCAGCATTATGAAAATGAAAATGTTTATTATTATCATTTTGCACATTTGGTCCTGGCGACACCGAGATGACAAAGCATAATAAATTGCCAGACTCTCTTCCGCTGGTACTCTGCACTGTGTGTTTTAATGAATTTTTAATTAGTAGCAATTATTATGGTAATTTGTTCAAGTGCTAATAGATACTAGACTATCAGAAAGTTTCTGAATCATAATGATAGACATGAATCAATTCATACTCTGCGTATGGACTGGAAATGTCCAAGGTTCACCCCACTACTGTGAGTCTACTGTACACTCGATAGAGCTACTTAATTTCTTTATTAGTGATAATCTCAACTTAATCTTTGCCATTTATTTACACTCACTGCCCCAAGGCGAGGCATGGGGAATACAAATGCGCACAAACAATTTCATCAAAAACTGGCAGCCATAGCCCGGGCCAAAGTCACGAATCCAGCTGCAGATTAATTGCATTAATTAATCGCTAAAAACAAAGTACAAACAGCAAACAGAGTTCCCTTTAATACCCCTTACATACCCCCATTCATCTCTTCTTATTTGAGACATGACGCAGTGGACCACAACTGGGTTGTAATAAGACGCAGCAAGTTTTTGGTTTGTTATATGTTTGTTATATGGCAAAATAAAACAAGTGGCATTTCCGTTTTTCATTAAGTCCGGTCCAGACACACAACCAAAATGAAAATGTCTATGTATTGTATGAGTTTATTTGTATTCTTTTTTTATGCTTTTGATTTGTTTGTTTAGCTACAAATGGACAACAGTTTGATCCATTCGTGTTTTATGCTGTTTAATTACAGACCAACTGGTCACTCCAAGCGCAATTTCATAATTAACAGGACTCTAATATTGCATACAGTCATTCAGTCAGTCATTCAGTCAGTCATTCAGTCAGTGCAATCATAATCACAATAATAGAAAATAATTCCACCCTGGGCGGAATGCAGTCAGTTGTATGAAATGAAATTTGATTGGAATTGATTGATCATTCCCAACGGGTGGCCCCGCCTATATGGTACTTGTAATGTATCCTGTAATCGAGTGTAATCCTGTAAAGACCTACACAAAACCCGCTCAGCTGGAGGCCATTCATTGTTCTCTTTCATGGAGAAGCAAGCAAAGCTCTTGCAGTAGTTGAATTGGCTTTTAGCTTGGTTTAGTTGAAAAAAAGTTAAAGAATTAATCATATATGTTCTATAATTTTAAACAGGAATATAATTGTTGAAAATATTAACGAGAAATGAAATATTTTTGCCTTTATTACATGTTGACTCTAAGATACTTTTACTGAACTTTCAGATCCTTTGAGTAGTGGCCTCCACGATTTGAAGTTCCCAATTTATACCTGCGAGTCGTACGCGTATCTGATGACATCAAAAGTCAGCAGTCAAAGAAAATTTATCTGTCATATCGCTCGTTCGCCCGCCACTTTTGCAGTCCCCAGAGTCAATGGACAAACATAGAGGAAAATCAAAATCAAATGCCATAGCAAAGTGGATTTTCCACCCTTTTTATTAGCAATTGCTCAACGCCACCACCCAACCACGGCAGGCAGTGCTAGTGGTTGTAGTCCTAGTACTGCCACGGTAATCCCACAATGAGCTGCCATAATAGATGGCAAGCAAATTGAAGAGCTTTGTCGATGGCATCGAGTGGAACATTTTGTGGCCTCGTTGCGGTTGTTGTGGCATGGTTGTGGGTCGGTTGGGGTGGCGATGGCTTTACCGTTGACTTCTGTGTTACGCTTAACATTTGCGGTTTCGCACTTTTGCAACAATTCTCTTCTTCTCCCTGTGCTGTGTGTGCCAGCGGGTGTACCGATTCACTCACATTCACATTGATTGTACGCAACAGGGTGGAAAGTTGAAGTGCATCCGGATGGTCAGTGAATGTGGTTTGCTATGCGGTGGTTTGAGCTAGATGCTCTTTGCTGTTTGTTGATTTCCACAGCCTAAATTACCAAAATGAGAAGGTTTTTTCTGTCATTATGCGAATTATGAGCTGGATAAAAGGTATTAAATATTTTGGTCACAAGCTTTTTAGATATGCGGCATCGTTCAGCTGGTTTTAGGCTAATTGAAAACCACCCAACCACCTTAGTTTTAGCTCTGGGTCTCAGCTGGCCAACATTTTGGGTAATTGGCAAATGGTGCTAGGCACAGGTCCATTAACATTATGTACTTCTAAGCTAATACTTTTCAATGCAAACACACTTTCAAAACTTACTTTTATTATAATTAAAAAACATTTCAGGTAAAAATTGAACGCTTTATTAAATGAAAGAATATTTAGTTATATACTACACATTATATTTACATATTTGTATATTATACATGTATATATAATATTTGTACAACTGCTACATTCATTGATATTTTGTATCTATATATATGTTTTTTGCATTTGCTCTGAACTCTTTGTCAATATTTTGTTATCAGTTATTCATGCATGACATCGTTCACACACATATTTGATTCGAATCTCGATTGTGCCGTCATGTCACGATTTTTGACACTTTTAAATTTCCACTTTGACAGTTGGCTGATGAACTTGCCATCCAAATCGGATGTAGAAAGGTTGAAGGATATTGAAAAGTACAATATGTATAAAATGTATACTTCAATAATATTCTATTAAAAGTATGGTTACAAATTTAAGTTGAAATTTATTTAGTAATATATAATACAAAATGTATTCCATATACATATAACTGTCTGAAATAATTTATATTACATTCATATTATACCTGTACTCTATTTAGAGCTTCGCTAAAATCTTAACGAGGCGATTAATCACATTCGAGCTGTACTGTAAACATGACGACAGCCATGTCTTCATTTGCATGTACGTAATTAAATTTTGGCCACTGTGACAATTCATTTGCAACTCCCTTTTTTCGGAATTTGGCACGCATGTCCAACCCTTTTGCTGTAGTTCCACGCCCCGTCTCTGGCAACAACTGTGTGGTATGTGGCAGTGGGAGGGGGTAAAAGCCCAACGCGTCTCATTTGTGAGTTGAGGTTGAGTGTTGTTACATTATCATTGACATCAAGGAGCTTGCCTCGTGTGCTCCTGTATGTCCTGTGGCCTGACTTTTAGAGCATATGCATGCGAATCTCGCCCCTCCCCTCCCTCACGCTTTGTGTATCTCTGCGGCAACTGTTTGTAGTCGTATTATATGTCACAGGTCTGAAGTGGGCTCAAATGTTCGTCTCGCTTTTTAGCATTTTAATGCAATGCATTTTAAGTGATTTAATGGATTTTGCATGCATTAAATTCAATGAGAACGAGCCAAGTTTGTTAATTGCATGCGAATTTATTATTATCCATAGTCGAGTCTATGGAGATAAGGGAAATGCGACAATTGTGTAGAGCTCTACTGTATGCAATGAGCTGGAAGATACTCTCGAAAAAAAACCACTCTTATTAAACTTTATGAAATGACGTAAAGTCAAGGGGAAATTGATAAACTTTATGAAATGAATGTTTTAAAGTTTTAAAAATTAATTCAAGCAGATGTAACCAAAGCCTCTGCAATCATAAATCTTTAGTGGAATTCAAGCTTCATTTGTATCAATTGTCTCTACATTTCCCTACCAGTTTTCTTCGTTTTTTACTACCCAAAATTATTCTCATTTTTTGCTGCTTTCTTTATGTCTCAACGAATAATTAAAGAATAACAAAAGACATTCCAAAACGAAGCGGAGCAACAGCAACAACTGTCAACGATCCAACATTCTATCAAACTGTCAATAAGCAATTCATTTGCAAATGCGATTGCCAATGGGAGTAAAAGAACGGAGAGAGAGTTGCAGAGGTAAAAGAACAAGAGAAAGAATTTCACAGTCAAATAATGCTCCCTCGATAGTAGGTGAGTGCATGTCATTGTTTGTCAAAAAGCCATTGCGTTTAGTATCGAATTTCAAGTAGCAAAAAGAAAAGATTCGCCAAAATAACAAATCAAAAAAAAAATATTTGTCATACACTGAAAGAAAAGCTATATATACAGTCGAGAACTGTATTAATTGTAAAGAAAGATAAAATCAAGTAACTTAACATGAAATATAAATATTTTAATGAAATATAATATTAATAAGATTAAATCAATCGGAAGGCTATAGTTGAACGCAACGCACACAAAATATATCGTGTACTTAGTCTTTGAATGAAATTTACATCGACAGCAGTAACTAGTGACTAAAAAAAAATTGGATCAAGTTTTAAAACAGGTGAAATTACGAGCTATGAATCTTCTTCATGATAAAGGCATCCTTACTTTACCTATTCAAGAAGTCCTAACATTTTAGTTGAATGAATACTATTATTTTATTTTATAGCCAATTTGATGCCTCACATTTTTCTCACTGTACGTAGTCTTGTCTATATAGTAGAAAGTTTTTTCTGGTCAAACTGCTGATTTGAACTGCAACTACAGCATGTTGGATGCGTAGGGTGTTGGCTCAGTCGCAAATGTCAGGCCGAGAAAGTGCTGGGAGATCTACTCCCCTGGGTTGTTCTCGTTTCTCTACATGTGGTTGTCGTTGTTGTTGTTGGCCCATCGCATGTGACAGAGAGTCGACGCGTTTTGCCACTCAGACTCCCCACATGAGCATGGAGAATGGAGTCGGGTGGCAGCGGCTGTGGCAGTGGCAGTGGCAGAAGGAGTTTGGGGGCTTCTGGTGGCAACCTATCAGGCCGCTGCCATCTAACCGAGCGTTGACATTTGTGCCTGTTCGCTTCATGCACAATCAACGGTTCGATTTAATGGAAAAAATGAATTTTCACTCCATGCTCTGCGGTTTTTTGTACGTACACTCTAGCTTCTTTTTTTTGGTTTTTTTTTTTTGGCAGCCTTTTGTGTGCTGGGCACAAAAGAGCGAACGGCAAACGAATTTCCATGAATGCGAAAATTGGTTGGCAGCTATAGGAAAAGCGTTTAATGAACTTTTTTGCACAGTTGAAAAATGTTCAACAAATCGAAATTCGCAATTGTAATTGAACACAGAAAAAAAATATAAACGTACATAGAAACTGTCTATGATATTTTTACATTTCCCTTTTGCATTGTTGTTTAAGTGTCTTCGTTTAATTAATTGTGGTTTGAGTGGGTTTTGTGTACGCATACAACATATCATTGCAAAAAGTTTAGATACTATACTTCACTTTCTATGCATCATTTAAATTTAACAAAAAATAAAATTCAAACTTTTGCAGTTTGTAAAAAATTCAAATCGCATAAAAATTGACAATTTTTGACACAATGCTGCTGGCGATAAGCACACGCTGAAGCGTATAGGAAATTAAATTTTTTCCAATCAAAATCATTTCAATGGCAATTCATACTCACACACACACCCCTGCTAAAAGCGAGGCAAATACAGAGCAAGCTGCTTTCACAGTGACTGAGTGTTGCATTCGGCAGAGGATTCAGTGGATACACACGATTGCATACATTACGAATTTGGAATGTGAATAATACATTGATAAGAAGTACATATGTATTTCAGGGCAGAATATTGATGCAGGTCTATACCTAAAAATGTTTAAATAAGTGATGCAAATATTGAATATTTTATTCTCGACTAAGATAGCAAAAACTATGATTATTTATTGTATTTATTACCATTAAGTAAAGTAAGTGTTATATAGATTAAATTCTAGTACAAATAAGTAAGTAATACGTAGATTAAATTCTAGTACAAGTATGTTTATATACTTGAACTTTTTTGTTCATCATTGTTAATTTTAAATGTGAATCTGGAAGGTAAGATTTTAGATTCTAATATTGTATTTACTTTAAATATTTTTATTTGTTATCTGAAGCTGTTTGCAATTGTACAGAAGAACAATTTATATACAATTTATATATATTTTATTTATTTTTAAAATATATCATTTAAATTAACATGCAGTAAATTTTTAAATATATTTTTTATTATGTCAAAAATCAAACTTGTAACACACTGCTGATGCGTGTGTTTTAAGGGCGAAACTTTTCAATTAAATGTCATGCATTAATTTTCATTAAATTATATAGCCACTGTGAATGTGTGTGTGCGTATGCATATATGTGTGTGTGCACAAAAACAATAACATTAAATCACTTAAAGTGTCAACGTTGCTGCTGCTGCTGCAGTGCGCCCTTGGCCAGCGCCTTTGCCTTTGGCTGTGCCATCGCCTGCTCAATGTCCAGTGCAGTCCAGATGGTATTCATTATCATAATCTGCAACATCATAAAGCAATTTGATGTTGCTGTTGCTGCTTGTGTTGCTGGTGTGATGGTGTGAGGTGGGAGGAGTGGAGTGAAGCTATAGCAGATGGGAGTTGCTGCTGAGTTGTTTGCGTCGCTCATAGAGCAGGCTTATGGATATGTGACTGGTATAGTCGTCGCTGCTTGTTGCTCATAATCTGGCTGGTGTTGTTGTTGTTATTGTTGCTGCTGTGGCTGTCGCTGTTGACAGTGGGGAGAGGGCAGAAATCTTAATTACTTGCCCAAGCAAACGCTTGACCTCGTCGCAGCAGCTGAACTCATACGCCCAGGACGAGTGTTGGAAGTGTTGGATTGGAGTGTCGCTGTCGGTCGTCATCACCCACGAAACGCAGTCGCCCATAATGGGGGTTAATTGGGCAGTGTGCGCGACACGCATACATCTTGGTAATTAACCAAAGATGCCACTCCTCGCCTGCCTCACAGGCTCATGTCCAGCGAGAGCGAAATGGACATGTGCCTTGTGGCTGCTGCTTTCTACGAGGGAGTGGGTATAATTATGGAGCTGGTGTCCATTCTTTCCCTGTGAGAAATGTTCACTTTCACTGCTAACTGTTGCAATTGTTAGGAGATAAGCATCGCACTCTGGCACCATATGCACATTTCATATTAATTTATGAGGCGTTACATTTGTTTTTGCGCTTTCTCTAGAATTTATTGTGTTCTACTCCCCCTTGTAATAATGTTTTTATCTTTTTTTTCCACAGTGTTGCTTTCACTCTGTTCGCAATGTCATTGGACTTTCTTCTTTGTGGTAGGGAGACTTTCGCAATTTATTGTTCCATTATGTTAATTATCGACGATTGTTGGTGACCGAAAGCTAAGAGATGGTCAAAGTGCTAATTATTTCTATTTACTGAATTGCCATGGTTGAATAACCCCAGTGCACTTTTGCAATTTATGTGAAAGAGTGAAGTACTGTATAATATTAAAATCTAATATATTTTACTGGTAGAATGGAATATTATCTTAAACAGTAATGCCCAAAATCTCAACTATTTAATGATTGTGAATATTTTAGTTTATATTTGAAAATACTCTCCCTGCTGCTAAGGACCCCACAACAATAGCTCCATTAGCCACAACAAAAAGTGCATAATAGCCACAAAAAAATCGTTGCTTTCTGTAACAAAAATATGAGAATTTGTTGCACAATGCCAGCGCTGACCACTAGAAAGATCCAACTCACATGAATTAATGGACTTTAATGGATGTTTTCAGCTATTGCAGTGACAGGACAAAGGGTGACAGCCATAGACACTGAATGCAGCCAGAGTGAAAGACCAGCTAAATTAAATAGAAATTTAAACAATATCTGAAAAATACTATAAATACAGCTGAAATCACATTCGACTGCTTTAAAACTATTAATCAAGTGGCAGCACTTTCACACTGTCCTCAGATTTCATTAGCCAACTGTCAAAGGCCGTTAAGGATGCCCCGCGGGGGGTTGTTGTCATTGTGGGGGGTTTGCGAGGGTGCGACGTGATTGTGGGTTTTGTGGTTGGTAGCCCTAATTGTTATTTGGACAAATTGTTTTTTGTTAACAAGCTCAAGGATTAATGATCTGGTCAGTCAATAAGTCAGCCCCAACTGCTTTTATACTACTCCTTGTTCAGCACTGACTGACTCAAGTGCCATAAAACGCAACCGCTGCCACCACAATTTTTAACGGTTTGGCAATTAAAGCCACACTAATTGCCAACCATAAGACACTTAAGAAAACATGACTTTTCGTGTTATAAGACAGAAGAAATCTTAATGTAAATTATAAATAAAAAAGGGTTAAACCATCCCCATATTCCATGGCTAAGAATTTATTGTGCGGAAGTAGCAAAGAATCCTCCTTAAAATTCAATTTGCAATCTCCCTGCTGACAATGATGTCATCGTCTGTTGACAGGATATGATTACGATATCGTTATATCTGACAAAATTAGTCATTAAGCAGAGATTACGAGCAAACAAACAAAACTGCTAAATGTACAAAATTCACTTGTTTTTGATGTCCCTTTCTGGCCTTAAATCTGCTTACAGCAACATTTTTATTGCAACCCTAAAAAATTGTACACCTTTTAAAGCATTTTCGGGTTTATTTTCTATTGTGTTTTTTTACTTTTCCCTCTACTGTGTGGGAGGTAGATAACGGCAGAAATGTCGCGGCCGGAAAAAAGTTTTGCGTCATAATAAATAATTTCAACGCATTCGTCTGGAAGGATTAAACCACAAAACCGTTTTTGGGCTCTCACTTTTTGCTTTTTAATAAAATTTAAATTTTTACTTTTGTTGTAAAGTATGGAAAGGCTGTAAAAGGTAAATTTATTTGAGCTGCTATATTTCCTGATTTTTTTTATTAAGTTGTTTACAATCATATAATATTTAATGTATTATTTATATTTTTAAAGACAATATTATTTAAAGGCAATTACTATCTTATTGTTATTATTCTCTTAATAATAATTTTTTTTCAATTAATATGGAAATTATTCCTATTAAATTGTTGATCTTATTTACAGATAACTTAAACTTAACTTTTGTTTGACTGGTAACTGAATATGAGGTTTGTCTATGTACTACTTTATAAATATTTTAAGTTTAGTATTAAGTTATTACTTCAAAATTTTCTATATATAGTGTATGCTTTCTTATCAATTTCAATATCCATGTTATTGCAATTCCTCTGTTTCTAGCAGTCTCCGTCTGACTATTACTATTAGTATAATTAAATTGGCAATATTCTTCACTATAGATAAGAGACAATATCTTTCTATGTTTTCCAATGTTGCCGCCTTTTCAAATAGAGTAGAATAGATCGATATTGGAGCCATTGCTTCTAGTTATTTCATCTTGTATTGGGTACTTGAATAAATGAGAATCGTAGGCCTCTTTAGCTCAGTGGCAGAGCACTGGTCTTGTAAACCAGGGGTCGTGAGTTCAATCCTCACAGGAGGCATCCAAGTCCATTTCCTTTTTATAATTTTTTTTGTAAACAATTGTTTATAGATTAGAAATGCTTTTCAGCTATTGCTATAATCATTCCAAGTGTGAACTCTACTGTTGTCGCGCTGGGAAACCAAAAGCTCACAAGCACAAAGGATATTCAATTTATATTTTGTTCTTTGACAAGCGCAAATGTTTTACATTTTTAATTAGAAACACACACACATACACACAAGTACATGAGGGGGCAGCCATGTGAGACATTATCATTGACAGAATATCAACGGCCTGAGTTGCACGTACTCGACGCCAGAGGGCGCCCGTTGACACCCCATATAATGATATAACGTTTGCTGTTCGCATTAAAGGGCTTGGGTAAACACAGGGAGGGGGAGGGAGTTAGGTTGGGCGCATTCAATGACATGCTAAGGATACTCGTGCTATTAGCCGATGTCGTCGGCAATTGTTGTTTGGCAAATATTTACCAAAATGTTTGAACAATAATGCGACCCGTGCCATCAGAAGTTCAAAACTTGTCGCCTATGTTTGACAACTTTTTCGTCTTTTGTATTTGACTTGTTGTACGCTTTTAATTATGTTGTTTATTTTATCACTGGCCTCATATCTATGTTATATTTGTTTATAATTAAATACGTACGGAACGTACTTTCAACATTCTTTTCAGTGAGCATAAATCGCATACAAGTTGATATCTATTGAAGGCCTTAATTAAAAACCAACAAGAAGCCGCAAGTAAAAGCTTTGTTATTAATTAATTTGTCCTTGGCCTGGGCACTTTAGCCAATAAATCACAATGAAACGCATTCATCGCGCCCATCAATGGGCTTGCAGCCTGCAATAATTTGCATCCTTTATATCCTGACAATGGCCGAGGCATGTCCATTGTGCAGCCACAGTGCACATCAATTTATTATATGGAATTCGCTTCAATGTAACTCCGAGATAAATCTTTCGAGTTTTTGAATTACTTTGCTTCATTTGTATTAGAACTTGATTTATGTCTATGACTATTTTATATTTGATTAAATTGGATTAAAAGAACTCTTTAGACAAATTAAATTAAATCTTCAATCTGCAAAAGCAAGATAAACATGTAAAATTAAACATATTGATTGTTTAATAAAGCGTACTGTAAGGTAATGCATGCATAATCAATAACAATTGCAATTCCCGCAATGAGAGAATCAGCTACGGCAGTCCAATTGGAGTCACTCCCTAAAGTATGCAACACTTTTTTGCGCTGACGAGCAGAAATTGTTGCGCTGCTTAGGGGCGACTCAAGTGGGCAGTGAGTCGGGGTGTGTGAGTTTGAGTGTGTGTGTGGAGGGGAGGGGGTGGTGTGAGAGTGGCAATTTATCATTTTATAAAGTTTTTGTCGACTTGTTAAGCGACTAGCCATGCCGAAAATGCCACGTAGCACAGTGTTGACGGATGAGCACATGGCTCTGGGGAGCAATGGCTAGTGGAACGGAGCTACTTCCACTGCCACTGTTGCTCGTGTTGGGGGCGTGGGTGAGCCGTTAGAGGGCGCCAGTTGCCTGGCTTATTGCCCTGTCGCCTGGCCCGCTTTTAACTTTTGAGCTAAACCTGCGAACAATCCCACTCCACTGTCATGTGGCCTGACAATTGGTCTGTACTCTCGCTGTGTGTGTGTGTGAGTGCGTTTCTTTTGTAATTAATTTTGATGGACGACACGCTGCGCTTAGTTGGCTGCCAGCTGCTGCCACAGGTAACGACAACTTTTGCCACTGGTCTCAAAACTTTTGTGCAGCAGATTAATCCGACTTCTGGGTGGCAGGGCAGAGTTTTCAGCGAGTGCCAGGTGCCAGCATTTTTGACTGTTTTAATTTTACGTTGTGGTTTCTGTTTTTCACCATACACTAGCAAAAGGTATACCCATTTTGTTAAGTCAAACAATTCTGTATAATAGATAAACTCAAATCACAATTCAACAAAGTAGACTGAGTAGAATGCTCACTTGATGAAGAGTAAGAGTATAGACAAGATTTACTTTATGAAGATCGCCGTGTCTTCAACTACATCCACAGTTTGTAGTGAATATCCACTTCGGTGCGTTGGTCTTAGAATGCTTACTTAATAATGAGTATGACTTGGTATCTATAGAGATTGGATTTACTTTATGAAGATCTCAGCATCTTCCACTACAACCACAGTTAGTAGTGTATCTCCACTTCGGCGTGTTGGCGTTAGCTTTTCTAACTTTGTTTATACTTGTTTTGGGCTGTTGCTGTTCTGCTGGTCCATCAATGTCTGGCAAGAGACAAAAAGCTATTAAGGGAATTAAAAATGCATGAAGCTAAAAATGGGTTCTGTTGTCCGCGACGAACCACCGAAAAAACCACAACCAAAGCCTGAACCGAACCACAGCCAAAGGCTGAACCGAACCACAGCAAGTCGCTGGCAGCTCGCACTTAGTTAATTAGAGCGAGTCTTTGGCATTTTGCTTGATTTAAGGATATTCATAATTCATGCTGCAAATTGTTTTGAGCGAATGTATCTTTTGAGATAGCAGCTGCTAATAATTGCATGTTGTTGCTGCTGCTGCTGCTGTTGCTGCTACAAGTGGGTGGTAGCAACTGCCACCACAAACAATTGCAATTGCAATTGTGGCACAGCTGAAGCCGTTTAACTGTTTGTCTGTGGGTGGGTGGGGCAGGTTACCGACTGGCAACGCCCACCCGCTGGCAAATGTTGTTGCTCATTTATGTGGAAATTCTATGCCATCATTGCTCCCATTTGTGTCTAATTTGTGTCTGCTTCTTGGGAATTCAAGTTGAGAAATTATAAGCTCACAACATGTATTCACTTACACACTCACTCGCGCATTCATTCATTCATACGTACTCGTTCATTTATTTATTCATATTTTCTTAATTGCCAACGACGATGAGTACAAAACTCTCGTCACTCTCACAGTTTCCGCATGCGGCATTTTTCTTTTGGTTTTTTATTTCATATTTTTCAATTTCATGTTATGCTCAAAGTTTTCATCTACTGGGTGCATTTTCTTTAATTGTTCTATTAGTTTTAATTGATGTACACGCTCGACCCAACTATTCACAAGCTGGTCAGCACTTGCAAATGAATGTAGGTTTGATTAGGCCCTGTCACAAATACTTCTGCCTCATTCAAAGCGTTCCACTCGGTCTTTGAATAGTGTTCCAGCTGTTCCATCAGCGTGATCTGCTTTGGCCTCAATCATCTTTAGGATTTTGCACTTTGGTCAGGCCACTGGCTTATCCATGTTGGGTCAGCTACCTCGGCGTATTGGTCAGCCATAGGCCAACTTATTGATGCCTGCTTTGAGATTAAGCCAACTCACAGAGTGGGAGAGAAAGACAAAGAACAGAGGCATGGAGAGAGAGTAAAAAGAGGGGCACACGATTGAGCAACAACACTGAGAAATAAAATGTAGACTTTCTTATTGAAAATTATAAATACAAAATCAATGCCATCATGCAATTCATTTAGTCAACTGGAAAGAAATAAGCGATAGTATAGTATAGTAAATAAATAACAGTTTTAAGTGAGTAGCTACTATTTTTCTCAGTGCACTGGAATCCCAGCTGGCAGTTGTTGTTGCGGAAGATGCATCTCGTTTTTGGCAATGGCTCGCGATAACGCGACGATGACGTTGCATGTGTGACACTTTTGAAAATGCTTCCTCATCCTTGGCATACCTAAACAGTTGCCGCCAGAAACTGTGCCAAGCTGTGCCTGTGCTCATCTTCTGGTCTTCTGGTAGTATGTGGTGAGAGGAATTATGGCGATAAGCGATCAACGCTCAGTTGCAGTTGCCCGCCCGCTGGCAGCAGTTTACGATGTTGTCGAGGTGCTAAAGTTTACTTTTTTTTTGTGCTCCAATGTTATGCGACATCATTTTTAAGGAATATTTTGCATAAGTTTAAGCAAGGCATTCTCGCTGGCAATCAGCAGCTGCTGTTGTGCCTTAAAAACCCACAAATTACCTTGGCTTAACAATCCGATTACCTGCACAGTCACAGTTAACTGTCCATTTGGCACCCGCACCAGAGACCCGAAAATCTACCCTTAGTAGTGAGATAATAGATATGCCTGTTGGGCATCTTAAGTAGCCCACAATGTTTTGTAAATGTCACACGCCTCTCCAGTTGCCTTTTGTTTTCCCGCTAAATTTCTGGCTAACAAATTGATACAACTAGAAGTGGACAAACGGCCTCTGGTCACATTCACAATCCATATGGCATCTATGGCTCTGTGATTTGCCCCATAGATTAGCCCGTATTGCAGCCTGCGTCCTCAGTCTCTCTGCAGTGCTTTGTCTTCTTCTTTTAGCATTGTCATGGAAATGCGTATTGCAACTGCCACTGCAACTGCCGCTGCAACTGCAACGCATGCGTCCAGTGAGCACATTGTGCCCAGGGCAGAGACCCGAATTGTTTTCTATGGCGAAATTTGTATCGCCTTTTCCAAATCTACTTAGCACACAATGGCGTTGAAATAGTCTTATTGCTTTTTGAGTGGTATTTGTGTAAGATTTATGGTTTGATTTTCTTGACCATACGGAAATCTGGCATAAATAACTATGACTGAGCGGAAAGTAGACTGAAGGAGAAGATATTTAATTATTGTAACTATTTATAGTAATTTTACTCTACATTATACATTATTATACAATGATATATTCAATTATTGTAAGTACAATATATTAGTAGTAAATTTACTCTACAAACTCAATATCAAACTTAAGAGTATATTATAACCTAATACCTAATACTTCATATCTTTAGATTATTTAAATTACTATTATCTTGGAACTTTCTCGTTTCATTTGCCACATTACTTGTCATGATCTTCTCCAGAGGTGTACATAGAAAACGGCACCTAAACATCCGATTGTGACTGTGAGTTACATTTGGGTGATGCTCAGGTCAATTACAAACGCCTGACAGATGGGTTCAACATCGTGATTTGCAGATTTATTCTTTCACCAACTCAATTTTCGCCAAGTGACTACCAAAAGCGTTATTCAAATGTTTGTCAAAGTAGGCGATTATTCAAGGGAACTACCGTTCCGTAGCGGGTATGCACAGTCCATACTCAATGAAATAAAAGTGCTAGACATGCCCAATCACTTGGTCGATAAATTTTCACAAATCTTGGCATCTTCTGCTCTGTATCAAAAGGAGGAGAGGACAACAATAAGATTTTCGATTCTGGTGAAAAACGGCTTTCCCTTTGCTGCGTCACTCTGGTCGTCGCTGTTTAGTAAGTATCTTTTGGGAGCGAGGCTCGTATTTATGGCATTTGCATATATTTTGCATAACGCAATCGATGGCATCGACATGGAAAATATGTTTACCTTACGAGTAGCCTGAGACTGCAGCTACTGCTCACTATCGCAGTCTCTCCCCCGCTTAGCGGCATTCTTGTGCTGCTCGCGCTTAATTCGGTGGATACAAGATACATTTGCATAGGCATCGAGTGGGAGATGCGCATAGATTTGCTGGGAAATGATTATGCTATGGCTCTGGCGAAAATTTCACTGTGGAAAGTTGGCCAAATGAAACAACAGCAGACTAGTAACTGGCAACTGGCAACTGGCAACTCTCAACTGGTAACTGGCCTGAGAGCAACAGCCTGAGAGCCGCCCTCGAATCTGTGGCTAATGTATTATGTATGTGTATTTACAGGGTATACACTTATTTATGTAAGCCCGACATTGGCATAAAAAATGATAATTAAGTCTACTTGTCGTCTATCTACAAATTAAAATCTAAACAAGATATTTTTCATGTTCAAGTAAAAATATTTCTTAAGCTACAACCAAAACGTGCGCCCCAACCACCAGCTCCATCGTGGGATGGGAAGGGGCAGGGGGAGGGTTACATTTTTGGGGCGTACCATGACGACAGATATCGAGAGATATAATATAATTTCAAATGCAGTAGCAAACTTTTGGCACGTTATTGTTTGCATTAAAATGAAAACAAAAATATTTTCTGTGCTTGCGATTTTTATCAAAACAATATTTGCTGCTCGACTTGAGATACCAGGCAAAATAATGAAAATAAAATAGATTTTTTTTCAGTTATCGTTGCTGTTATTGTTGCTGTTGTTGCTGGCTTGGTTAAATTCAGTAGCTGGCAGTTGGGTTGACCCGGGGCTGAACTCAAATTTTAAGCAAATTGCAATGCTTTTGCCCCGTCGAGCCACCGAGTGGTGGCTGGTGGCTCAGTGGCTCAGTGGTTTTATGCCTCTCTCGATGATTGTCTTTCAAATGCGAGCAACCACAGCAATCAGCAACGACAGCAACAACAACCCGATGAAGTCATGTTGTTGCAATTGAACTGCAATTGCAAAGTTTGTTCAATTTGTTAGTTAAACAAAGTAGACATTAATTGAACCCGGAATTTATGCCATAATAAATAAAAAATAATCCAGAAATAGTTCAAACTGTCAACGTTGCCGAAAATCAATTACAAGTCTTTTATAACGAATTACCACGGTGTTTATATCGATTTAATCATAAGCAATAAATGTTAACAAATTATGAGAGATTAATTTGAACGTTGAGCAATTTGTGTTGGCAAATGATATTAATATTTTATTGAATTTACATTTTAAAAGTGTATTTTTTTATGATTCGATTGTTTTTACTCGGTGTAGAGCATTCTTTTTATGCAATAATTCTCGTAATTATAACTTATAATTATGATAAAGTCTTATCTTAATTTAAATTATTTAAATATGTAATATATTTTATCAGATATTTTTACTCTTAATATATATCTTGTAATATATGTATGTATAGAGCATTCTTTTATGCAATAATTTTTGTAATTAAACCTTAAACTTATGATTATGATTAATAATATAAAGTCTTAACTTAATTTAAATTATTAAGATTCTAATTTTTAAGATATGTATATTTACTCGTATGTAAAACTTTTATAACACTCTACTCAAATGCTAAATTTGCGTGTGGCTGTTTGTCGTCATTGGAGTCACGTACAAGTTGCAATAATTTGCAACACGTTCGCCTGGCAAGTGCATGCACATCAGCAACATCAGCAGCAGCAGCAGCAGCAGCAGCAGCAGCAACAGCAACCCAAACCACCAGCATCTGCAATACGAGTGTATTGTGGTGTTGCGTGGTGGAGAGTCTGTAAGCATATTCTAATCGAATCGACAGATGCGCCGCACTGGCAATAAATTGGCAACCAGAACCTGCACCACAGCAATCAACACCTGTCCAATGGAGCAGCAGCAGCAGTAACAACAGCAACAAGTAGAGCCCTTGAACACATAATTTAGCACTGAGATATGGAGCAGCTTGGGTCTATTACAAGTTGATAATCCGTGACGATCGATTGCTGTTGCCATCCATTGATATCCTTGGCAATGCAATTAAGTAATGTTGTTGCCGGCACAACAGCAGCACATAACAATATGCATACACTGTGAAAGAATTGTATGAAATGTGATATGATTTGGTTAAAATTACTTGTATTATTAGCAGTTATACCTTCCAAGTTGGTGATATAGTATTACTATCAAACTGCGGTTATTAACAATAGCTTTGATTAGCTTATTTCTGTAATTACCTTAGGAATTATGTTCTCAATTATTCAAATAATAATTTAAAAAACCCGGAAAGCTACAGTCGGACGCAACCGGCGTCAATAACAGCAGCAGCATATATACACACATACACATATACATATATACACACATGGACACATACACTTATACATACAAATAGACGCGCAAATACAAACACTACGCTCGCACAAACTTAAACTTTGTCATTTTTTAAAGTACAGGGTCTACAAATAATTATAGTAATATTTTCCAGTTTTTATGTCTTTTATCTCAACCATGTTTATCAATTGTATCTTTCTCTCCACTTCATGAGTGCCGTTTGATTTCTTTCAGTGTATGCATATGTGTGTGTGATTGAAATTCAAATTACATTTATTACCCAGCACTTTCGATCAGCTTATTTAGTGCACTTATCGAGCTCTGATTACATTTTCTCCTTTATGCTAAGAAGATATTGGTCTTAATGTTGTTATTAGGTTTTATTAATGCCTTGCGGTTGCCACTTTTGATGCGGCCAGCAAACCGAAAATGACAAGAGCCAACCACGGCTAGTTTCACACCAAAAGCATAGCCCAATTGTGGCTCAAGCCAATGGCTATGGGCACGGTATCGTCATCTTCATCCATCTGGGCGCATTTCCAGTGAAAAAACGCGGTTAGATTTCGCAGTGCGAGTGCAATCAATAGCTTTGGCCGTTCTGAGCGTAGTTTTTCCGCTTTTCCTTCGGCTTGCTTCGATTCGGTCTCACACAGCGCGCAATTGACGCGTGTTGGTGATTGCCAGAGCCAAAGCCTTTCCCATTTAATGGTGTCCATATGATTCACGGCACAGCACACCTTTTCGGCCGGCCACCAGGCAACATCCAACAGGCAGCAGGCATACAGTATCTTCGCTGCATCCACAAGATACTCTTGGCTAACTAAAAAAGCAACAGAAAAAAAGCTAAAAAAAAAATCGGAAAAAATTCGTTAAATACAATTGGATTTTTCTTTTCGGGCGCTGCGCTGTCGATGACGACGACGACGACCAAGTTGATGATGTGCCTGAGCCCAGACCTTGTTGTTGCTGTCGAATCGTGCCACAAAGCTCCGCTTGGGTTACAGTCTTTGGCACTCCCCCGCGGTGCGAAGAGTGCGCGATGTGAGGGACAAACAGAGAGAGAGAGAGGAATAAAGAGAGGAGGAAAAAAAAACAATTGCAATTTTCAACTAATGCTTATTGCTGGAAATCAGTTTAGAAAAGCCAAAGGAGCTGAGAGAGATGGAGCTGCTGCTGGAGCTGCAGTCACAGCCAGAGTCCAGAGTTAACGTCAGAGTCAACCCTGGGATTGAACTCTGCGCTGTTGTGGTGCACTGAAAAGGTGAGTCCAGTCCACTAAAAGTCGCCTCTTTGATGAAAACTGTAAATTTACGAACTTTACTTTAATCACCAAACATGAATCGCGCACAGCATGCAGCAGCAATGGGCCATGCTGCAGCAGCAAAACGGGGCATGTGGCAGCATCAACCTGAACTGAGTGTTCATAGTGAGACTATCGATGAGTGTGTGTGTGTATATGTGTGCACAATCTCGTAGTATTATACTTGCTGTTGCCTTCCTCTATTTCTGTTTGAATCAAATCTTTTGCTAGTTTATTATTTTGGTGCTAAAATTCTCAGTCATTTGTTAGCAATCTACAGATAATTTCCTTACTGTTCCATTCATTCGACTATTTACCAAAGCAAGATCTTGTAATTTCCCTAGATTAATTTGCTTTTAGTATTACTTTTGCATATTTCTATTCCAAATTTAACTACGTACACCTCAAGGAAATAAGTATATGTGCATTTATCTATAAAAAAATGACTATATACTTATTTCCTAATAAAAATGATTATGCCTATAAAAAAATGCCCATATACTTATTTCCCTGAGGTATATTGTATTTTAAGTTCAGACTCTGCTCTTAATAAGATCAATGCTAAACTATGATTGACGTCTGTAAATGTGTAAACCATATACATTATACATATATAATCTAGATAAGCTGCTGTAGAACCCAATTACAGAGTATTTCCGACTAGTTATATAATATACTTCATATACTTCATATCGTTATCAATTTGTTATCAATCTGCTTGTTAGAGTATTCAGCGTTCAACTATCAAATAATAGCTTGGATACTCTGTTGTATTATTTTATTGCTGAATAATATTTTGACTCGTTGCATGTCGCAGACAAGCGAAGAGGCAGTTGAAATATTTGTGAGCATTTCTCAACGCATGTTGGGAGTTTTGTTAGCTGTCGCTTGTATTCATGTTTTGATATGGACCACGCCGGGGTCCTTTTGTCCCGCCCTGGCATTGGTAGCAGCAGACGACAGCAGGAGGAGCTGAGGAGGCAGCAGCAGGAGCGAGAACAGGAGTAGGATAGGAGCAGGAGCAGCACATCTCTGGCACTCATTGACTTTGCCCTCAAAGTTGTCATTTGAATGTGGCCTGCGATTGCTTCCGACTGACTCCAAAGTCAGTTACTACAATACAACTAAGCCAGGGAACAGATTCCGATTTGGACTCAGCTACAGCTTGAGGTCGCATCATGTTGTCAGTGTTTATGTTGGCTGCATTCTGTCTTGTACGCGTTTTGGGCATACTTCTGGTCATTCTCAGTTTGCAGTTGGATTCAGTTCGAGTTGCGTTTTGTTTTGTCTCTTGTTGCTCTTTTATGTCGTCAATTGGTAGGGTGCGTGCTCTGTTCTTCGAGTGTTTTATTTTATTTTATTTTATTTTATGTTTTTTTTTTTGTTGGCTTTGTTTTGCGCTCTTACCTTTCCAGTTCTATCTGTGTCTGTTACTGTTTCTGTTCCAGACTCTGTGACTTCTTGTGCAGCTGATAATTTATAGCATCGCTTGTGCCAAAAACGGTCGTGTGCCTGTATCTCCTTCCGTAAATAACATGAATATCGGATCATTGCATGCGGGAACACCTTCGCCCAGCATCTGTTGGATAACAACAACTACTTGGGGAGCAGTGATTTGGTCACTTTGTTGATACAACTTTGTTCAGTCCCAAAACAATAAAAACAAATGAAAACGCAGTTCTCGGTCTTTGTACTGTGTGTCGCCTGTCGCCTGGAATTAGTAACTACAAGTATGTTAAAAGGTTCATTCAAGTTGCGCTTGTTTTCTCGACTTTTGTCTACTTCTTTTACCACCTTTCCAACGCAGAGTTACCCAGAGAATCGAAGAGTTTTGCTTAATGCGAGAACCATTCGGCTGATATCAGTTTCATTTAGCAGCTTCACGGTCTTCTCTTGACTGTAAATTGATAGCCTCCAAATTGTTGGCATATTTCACTTGTACAATTTGTAGTCGATTGGTTTAAAGTTAACTCTGTTCACAAAATCCTCTTAAATTGCAAATATACATATAATACATATAATACATTTTTCAATATTACTTGTTTTATTAATATATATAAGTTAATATTATAAACAGTTCTTGAAATTCTTCTAGAAATAACCAAAGTTATTTAAGCCATTCTTTAGATACGATACCATATGACTCTGAGTATCCTGCAGAGTATTCGATTTTTCTTCAGCATGAGAAACTATCGGATAGTATTTATCATTGTAATTGTATGATTCAGACTCAACTGTGGGCTCCAGCATTCTATGGGACATGCTCTCCAGCAGATCTAGGATTGGATGCGGTTTTTCGGTATTATATCCTTGAGGTGTTTCTAAATGGTTATAGAATATTTGCTCTGGCTTAAAATATTGTGGTTGTATAATATTTTGGGATCTCTTGGAAAAATTATCCATAATATGCGTTTTATATATTCGTTGTGAATCATAGATATCGTTTTGATGATTTTCTGCATCGTAATAACTTGTGGTTTTAGGTGCCGCATTTGCTAGTTGGATCATTGATTCACCTTTGACCACAGAGGCAACTCTGGGTTCCACCAGTCTATAGGACTTGCTTTCGACAAGATCTAAGAGTGGATGTGCCTTCTTCGTATTATAGTAGTTTGAAGATGCTTCTGAATCGGAATAAAGTATTTCTGATTCAATATTGTAATAATTTGTATTCGCTGGGGCTATGTAGGATTTTTCCTGCAATTGATCAGTTTTCTGTTGTTTTAGTGAATGATGCACATCGTCTTCTGCGGATTGCAGCATATCTGGAGATATATTTTCTAGAAAATCTAGAAATGGATTAGCTCTTGGTGAATTGGACTTTAGAGTTGCATCTGATTTCGAATAGAGTTTATCGTTTGGTCTATAATTTTGCGATTGTATTCTATTTCGCGAGTTGAAATAAATGCTATCTAAAGCTTGATTATTTTTGTCAGATATTGGGGTTGAGTCATTCTTTTCGCTTTCTTCGATATCGTAATAGTTTGTATTTGATGGTATTTTGTATGACTCAGTGTATTTCAGTGGATGCATTTCTTCCCGTCTTATGCGATAGTTTGTTGTAGGTGATGTAGTCTTATTTACTCTATTGAAGTCAGCATAGGGTTTGGGGCTCAGTTCCTTCGATTCATAAACTTGATTTGGTTTAATCGATTTTTTGCTATTTGAGTTCAGATTGTTAGATTTCTCTAAACAGTTCATCTCTTTATAAGCTCCCAAGTTGAGCTCAATGCGTTTTTGGGAAACTATCAATTGGTCAAGTAAATCGGAAATATCTGCTAGTGTATCATATCTCAGATACTCCTCAGCTTCGTTGAGTTGAGAGCCCTGAATACTTGTCATATAGGCCAAGTTTTGATTCAATACGTTTAGTTTACCAATGGAATTCTCGTTGATGGTTCTTACACTTGATATATGCTCCAGTTCATCTATGATATTGCTCTGCTTAGTATTCAGCTTATGGAATGTCTCATTTAGACTAGAGATTTTGGAGCGTATAGCGTCTGTGATTACACCCGATAGTTGTAGAATACCATTGTCAATATACTTTGTCCTATTTACCACTTTGTCTTCATAATCAGACAGTTTGTGTTTGAACTCAATCAAATGTCGTTGGCTCTGCTCCTGCTCCATCAACATGTTTTCCAAAGCTTTTACGGTATTACTCAAGTTAAGCTCAACGTTGTTGTTAGTGTTGTAAAGGGTTTGCAGGAAGTGCGCTGTGTTATCTATCAACACATAGCTCGAATTGATAAGCTGGTGTTCAAGACCCGGTAGTAATCCGATTTGTTGGCTCAAATTGCTTGAGATCCAATTAATATCATTGTCAATTAGATTTAACATTTTGCTTGTTGTATTTAGTTCAATATTGCTGGATAGAAGTACTTCTAGCGTGGGTTTCACTGTAGTTGAGAAGGAGGTGCTGCTTACTGTGTTTTCAGTGGTAGCAGCTGGAGTTGTGGATGTTCCTGTAGCTCCTACATCAGTTGAACCCAGTTTAAGGATATTCGAAATAGCTTTCTTCGAACTAGTAGTCGAACGCTGCGCCGCACAAACGTAAACAATTGTAATGAAAGTAAGAATTTTCATCTTAGTCTCTTCGTTTATTCTGCTTTAAACAAAACTTTGAGCTCAAGTGTCTAGTTAGAGCTTTGCTCTGCACTTAAATACCTTCAGGTGGATACACCCGAGCCATACATTTGCCCTATCAACTGCTGACCATGTGGCGAATGTTCTAATTTGACTCAGCTGCTTGGTTCTTATCATTTATACATATACATTTTTTTACTTTTACTCTGCACGAATTGCTAGACAAATAACACCTGCTAGCAAGTGTGTTTCATTCATTAAATTATCACGTGTTGTTTTTAGATACACCGAGAGTATATGAAGTTATCTAATTATAAGTTTAATTTGTCAATGAAAGTAATGCTTTGAATTTAAAATGAAATACTCTTTCTTCACTCAGTGTTTTATCACCATCATATAAAAATATTCGTCAATTGTGGCATTGGCTGTTCTGTTGTTAACTTATCAATAGTGACGGTATCTTAGAGATACATATTTACTGGCATTAGAAGTCAAAACGTAGCAGCAAAAGCAACATGAGGGTCACGCTCAAAGTCAAATTTTAATGAAAATGTGATTCATCATTTAAGAGCATCGAGCGACATAGTTCGGCATCAATTAAAAACGGGGTAAACGGGCAAGAGACCCCAATAGTATATGAAAGAATATTGCTCGAGTGCCAATAAGCGGGTCAAATTAGAATAAATAGTTACACAAACAACCAGAGACCCCTCTGCCATGGCCCGACACGATCTTTGAACGTCATCGTCATCAATGCCAGAAGAAATGGAAGAGTGCGCCGCTCACAAATATTGCAACAAATCAAAAAATTAAAAATAAATAAAAACGAATTGAATAATTTAGGTCAGCCACAGCGTTGCCCGGGCTGATGGTGGTAGGGTTTCTCAATACTTTTACTCTGGGTGCATTTCTTTGGGGGTTCATATGGAATGTAATTAATTGACGCATTATACATTAATTGCGTGTGCCGAGAGCAAACATTCTAACATTTTCTCTATTAAAGTATATGAAAATATTTTGAAAATATTCTTAGAAATTGCCATGGATGTGGGGGGAGAGAAGACAGTGTAAACTAGGCTTATGCTGGTTGACATTTAAGCTTATTAGACGGGAAAACTTGGCTCACGTAACCGCAAATTGCAGAGGCTGTTGGTGCGGGCGGGCAAAGGGGGCTCGGGTTGAAGTTGGATTGCTCCATTGTAGGAGGTTCAAGGGGTTGGCAGGGTGTTCGGGCTTAGCCGCATGTCGGGCATGCAATTATGCATTCATCAAGATTATGACACGACATGCAAGTTCCGATCGCCTACAGTGTCTTTAGCAGCAAATGAATTTGTACTTTAGCTGCCACAGCAGCTATTGTTATGGCTACTGCTGTTGCTGCTGCTGCTGTTGTTGTTGTTTTGATAGCACACATTTTGCTGAACTGAACTACCACTGATGGCGTCGGCACGCGATTTAGAAGCGGCGCGTAATTAATCGTCAAATGAGTTTAATTGTTTATGTCTTTTATGTGAGACTTGGGTTCATACAAAGTCGCGTTTTTCAAGTGGCTGGCTTCAGATGCTAGATAAACACACACACACACACTCTCACATGTGGCTGTAGATACATAGATGAGCAATTGAAGTCAGCTGATGACTTTTGCATAGGTTAATATCAGCTATAAAGTATAATAAATCTATTAAACTCTAGATGAAGAGAAATTGCAAAATAAACATTTACATATATAATGAAGAAAAATTTCAAAAAATTACGTACATAATTTTTCGATTAATAAATGTTGACTACATATTAAAAATACTTAATTTTAAAAATGAATAATCATAATATAGACGCAAGTTAAACCGCTAACTTCACTCTGGCTAATCAAAAAGCCACACGACATTTTTCTGGAATTTTCGTTTGTTTTTTCATTTGATGATAATTACACTAAAATAACACTCAGCTGCCTCAATTACCAGCTGAAAATTAAAAATATAACCTTAGGTTATGCCATAGCACTAGACATCACTTTAAGCATCTTTAATCTAGTATGGGGGGACAGCCAAACATACGCCAAGGTTATACATCATCAGCCAAGTGCAACCGCTAGACAGGATGGCAGTCCGCGTAAAAGTGGGTGGATTTCATTTTATTTTTTTGGTGCCCTGTTTGTGCGCTGATTAAAACAGAAACAACAAAATTAAGCAAAAATTTGCATTTTAATACAAAAATTATGAACGCGGTGCGAGCAAAACAAAAGACAAGCTAATAATTTTATCAGTGGCAAACAGTTGACAAAATCAGCATTTTCCATGGCGGGGAAACGGGAGCAGAGGTTGCTGCATCCGCTTGGCGCTGTCAACTTAAATTAACTGTAAAACAGACCACGCAGCAAGGACATTTGTCTTTGGAATGGAAAAAAGGAAAGTGCAGATTTTCCGCGTACTTTTCCTTCCACTCAGAGGGAGGGGGAGGGGAAGGTGTGTGTGTGTGTGCGTGTCTATGAGATTATTAATCATCTTTTGTGCGTATCTTTCAGTTTCTCGTATGCCTCATTGCAGGCGGCTCTAATGCCACTTTTGAACTTCTTTTATCTCGACTTATAAACTCACTCTCTTTGCACGGAAGTTTCTTGCTAAGCGGCAGGAAATCCTTTTTCTAAGAAAATAATTTGGTGTTTTTCTTTCACAAGTTCTTTTTGTCAGGCTCTCTTTGATTTGCAACTTTTTACTAATGAATTTTGATTTCATAACGCACTTGATGGCATTTTCAAGTTAATTAAATTTTGCAGATTGACCTGAAAGATAAACAACTGTACAGTCTTAATTTAGTACAGAGACATGCCAAGGATATTCTGAGTAATATTTTGAGCTATAAATTATTTGCTCTGAAGGAAAGTAATTACAAATTTTGTAACCAAATGATGAAAAGATTTAGTATACTCCCTGCACTACTTTAATTTAACTTCCAAATCAATTGCTCAACTTTTAAACCTATTTTTATTCAAAAAACTAAATCTGGTTTGATTTATAAGTATGATTCGTGTGCAACTACCAAATTGATGCAGAAAAATGCCACACAAAGAGTGGTTGTTGCTGGTTGCCCACCCATGACCCACAACGGCCCCTGGGCTATGCCCGCCCCTCCCCACCCCGTCCCACACAACTCAACTCTACTGTACTGTACTCAAGCGAACTGAACTGGTTTGCATTGCATTGGCGTTGAGCTTAAAGCGTTAATTCGTAATTTATGTGTCACACAAATCGAAATTGAATGCCAAGCGAAATTATGGAATATTTATCATTTCACACGTACTGCGCCAGCTATGGCAGCCACCAAAACACCTGGAGGATCTGTTGGTCAACAATAAACTGAAGGGATAGTTAAGCAAGTCGATACTCTTATACACTTTCGAGTCGTAGGCAATGGAAATTATATTTTATAAACGCAGTTCGTTTTAGATGATGAGTTTGGTTATGTAAATAATAAAAGTTAAATTCTATAAATAATATATAAATATTTAGATAGTGTATTTCCATCGACAGGCGATGGTCTCAAACCCATCTAAAATGACAAGTGAGCAATTAGAACAACTAGTCATCCCCGCTCTACACATTACTTATCTTACTACAAAACCACTATGCCCTCATATAGGGTATATCATCAAGGCAGACGAATGGTAGGTAGGGGCAACGGCAGTAGGGAACGTTTGTCAATTCGAATTACGAATAACGACAAAGTGCGCTTAACTTACGAGCCTTTCGGTGTAGTTTTGGTGCAAGAAAAGGGTCGCCGCCATAAACTTGATTTCCCTTTAGAGTGTGGGCATTGGTATCGGTGCTTAGCCCAGTCTACTTCATCATGTTGTTGTGGCTCTTAACCGTAAAATCGTGAAATATTTATAAGGTTCTTTTTTATGCGCAAAGAATGCGCCTCGAAGCTGCAGCTTTTGATGCAGTGGCAAGTGTTAATTGGAATCAATTTGATAATCTCTTAGCCGCACACACTACCACACACACACACACACACACACACACGCACATTCGCTGAGTTCATGATAATTTCACGTGTGTGCGAATTTTGATTGAAAATAAACGCTGTGGGGGGTTGTGCCACGTTTCTTTTCCTCATCTGCTCTGCCTCTTGCCTTTGTGCAGCAAGTCCCCATACATAATTCAACTTGTATTAATTTAAATGCCAATTTATTGCCAAAAAAGTGAGAAAAAGAAACAAGAATCTCAACTCTTCTCCTCTGCAGCTCGTAAATGGAGCAATGAAATCCTCTGGGCTGTAACTGTAAGCGACAGATTGCGTATAAATATTATTATTAATTTGTATTCCCTCGGTAATTGCTGAGGAATGAGCAAATAGCTGTTAAAGTTTATATTTTGATTAAAGGAATAAGAGATCTTTTTGCAACATAAATTTATATTTTCAGCTCTGAATCGAATTTATGTAAAGTCGCTCTACAATCAGGAATAAACAATTGCAGTTTAGGCTGGGATTAGCTGAAGCAGGTGTATATAGAATCAAATAAGGTAGTTTAATTTGTTAACTATTAAATGAATTTCGTGAATTTCCTCTTATTAAATTTATGATTTAAGAGAGTGTAAAGGGAGTTACAATATGTAATAAATTTATTTACTTATAAGATTCTTTTTGTACTCTCTTTTAATACAGAGTTTATCTCTCTAAATAAAATATATTGGTATAAGAATAGAAGTTAAATTTAAACATTTAAAAAGTTGTATTTCTATTTAATATCGGTCACCATTTAATATTTTTGATTGCAATGTTAAATTTATATATATCAAAATTCTTCCCGCCCCAAAAACGCTTTGTTGTTCAAATTGCCAAACCACCCGCAATTTTATTTGGTGCTCAAGCAGCGAAATGTTGCCCTGACATGTGGGTACGCTGATTAACATATTATGCGACAAACTGCCACTGGACAGTCCGAGCCATAAACATGCAGCAAACAAGCCACAGAGAGGGGCAGAAAGTGAGTGAGGCAGAGAGGCAACTGTGACAATTCAACGGCTGTCACTGGCTGTTTGCACAGATAATTCACGCCAACGCTAACTCAAACAGGAGTGGAGGCAAGCAAAAAAGATATAAAGAGAAGAAGGAAGCCCAGACAGATACAGATACTACAGCTCGGGTTTCAGCTGCTGCTCTAGTGCCAGTGCCAGTGCCCGTGCCAGTTGTGTCTAATTGAAAGAGTCGCCTCATGTGCAGCAGCGGAGAGTATCTCAAATCTGTGACGATGGCTATCAATGTCAGCATTGCGATAGGTGAGCCGCTGGCACCACAAAATGTCGCACACCACACTGTGTGGGCCAATTAAGGGTTAAACATTTTGCATATGCAGACAGCGACTCTGCTCTTTGATTTGCATAATTTCGGGTTGATATCTCCGCATCTAGCTCTTGGTCTTTTACTGCCTGGGGCGACATGCGCATGATTCATTAATTTATTTGGCTCAATGAGGTAAGGGGATAAGGTGCTCTGTGCTCTGTGCTGGTGTCCAATTTCATTAGGAACGTACGTAGTACTATATGTCATCGGGGCCCTGCTCTCCACATGTTTTGTCTAACTGTCATTGAAATGTGTTTCCCTTTTTGTCACATTACGAGAATTTACATAAAATTGTCTATTGTAATTGAATACGCACAGATTCGGACATGTGGTCCTTTTTTGCATAAAAAATGAGTTGGGGTTAAGGGGAATGAATATCTTTCTGTTGTTTGCCTTTTGTGCCTAGACGCATTTCATAATTTAATTAGCAGAGTTAACAAATGGCTCGCCTCAGACTCAGACTCAGGCTCAGATTCAGACTCAGACTTGACCTGCGGCATAATAAATATCTTGCAATTTCATAAGTCATAAATTAGGCAATAGGAATTTGTTTTCCAATTACACATATTTCACACCGCATGCCAAAATCGAATGAGGAGAGAGGGAGCAGCAGGGAGAGAGCGGGAGAAACAAATCGAAATAAATTGAATACTTTTTCTATTTCAATAATTTATAACGCACAGCAGCTCCAGCAACAAGTACAAATTGTCAAAAGCGTTTTGCGCTCGAATTCAGCATAGCTTGGCCCACCCATGGCGTATAGTACACTGGCATCCACTTGGACAGGCGGACAGACATGAGGACTCGACTCCCGCCTCCCCCATTGCCCCTTCGCTAACCCAGGCACTGCCACGCGCTCTTAACGAGTCACAAATTCACGTCTGCAATTGCCAGAGTCTCGCATCATAACTTGCACAGTCAACAACAACACCTCAGCAGACAGAGAGACCTGTTCCTGGTGGTGCTGGTGGTGTTGGTGTTGCCCACCCGCCTAGTTGCATCCACAGCCACCCAATCCGTTGCTTATTTTTGCGTATTAACGCGCGAAATAATATTTTATTTTGACCATCGTCAAAGGATTGAAAAATGCCCACTAATATCTTTGCGTCTTTGTGACGGCTTTGTGCCTGTGCCTTCACCTCTCTCTACAAACGTAAGTATGTAAGTGTGTATGTGTGTGCTTAAGGCATCAGCAACATGTATATATTTATATATGTATGTATAGTATGCCACACAGTAGTTGACTTTGGTCTTTTTTTTTGGCATTTGTCTTGCTTTTGTTGGCTTATTTTTAATAAGTACTCAGGTTGTTCGTGATCTTTTAGGGGGATAATGTTGATAATGATAATGACTCAACATTTACTTGCTCCATACACTGTTAAAAAAGGTTTATTTTAAATGAGTTTTGGTATATGTAGATATGCATGTATGCTGAATATACTGATTCAATGTTGGCTTAACAGTTGAGGGAGTTGGGCGAAAGCATGTAAGTAAAATTGGTTAACAGTTTGGCTTGATTCGTTGTAATCGGTTTATTCATTGTTTCGCAAATGATTTTTTATAAATTTTTAGTCACAGCTAAATGTATCTTATATCACAACTGATGCTAAGAGGTATAAGTATTAAAATACCCTCCTTGATGTACGAGTCCAAATATCAACTATATGAAGTAGAATAATTTATGAATTTAAGCCTGCAAAATTATTCAATTTATTTGTATCCATTACACTAGGTTATTTTGTTACATTGAATTATCATATCATATCGATTTCAGTTTGAAATCCTGCAACACTCGAAATACAGAAAAAATATTGCATAAACTTAGTAATCAAAATTGTTTCGGCAGGTTAACACCAGAAAAGTAAGCAATTCGGTTCCCCCTTATTATGATATCAGTCGTGGTCAGGTCTAGTCTCATATTTCATACACGTAATTCGACTAATTTTTGCATAAGCCATTTACAGCTCGTAAACATAATAATTTGCATTACGAAAAGTAGTGCGCCGACACACCTTCAATTCTTGAAGCCAAATTCCCACGTTTCGTAGAACGAATCAATTGAGAAATGCCTAGATGGGAGCATGGATGGCTAAATTGATGGCAGCTGGCATGCAAAATAGTTAAAGTTGCAGTTGCAACTGTTAACTGCAGCGGCAACAGCAACAGCAACAACATCCACTCTTGGGGGATTATCTGGCCAATTGGTCACAATATTTTAACACCTTCAGTCAAGGTTTCCTCGTGTAATGATGAATGCAGAATGATCAGATGATCCGCTGATGCGATGATCACTCAGTGGCGGCCATTAAAGTCAAATCATTTTTCACATTTAGATATTGGCTGCGAGGCAGAGTCAGAGGCAGAGACTGCAAGTTTTTGGCCAGGCGGCACAATTGAAGAGACTTCAAGACCAACTTCAACTGCAGCTCCAACTGCAACTCCAATCCATTCATCCAAAATTAGCCCGATCACGATTTGAGAAATATGCTGTATCTGCAGTGCTCTGACTGGGCTGCCTGCTTACATAAAAGTAATCAAATCAACACCTTCATCAACTCCTTTGGATACGCTTGCCAAACCGCAAGAAACCAAAAACAAAATCATAAAAAAAGCACAAGACAAAAAAATACCTTCCTTATTTCCAGAGCAATTTGAGCAATTTCAGCTGTCCCACTATATAGCATAGCTGCTTGTGCTCTCTGTCTCGGTGGCGATCGCCTGTCGATCACAATGTTGTTTTCGATATCTAATTTGTCATTCGGATAGCCGCGACGGCAGCCTCGATCCAGAAGGCAGGCGCAATTTGTTGATTCGCTGGCAACACGCTGTCTGCCTTTGCACGATCCTGGATGCTGGATTGGTGGTATGGTGGATTGGTGGAATGGTTTGTAGCCGCTGGCAAACTAGGGAATCCCGGCATTATATGCAGCGATTATCTTGTCGGCGCGTGAAATTTTACTCACCCCTCCCTCGTGCCACACAGTCTGAGAAATTGACCTGCAATTGATACCAATCCATGGCAATCCATTACAGAGGCTAAGCGCGCGAGTTGCATGTCTCATTATTGGCAATTTTGGAGCAGTTCGGGTAATTGCTATGGCTACGACTCCAACTCAGACTCAGACTACAGATCCGTGCCGTGGGTCATTTGTATGGAGGTCGCATGACTTGTACATTTATTGCTCTCCCACAACACTTGCCGCTCTCCATCGAGTTCTGCTTGATACTTTTGTTGTATGGTATATTCTTTTGGTATTTTTTATTTAATAAAATTAATTTAACTGACACATTTTTATTATATCGAAATTATCAAAAAACGAACAGTATTTTCTTGCTGTTTATACTAATTAATACTTATATATATTATTAAATCGATTACAGCAATCAACATTCGGCATGCTGTAATTTCGTGTATTTGTATATACAGGAAACTCATGAGTCTACTAACCGTGATAAGGGATTTATATATTTAGCCATACTTTATACTATATACTTTACTTGAATTGCAATTTTATATACCATGCGATTGACATTTATTATCAATTAATTTACAAATATTTCGCCTGCAATCGACACCTTGTCTGTAAATATTTACACGCGCTCAGAAGATGCTTTTCAATAAGTAGCTGTAACTTTAACTGTAATTAATTTAATTATGTTAGGCTTTAAATTTTATTATTTACACAAAACTTGGCAATCTTTTGAATATCAAGAAATAATAGGTGTGTGTTATTTTATATCAATAATTATTTTCTAAACAATTTTAAAAGTGTTTCACACAATTTTATATACACTAAAACTTGAGCTGCGATTTTTTTTACAAAAAAAAAAATTAATTAAAGAAAAGAAAATTAATTACACTTAACGACCACTTCGTATGACCTCTAAACTCCCTTGAGCTTCTTTAGAAAATAAAACAAAGAAAATATCCTTTAAAAAACGCAATTTTTATTATTATAAAATATATAAAACGTTTATTATATTTATACATATAAATAAAATAATGCTTAAGGCTAAAAAAGATCGTTTAATAAACTGAAAGAAATCTTGCACTGAATGGGTTTTTCAAAATTATAATAATAATTTGCTAAATTTTGTATTTTGTTTGTAAAAAGAACTTAAAATAGTATTAGAATTGTGCCACATCTTTAAGACAAGGCTGGATCAGATTAAGAATTTGATTTGATTAATTTCTTTTACATTTTACTTAAAGTAAAATCAAATTACTAAAGCACACACAAATTAAATTGCCACACATAAAGTAAATTATATATTTTTGGTATAATTCTGCAAACCACT
This sequence comes from Liodrosophila aerea, assembly GCA_035045005.1. Lineage (NCBI taxonomy): Eukaryota > Metazoa > Arthropoda > Insecta > Diptera > Drosophilidae > Liodrosophila > Liodrosophila aerea. The sequence continues at coordinate 373,238 of JAWNNL010000154.1, forward strand.
GGGAGTATAGTTAAAGTACGCTCTACGTTATTATGTATGTATGTATAGTTTTAGCTGTATGTAAATGTATATAGTATATATGCTACAAGAAATACAATACATAAATATTTTGCCTAATATACATTTACATTGTCTTTTTTCCGATTTTCTCGTTATGCTTCGCTTAGTTTTGGGGGTATCTAAAGGTTTATTTAGTTTAGTTATGCTCTTTGTTTTAAAAATTAAGTAGAACTCAGTGCCTTTAAATATGTTACAGACATAGAAATATTATTGCCGCCCCATAAAGAAAAACTGACAAAAACCTCTGCACGTTAAACGCTGCGAAATTTTTATTCAGCATCGAACAACTAGCAGCTAGAGATACATATGTATCTACAAGATACAAAACTACCGGTTGCTTGGGGCCATGGGAGAAAGTTGAAATTTGTTTATGTACAAGTTAAGGATATTTTAAAACAATTAAGCTACACGATTCTTGTTTTTTTTTTACATTTTTCATTAGAAATTTTTGTTGTTTTTTTTGTTGTGATTTTTTTTTTGTGTATTTTTGTAATATGCATAAATAATTACACTACTTGACATCCACAATGAGAGGAACTTCGCTGATATCTATTAAATTTGGCGGCGATGGCAGCGTCTGTTGTTGCTGCTGCTGTTGTTGCTGCTGCTGTGACGTTTGCTGTTGTTGTTGTTGCTGTTGCGGTGTTGTTGTCGGTGTAGACGATGTCGATGACAGCGAACCGGCTGAGGATGAGGATGAGGAGGAGGCCATGACCACTGCAGCTGTGCCCAGTTGCTCGATGCCCTGGTTGCTGTTGTTGTTGTTGTTGCTGCTGCTGTTACTGGCCAGCAACAGTCGCTGGTGGTGTTGTTGCAGACACTGATTTGCATTGACGGCAGCAGCGGCCATCATCATGGTGGCAGCATCGCAGTAATTAGACAGCATTGTTGTTGTGTTAACAGTGGCTGGCATTGCTGTTGTTGTTGCAGCCGCTGCTGCTGCTGTTGCTGTTGGTGTCACATATGCAGCAGCAGCAGCCGCAGCAGCATAGTCGCTGCTATTGCTGTAACCGGCGCCAAGAAAAGCGTTTGCATTCATATTGTTGCTGTTGTAGTTGCTGATTTGCTGATTGCAATTGCTGTTGTTGCTGTTGCTGTTGCCGTTGCCGCAGTTGTTGCCACCGTATGTTGCATGCATGGCAGCAACATTGCTGTGATCATGACTATGATTGCCAGCAAGAGCATTGTCACCGCCGCCGCCGCCGCCACCGCCCCCACTAGCACTGTTGCTGCTGCTGCAATTGCTGCTGCTGTTGCTCATGTTGCTCGCGTTGCCGATGTTGTTGTGGTTGTTGTTGCTGCTGCAGGGATTGATGTTGAACGTTGTGTTGCCATGATTGGCTGCCACAGCGGCCGCCACAGCTGCGGCTGATGATCAAGTTGTTGTCAATTGGCGCCACATTGTGTGTCACATCGAAGGCAGATACGGCCAAGAGAAACTGTTGCCGCTCAGCAACATGTCCCGTATCAGCGTTTCAATGGGCGTTTTTCCGACTAGACGCACAAAAAACAATTGCTCAATGACCTGGCGAATAAAAAATGATGGAAAACAGGACAGAATTCCAATTAGAAATATTTTTAATACATTTTTAAATAATTATAATCAGTATGCAGCAAGACATTACTAGATGTTTTGAGGTATTAAACTATTCAATAGAACTATATTACTAATCTAAGTCTATCCGCATATCTTTAAGTGTACTTACTTGTGAGGAAACCGTTCTCAAGGATGGCAACCTCAGCAGCAGCTTGCCAAACCGCGTGGGCTGATTGGGATACTGTGTCCGGCAGTATTCCTCGAGTGCGCACTGTGATTTCTCTTGCAGGGATTCAATATGTGTAACATCCGACAGACCGCAGGCATCTGTAATATATGGAATCAGAGAGGGGGAAAACATAAGAAAATTACAAGTCTAACAGATACATTTGCATATGTTTATAGGGTATATAAAGTTGTTCGTTTCACCTGGCGCTGACAGACATTTACATGTTTCAATGGGGAGTGAACGGAGAGGTTCCCATCTGGTCACTCGACAGAAATTGCTAGCGGGACACGCCCACACACCAACTACAACAACTACAGCTACCACTACAAAAACTGGCACATGACAGCATAAGACGATTACGTCATTCGTGACTGATGATTTATGTCCAATTGAAGACCGGCCAACAAGAGAGCGTTTAATGAAATTTTACAAAATATTTAACAGAGCGGCAACGCCTTCATTGGAGCAAGAAAATAGTAATACGGGGCCATAAACTGGGGGCTACACTCGCTATCTGCAGTCTGCTATTGACGATGTCGTTAAGTTGCAAAGACTACAACATTGCGCATACGCAGCGTGTGCCGACAAGTGTTAATTGCCGCAACCACAAAAAGTTTGCTTATCAATTGAGTGTGCGCCTGTGTGTGTGTTTAAATGTTGTAAAACAACAACAAATATATGTACAATATATAGATGCATGAGCTTGCATTATTTGCATATTTAACAGGCACATAAGATACGTATTTGCCGAGGTTCGCCTGTTTGAAATTCAAATTAGACATCAGCACTTGTAAATTTGCATAGCTTTAGGCAGTTTCCATAGTTTACACAGAATGCCATACCGTGCCGAAATAGCTGATGAGATACGTTTGCTTAATTAGTCAATGCATACGGCGAAGTTGACGAAACGATATGATTTCAAAGCCAAGCAAAGTATCTACGCGTTGTGCGCAAAGTATCTTTTGCATATTACGCAAAGAAAAACAGAAATACAAAAATATTTACAAGCAGCATTAATATCGTTTTGCAGCTGCTTTATGCACTGCAATTCGCTGCATTCAAATTTGCTAAAGTTTCCGCTTAATGAATTGGCCATTTGGCCAGACGGCCAACAATCTCTGATGGCATCGTTCGAGCCGGAGCTAGGAGCTTGAACTGCAGTCTGAAGTTGCAGTCGTCAACGTATCCGATTGCGGTGTGAATTCGAATTTGATTGCATTACCAAATGCCACCAATGGGACATAATGTGTCGTTTTAATGTCTCGTATTTCAGTTTTTTACGCTTTGTATTTCATTATGCCACGATTTCCCTCTAGCTTCAAAGCTTGCTCTCTGTCAATTGAAAGCCAATACAATGTATGCTTGCTAAAATACAAAAATAAAAACCTGGTTATAGGTTCATTAGAGTTAACCCCGCTGACTTGCAACTCATTGGTGGCTAAGCTATTGAGTTATTTAGCAGCACTCGGGCTGTATTTCATTTCGTTTATGAGATACAGTTTATTTAAAAGTGATTAGCTGAGGTTTTATCGCCTCGATAAAACTTAAAACTACACTAACCTAAACAATAACTTAATCTGAACCTAAATGCTTATTAAGTATACATATTTTTTGGCTAAGAAAATTATAAATTTATGCAACAAACAGTTTTGTTTAAACAAGATTTAAAAATTTAAAAACGTATTTCCTTTAAAAAAATTGTTATGAATATATTCTAAATATTTTAAAATTTTTGAAATTTTTTTTCATATTTTATACACACACTTTACTAATGATTAACATGTCAAGTGCAAATAAACAAAATTCCTTTAAAATGTTTGCACTTGCTTTTAATACATGCGTCGCATTTTCTGGCATTGGTTAAGTGTTTTGTCAAGCTAAAATGCATAATAAATTTTATATAATTTCCTCTTATTTACCCTTACTTATAACAAATGCATTCACAATTTCCATACGAATATTTCAACTGCAGTAGACCCACAAAATAAACCAAAAGATACAACATGCTCAAGTCCAACTGCAACTCCAAGTTCGCCCACACAATGCGCGTAAATCAAGATAAATGATTTGTCGCCATAGGCAATAGAAATTCAATTAGCCATTATTAACCATTTCATTTCATAAACAAGCAACAACAACAACAACAAACAACAGCAATAATCGTGAACCAACAACAGATACAAATTAGACATGGCCCGTTGAGATGAAAAGCTGATCGAATCACTTCATTGACCATGGTCATAATTGTCAATTGACTTTGCCCATTAGCTTTGATGCTCCACGGTTGCCCAGTTCGCCCATTTCTTTTGACCACAAGGTCCAGACGTAGTACGAGTGCCATAAACATAAAAAAACAACAAAAAACAGTCTCTGAAGAGGTACACAAAATAAGAGGAAGAAAAAAACCAAATTGTGCCAGAAAAATTCGAATCAATATGCCAGGCAAAAATTTTATTTTCATTGAAATGCAGAAGACGTCGAGGTTGAAGTGAAAGAAATTCCAGTTTTCATTTTGGGCTGCAGCTCTGGCATTGCAGGCGCAGCTTTCTCGGGCTATAACTATGGCTCAGACAGTGGCTTTTGGCTCTTAGCTTGGCTTTGATTTTGGTTTTTTAACTGTTTTCGGTTTTGGGTATTCGGTTTACCTTCGATTTTGGGACCTCAGCGAGTCGACTCGAGTTGAGTCGAGTCGATTCCTTTTTGCGCAGTTACTAACTCAGCGCGGAGATCGTGACCGCGTGTTTTAAATGCATAATGACCGTAAAGTAGTTGATGTAACTACGTAACCGAATTGTGCTCACCAATAACAACAACAACAACAGCAACAACTGCACAACAACAAGCTCATGCATATCGAAAAAGGAGCAGATTTTTTGGTCACACAAGAACGTGGCATAGTGCTCCATCCCTGCCTCCTCCCCCCTTCCATAGTAAAGGTTAAGCTCTTTAACGAAAATTATGAATTGCTGCATTATATTTTATTATATAGTTTTTATGGACAACGACTATGTTGTAGAGTCTAGAGAAGACAAAAAAAATTGAATCAACTTCGTGTCTGCAATGGGCAACAGTTATAACTTTATTTAGTTTTAATAAGCATTAGCCCAATGCTCTGGGATATGCCCGAAGGCATTGCCTGTTAGCCAGGGTTATGTGAGGTCAACTATGAATTTATATTCCGATCGGTATTGCTATAGGTTGCTCAAGAAGTGCACCGAACTATAAATGACAGGTATTTGCTTTGGTGACAAGCAATAAAAGAACTGGCAGATGCTTAGGAGTAGGCGAATGGCCAAAGTAGTAGTAGATAGTAGTAGATAGACTAGGCGAAGGAGCTAAAATGTGCAGCTATCAATAAGGAAAAGCATTAAGCTTGCTGCAAATTTTTAGTTTAAGTTAAAATATGACACTAGATAAAAGCAATCTATGCGCAACTTCCAGCTAAGCTTCAATCTTATGCAAGGTTTGGTAAATGGCTTTGAAAGGGAACAAATAGGTGGCATAAAATGTTAATAAAAGTATATAAATTATATTAAAATATTAAAAAATATATTACAAATATTTAAGTTGTTAATCAAGACTTATTGTAAAAATATTTAAAAAATTCTTGAATACCTAACAGAACTGACCTACTTAAGATTTGTCAGCCAAGATACTCTTTGCCAGGGAGCATCTTTTCTATGCGAGGTTACTTCAATTGCTTTATTACTTTAATGGCTTTAGTCGAATTTATTTTTAATGTATATAATATAACTTAATTTCGTGTAATCAAACAGTTGTAACAGTTAACCCAATATAGGCCTGTCCCAAATTATTTCTTACTTCAATCTTGGGTAAATGCTGTGTCAGAGTTTAACTGATTGAAATTGAACGTTTCAAACATCATATCGTATCGGAGTTTAAAACAAAACGCGCCCAAAAATGATTCTAATCAAAGAGACGTCTGTACGAAACTGTTAATTACAAGGCAGAGGAAAATGCTGAAGAGACTGAAAAGGCTGAAAAGGCACGTCTATGGCAATTTTCCCGAAAGTAGCGCAGGCGATCAATGAGCGCCACAAAACGATTTGGGCATCAGCAGCAACAACAACAACATGCAGAAGACAAACAAAAAATACAAAGGTTCAAAGCTGAAAACCAACAGAGAGAGAGATGAAGAGAGGAAAAAAGCAAAAAATGTTGGTCAAAAAGTGTGGCCAAGACATGAAAGCTACAACTCTTAACAACTGCAACAAACGACAGCAATCAGGCGAGTGGAGACGATGCCGAGGCTAGAGCTATAGCTAGAGTCAGAGCCAGAGCCAGAGCCAGATTGGAAGATGCACCACAGTATACAGCATGGAGTACAGAGAGCCGCAGACATGTCGTCAACGTGCCGCCGTTGCAGAAGATCTACTCGAGTCTATACCCGGTATTTTACTACCGCGATCGTGTCTGCTGCAATCAGTGGTAAGCGGAGGGGCAGCGATTGATCGGCTGCAGTTTATGGACTCATGCAGCCAATTCAAATGCAATTGCAGCACAACAGTCAGAGTCACTGATGGGCACACAGAGGGGGAAAGGGGTAAGCCGAGTTGAAGACAGAGCCAGAGTCACAGTTGAAGCTGTAGTCGAAGTCGAAGTCAAAGTCGAAGCTTAGGCAACACGAACTCGCGACGCCCCCTCACAATGGAGGCAATACCATACCCATACCCAAACCCAATCCCAAAACTGGAATCCGCGACACACACAGCGTTTTGGAAATTGGAAAATGATTTTCATAGCCCGAGTTGTGGCTTGTAAGTAAGCGACATAAACGAGTGTTGTATTAATGTTCATAATGTGGTATCTCGACGTCAATAAACGTCGCCAGCTCCACAGAGAGGAGGAGGAGCCGGAGTGAAGACACCGGAATGCTGTAGTCAGTGTCGTCGAACGAGGACAACTGCTCGACGTGCGCCTGCCACAGCTGCTTGACATGAGAATTGACAAAAAAAAATACAAAAAAACAAACAACAGTTGACCACATCTTTCACCACATTGACCACTGTCACTGTACAATGGGCAGCTGCGAAATTTCTCTTCGAAAAAAAACTTTGCTTAAAAGCTACGCGAAAAAAAGTAATTGTCGTTGAGTTTGAACAAATAATATTTGCATACAAATATCTTTGATTTATTTTTATCACAAAACACACGTCATAAAAAATAAGTAAAACTATAGTAAAGTATTTAAAAGGAAAATGGTATAACAAAAAAATATAAACCTTAAATGTAAGCCATGTGCCATATTAGTTTTTTTAGAGTTGAGATTATTTATGCATGTGCTTAATATATGTAAACTTAAATGTGAATGTGTATGTGTTAGGTGTGCGTGTGTGTTGATCCCAAAGTCCAGAATGAGGGTGTGTGAGTGAGCCGTTGTGTATGAAGCTGAGATAATTTCTTGTTTTAAAAAATAAAATAAAATGAAATTAGTAAAAACGTATTATAAAAAGTGCAGTTAAGAAAATTATGAATATAGCTTTAGTATAAATAACACTCGCAATATTCACAGTTTTCTTTAGTATTTATCTATTATAAAATGGTCATTATACACAATAAATATTTTGAATTTTTCAAATTTATTGTGTATAATAAATGTTTTATAAGAATGCTTCTTTAATTGCCAGTTCCTCAATCAACAATGATATTATTTATTATATTTTTTTTATCATTTCAGGCAATTAAATATGCTGTGAGTCAAATTAAAATTTTTTTTATAAAAATTAACAAATCCATTTAACTTTAATTTAAAAAAATTAAAAGGAGTTGTTGCAACAAATAAGCGAAAAATTAAAAAAAAAATTAATAATAAAGAGAAAGAAGGCAATTAATTTTTTTTTTTTTTTCTGATATATGTATCAGAAAACTAAAAAAAAAAAATTATTTACAAAAAAACTGATAAATATAAAGTTGAAGAGTAGTTACTATTTTCGAAAGGAAAGAAATATAAAGCGACTATAAATTTACTGTAAGAAACAATTTTTAGTCAAAGTGTTGGCAATTGTTATATTAAAATCTTCTAATTAAAATGTTTTCTAATTATTTTATGAAAATAAAAATATTTTAGGTTACTTTTTTCAAATTTATATTGTTAGTATTGAAAGATGAACTCTGGTTAGTATTGATTAAATTAAATATAATGAATAAAACCTAAATTAATAGCAAAATTAGTAATGCTTAAAATTAGTCAACAATCTTAAAGAATTAGTAACAAGTATTAAGAAAAACACAAGCGAATATTAATTTTGTTTAACAGCAACAGCAGCATATATTCTCAAGACTTTCATATCTTCTTTCATCCATCACTTCCACTTCACTTTAAACACTATCTTTGTATGGATTTTTGGCAAGAGTCTAGACTAAATTAGAGCTAAAATAAATTAGACTTAAGTTAAGGCAATAAATACATAAGCAATAGGCACTAAATATATCTTTAGAGCTATAGATACTTTACATATAGGTACAGCTTGAATTAAGTACTTGATACATTTACAGTTGTAGATACAGTAGCTATAACCTAGAGACAGTGTACTAAGTGATTACTAAATAACTGGGGTTCGATTGACTAACTGACTAACAGACAGAGAGACAGACTGTAGTCTACAATTGCCACCTACTACCGGCAATGCTATAGGGCGAGTATCTGTAGCTGGGGCTACCTGTATGCGCCGCTGCCGCAGCCGCTGCCGCCGCATGGCTGACGCCAAAGGGCGTGCTGTGATGGAACATATCAAAGGCCGAGCCGAAGGCGCTGCGTGGCGGAGTTTGGTAGAACATGGCCGCTGCAGCAGCTGCCTGTTGCTGCCCCGACGTCTGATATGCTCCAGCCAGCGAGCTGCTCGTTGTGGGTGGTGCGGCGGCAGTGGTTGCATGGCTGGGCGAAGCGGTGGCATTCAGCGAGGACAAGGCATGGGGCAACGAGTCACCCAGACCGCTGCTGTTGTTGTGGCTGCTGTGGCCATTGGTGGTGCTGTTGCTGTTGGCGGTGGTGGAGCTGCCCTCGGCGACATTACCACCGCCGGAGCTGGCATAGAGTGCAGTCAGGAGATCAACCTCAGCATTTGCAGCAGACTTGGCACAGCTGCTAAAGGCACTACTGGCCGAGGGTACCACAGCATTGGGCTTGGACTCAAGCGTTGTCTGCTGTGGCTGCAGCAGCTGTTGTTGTTGCTGCTGCTGCTGCTGTTGCTCTGCCTGCTGCACTGCAGCCTCCACTCCGGCCACGCTCTTCATGAACGTGGCCAGATGCAGTGGCGCCTGTTGCTGCACCTGCGATTCGAACTCTAAGCGATTGAGCTCATCGAGATGCTCACGCACCACCGCCAGCACCGCGTCATTGCTGCAGTCATCGCCACCAGAGGAGGAGCGTTTGGCGAGCAGCGCTGAAACTTTGGTTAGCAGTGCGGGCACATCCTTGTAGAGGATGTCCAGCAACTTACCGGTGGTGAAGAGGACAATTGCTTTGAGGCAGGAGTACTCGGCGGAGTCGACATGCAGCGCCTTCAGCTTCTCCACCTGCTCCTGGAAGATGCGTATGTGATCCATGAAGGCCACCACACGATCCGCTGCCATGGGCGAGGCATGCAGTCCCGCCGCCGCCAGCAGCGGTGCCACATGCAGTGGCATTGAGCATTGGCTGGCATTTAGCACAAAGAGTTCAGACCAAACGAGTCGCAGGAGGGCCACCTGATCGGTGACCTGCAGCTCCGGAAAGAAGGGTATATTCTTGGCCCACTCCACGGCCGAGAAGAGGAGACGTGCCGCCAGCTCGCAGATGTTGTCAATGCCCATGATATTGTTAGGTTGCAGGCACTGGCCGTACCGTGATGTGGGATACGGTTCGGCGCGCAGCAGCAGCGATATGTAGGAACTGAGGTACGAGTGCCCGTTGAAGCCGGCCATGCCCATGGGATCACCGTTGGCCAACTGATACTGGCCATGCATGCCCGCCAGGCCAGGCTGTGTGGGCGGCACGCGGCCTCGTTGAACAGCTGCAAAGAGAGAATGAGAGACATTGAGTTAGTAGATGCTTATTGAAATGTATCTGTATGTGTGTGAGAGAGTATCTTTTGGGTTAAGTAATTCAATCTGTGTGTGTCTTTTGTGCGCTTATTTTGACCGCGACATCACACGCCGCACAATGTTGCCCCATTCAGACTGTTGGCAAAGCTGCCACAACGCACAATGCCTATCGGGCACCTCAATCTCAAACGCACTCTCTCGGCTCTAACGCAGATCCAGCTCTGCCTGCCTGCCGTTAAGCTGCCTTTTGTTTAACGGACAACGTCATCAGATACTTTGCAGCAACCCTAAAACCCTTCTGCTTCTTTCACTTCTATTCCCAGTTCCTCCTATACAAGTCGTAACCCATTTGCAACCCCTTTTTGTTGCCGCAACTTCTTAGTTATGCAAATTGAACTAAATACTTTCAGCGCATCTTCAACACACACAAGATACAAGCACGTGTTTCTTACTTGCAGTATATGTGTATCTGCACAGTAAAAGATACGAGACAGAGAGTCAGAGCGAGGCTAGGTATTGAACTAAAGTATAACTTAGTAGTGTAGAGCAAGAGACTAGACAGAATTCCAAAGAGTAAGCAACTCATAGATAGTACAAATTGCTTTAATTCAAGTATAAAATCTTATGTAAAGATATGCTATAGATAGCATTATATACTCTGAAGATTGCACTTAGTTTAACAGAGGGATACGAAAGGAAGCTTAGTAATACAGCAAGATTTCCAAAACGTGATCTAGCTACGATACGGATGCGGAATAAACTTGGAGATACCGTTTTAATAAACGACTGTAAGCTTACTTAAAGAAGCTCCCAATTTCTGAAGTTTCCAGTTAAACGCAAAGGAAAAGGGCATGCAATATAGTTTGCTGTTAGTAACTCACTTGAAAGTTAGTTAAAAGCTCGCCATAAACAAACTCTTAAGAGCTGGCATGGCATAGCTGAACTCTGAACCCAAAAAGTACTCCATCTGGTATGTTATGAGCTTACACCTGCATAGGACACAAGACTTGGGTTGAGATACACTTAAAGGCTTGGCCAACGCATTTACAATGGATTTAGCGGTACTGCATGCGATAGTAAAGTGGGTTAGCAAAGGTTTTTACACCTTCAATGCGAGGTACACACCTAGGTAATAGTAAGTACATATCTCGTATATAGTATACCACACCCCTAACCCCACTTGGCAGTCAACATAATCGTACCAAAAAATCGCAAAATGTGCGCCCTGGGGCAATCGAAATGTTTTCAGACAGACTGAAAAGCAAATAAAAACTAAACATGATTATTGATCATGCCAAGTGTTGAACCAGCTATTGTCTATATATGTATGTGTGTGTGTGTATGCATATTTATGTATGTCTCTGGACAGGCAAAAGTAACGTCTTTTGTGGCAGGCAAAAGCGAAAGCGTTTTGTGTTATAGTAAATGCTGTTGTATGGGCAACAGAATCCGGACAAGAAACCGAAAGAGTGTTTGTTTATTGCTTTACCCAAGCAATTAAGTACCGCTCTAAGGGGGTTGAACTGTACGGTACGGTACCAGAAACCGGAACCACCTAGCTGACCAGTGTCCAGCGACACAGTTATTTACACAATACATTTGCGTAATTGTGCTCAGATACGAATGTATCTGCTGTTGACGCTTGATCCGCCACCACCCATTCCGGGACTGATCTAGGCAGAAAGAAGAAGACGCAGCAAACCGGTTGCCCCTCTCTCTATCGCTCACTCTTACTCTCTCTCTGTCTTCATCTGTTCTTCTGTCCAGTTTTTGAGCCTGCGCTTATTTATGCGCCTGGGAAAATATCCACTGACCAGAGACTGACCACAACGCCACAGAGAATCGGCGCATTTGCCAGATGCCACAGTCAGCAACCGACGATCGACTTTAACAGATAACAGCAGCCGCAGCAGCAACAACAACTACAACAACATGAAAAAAGAAAAACAAAAGTAATCAGTCAGTGCTCTGATTACTTAATGAATGAATCTCACTGCCTTAACACGTGCTCAAGTCCTGACTGCGCTCTTTATTCTTAGCCAAAGTTCAACTTATGTCATCGATATAAAAATTATCGAAAGCGCCAAGGGCTTGACAATGCCACTTGAGAGCGTGTTCAAGTGGCTTTAAGCCAATTGTGGCCAAAGTACTTGAATCAAGCCCTTGTTTTGTGTGAATTTTAGCAGCTTCCTCTAGTCATGAGTTCCGGTCTTAAAATAAAAACTCTTTCTCTTTTAGTCAAACTAAAATATTCACAAAATGCGTAGATAGCAGTGCTCTAACAGAATTTATAGTTGCTCTACTAAATTATACAATTATATATTCCCGCGTTATTTTCCTTTTATTCATATTTTCTTTTAACAATTTACCTATAAGTAAATAGCTTTAGAAATACTTTAAACTTTAAAATAAATTTAGTTTTTCTTATCCTCCAGTTTATTTATTTAACTCAGTTTACTCATATGGCTTTCACTTAAATACTTTAAAATTCACTCAACATCTTAAACTCAGTTTCGTTGCCTCTATTTTCGACCCACAATATCTGTAAAGATCTGCAATATTTCAACCCTTTTTTAAATAAATTTTCAACTCAAAGCCTAGTGCTCAAGTTCTATATCTGTAAAGTTATGCAGATCTTTAATCTCTCATCCCTGTATCTCAGTTGTTTTGCTGTTGTTTTGCTATCAAATAAATCCAGCTTTATAATGTGATTGTATACACCCTTATGGGAATAAAACAAGTTTCTGCAATTTCAGTCCAGTGTCCAGTTCGCTGACCCACCCCACGGGGTTCAATTGACATCGTAGTTTAATTAGAGCGACCCCGAAATGCTGCGGATTTTATGCGGATTTTTCAGGTTTTTTCTATGGTATTTGAAGTTGTTTTTGTGCCGAACCCATAGCTCGGCTTGACCGCTGCAAGTTCAGGTCTCTTGAGGCACAACCTTTGTGCCGCTTTTCTGCTAAGTAGCACCCGAATGAAAGAAATATAAAATTATACTAAAGAAATAAAGGAAGGGTCTTGAATTCTATGCAGAAAAAGACATTTTCTCACGATTTCCATAAGGCTGAACTAGTTTTTACACAGAAGTTGTTTCAATTAGGAAACGAGTGGAGATGGAGCAAAAGGTGTTGAACTCTTTAAAGTTTTATTGAAGTTGACAGTGACGGCTGCAGGTAAAACCACACATAGATTTCATGTGCAAACAGGTACTACTAGTAGTCCGACAAGAATGGGGTTCAGACTGTGTCATTAGCCACTACGAAAAGACTACAATAAAAATATCTTTGTACTTGGCCTAGGCAAATTTTGTCAGAAAAGATTTGCGCAAGAGTTGGTTAAATCAATGTTTAGATACATTTAATTATAATGTGGCCATAGGTGCATTTTAATTGCCATACATTATAGCTCGTTCTTAACCCAAATCACAGCAACAACACACAACACACACTCAACATCTGCTGTGGGTTATTAGCATTTTGCCAAGAAAAAAACCTGTCAATATTAGTGCAAATAATAACAGCTTTGTCCAGCCACTCGACAAGTACCAGACAAACGATAATTGTTAATGCCGACACAGTGCAACGAGTCAGTCACTCAGTCAGTCAATCAGTCAGTCATTCGCTCATTGATCGACTCATTGAATCGCGCTGTCAATTTGTTGTCGTTTGCCAGTTTGTGGACAAAACATTTGGGCTCAACTATGCCAAATATTTGCTGGACAAATGTTGCTCACAAATTAGTTGCATGTTCATGCAGCACAGACTGCCTGACTTTTGATTAAGCCCACAAATACACTGGCAGAAATAGTACTACACAACAAACTTGTCATGCATTGCTTGCATTCTTTTTCATATGCTGCTAATTGTGAATTCCTTTCATATTCATATTATGTATTCATTACATTTGCCAATTTTTACTCAGTGTAAGCCATTCCTGCTAATCAAATTAAGTCGAGAGATCGTATCTCACACACAACAAACACAAGTGTCGACACACAAATTACACACATATTGAGCTAATTCTTAATGCATTTATAAAATTATTCAGTTATTTAGCTGAATCGAGAGACCAGTGTACGCACACTCACACTCATACTAGTTGAGGCAATTTTTTAATAATTAACTGACGATTGAACAAGTTTGCATTTGATCTTTGGGGTCAGTATGCTATAGCAAGTGCCTAATTGTGACTGTATACCCTGTAATTATGATTAATGGACAGTATATCGAGTACACACAGATCTACGAGTTGCGAATACTTTTTTAAGATACTGTTTAGTTAGTTTAATATACTGTCTTATATAAATTCAATGCATATCGTAGTATACATATATGTATTTGTGATAAGCTCAAGTGCCGACAGTTTTATGAGCTGCTGAGTGAATTTACATAGAGCTAAACAGTTTCTGGGTATTTCAGCTGATTTTATTGTCATTTCAGAGGTGCACATTAGCTAAATCGGGGGTTTCTTTTTCTGGCGACTTACTAAGATCTTTGTGGCCGCACATTCTTGCTAGCCAAATAGCTGAACCATCATCAAGTGGCCCCAGAAAACTGAACAGAAAGATACACCACACGGGTTGTCAATTGTAGTAGCATGTGTGTTGCATGTGACATTTAGTTGTTCCATTTATTGGCACAAATCTAACCTAAATTCAACATGAAAATCAAATTTTATTCAATGCAATCGTTGTTTTTGTCGTGTGCTGCTTCCGATTCTTTACCATTTCTTGTTGTTGCTTTCATTCATTGTTTTCGTTTTCTATTTGTGTATTTGTTGCCTTGGTCTGTGCGCTTTTAATTTATTTATGTATTTGCCTCACTGTTTGACTTTTAATTGACCCACACCCGTTGCGAGAAATTTCGAATTTCATTTGCCCTAGCACAGGCATTTATACTAAGACTAGTATTAGCTTAAAGAAGGAGAGCGAGGAGAGGGAAGAGGTGACTTACCTTCGCGTCGCATGCCCATTTTGAGGCACTTTCTCAAACGGCAATATTGGCATTGATTCCGATGATGTTGATCTATGGGACAGCTTTTGCTGCCTCGACAGGAGTAGCTTAGATTGCGTCGCACGGATCGCTTGAAGAATGATTTGCAGCCTGAAATGAAAGCGATAGAAAATAATTTAGTATAAAAGTACTTTAAACAAATTTAACTGAGAGTAAATACTGTAAAATTCTTTTTGTTTATATCTAAACTCTACTATGGAAGATTAGAAGATTCATCGCCTACACTCCTATATATTATATATTATATATCTTTTGCAAATATTTATCTATGGTATTTTAGACTTTGAACCATTCTTAGCCTTCCTAGACGCCTGCTCATATACACATTAAGTATTTCCTCTGATATATTATGTATGGTTAAATCTAAACTATTCTTCAGTTCTTTTATGGATGCCGTAACTCGTGTATCTGCACCTATATATATAAGATGTTGTGAGTTCTAAACAGTTCTATCACTCTAAGCTAAAATACCATTAAATAAAATAACAATACATTGGAAAATTAAAGTTAGTTTCAACTACTCTCCCCTTCGTTAGTTTACACCTTCAAGAAGTATCTCAAGTAACTGGTATCCTCTACGCCATGTATCTTGGCTAGTTGAAAACAACTTTATGACTCAAAACAAGCAACTGCTTGTCAGTTACACCTTCAACAAGCCAAACAAATTCCATGGCACTTGAATTTCACCCAAAGGAAGAAGAAGAAAAGCGGAAAAACGTGAAAAACAAAAGCCCAAAAATTGTTAGCACTTGTAAAGCAAAGTACCCAAGCAGCAGTCGACAAATGTGACTACACTTCATGACACACAGACTGCAGGCAGTCCTAGTCGTTATAGAGTAGAGATACCCTGTACCCGGCACCCTGTACCCTGCACCCTGTACCCTGGGCACTGTGGCTGATGCCAATGTCAATGGTCATGTTACACGTTTCATGGCTTAACGCCTTCCATAAAATTACCTTTAATGGCTTTCAATTAACAAAGTGTATCTTGGGCACGAAGATACGGCTGACTTAAAGCTCTTAAAGCGAACAACAGACGAACAGGCGAGTAGATGCGGAGACGGAGGAGGTTGCTGAATTTGGAATTTACTGTTAAGACAGAAGACTAGCTCAGGCCGACTAAAGCTACAGCCATACTACGTGTGTATCTGAACATGTGTATCACTTGGGTTTGACTCGAATATCTGCATAAAACGAGCATGCCCATCGTACTAGTACTAGTTCTTGCTTATTGTCTCTCTGGCTCGCTTTGGGCCATGCCACACAACTTTTCTCACAATAACTCAAAAACAATGGCATATGCTCATAAAATTCGTTTTAAGCTGTAAAATCATCATCAAACAAAATATGTAACCAACACACACACACACGCACACACAGAGTTAGAGCCCAAGCTTAAGCCCCATGCGATCATTGCTATAAAAGATTTCCAATGCTCGCTCCTGCCTAAACATTCAGCCGGGGCTGCGGGGGAGGCAATTCCAGGTTGCGATCGTGTGGACCTAAATGTGGTTAGCTCACAAGAATTTTATGAGTTCGATCGAGTCGAAGCTGGAATGCCCTAAAATTTTAATCAAGTTTTAGAATAGACCTTGAGAGTGAGCTTTGAACTTAAAGCTCTATTCTATAATGAGTATAAAAGCACAAATTTTTAGATATACACTGGAAGAAAGAGGTCTTAAAGCTTAAAGCTCTTGAGATGGTTTATTATGAGCAAAAGTCAAAGCTCTCTGGTTGAAAAGAAGCAGAAAAAGGTATTAAAGCTCTATCCAATTAAAAATTAAAAATACTTTAAAGAGTAAACATAAGTAAAGCTGTTAACGCTTTGAAGCTTAAAGCTTCATTTGAAAGTGAATAAGTTTGAGATGATTCATTATTATAACATAGAGTACTAGCATCTTAAATGCAGAAAGCTTAAGTATGTATGCGGAGATACCGTAAGCTTTCTACTTGTATTAATTTTCAGATAAGATACAGTAACTGAGAGTTGTATATAATTGTGTAAGGGCATAGTACAATGTCTTAAACGGCTAACCCAAGCGTTGGCCTCACACGCCGCCTCAGACAAGCCCAAAGAGCCAACTAAGAGGCATCTAGGAAATATCTACACACACAAACACACACACACATACAGAGGGCACACACTGCAGCTTTTACACCATATGATCTACGAATAACGATATTGTACCAAGTCACGATTTCTGCACAAAACGTACCGTTGCCTTTGCCTCTTAAAGCCTGCACTTTCGTTGTTGTTGTTGTTGTGGGATTGAGAGACAGCTGGACAACTGGACAGCTAGGCATGGCCGTGGTACCTTTCGGTTACCTGGAAGACTGAGAAGGAATAGCAATCGCTAGGGGGTGGAGTAGTGGTGGGGCATGAGGTGCTGCCCATATGCGCATATCGCATATCGTAGCATTATCTAGAGCTCAGATGCGAACGATGCTGTGTGTGCCGTGTTGTTATTGATGAAGATACGAGCAGAAGCATGCGACTGAGCACAGTCAAAGATACGGTAAATAAAAATCTGAGACTCCATATCATGTTATATCAATAACCGAAAAAGGGTGGAGCAGCAGTTACTTAGAGCGTAGATGCAGATTGAGTTGTGGCTGGGGACAGAGTAGAAGAAGAATGCTTAGAAGCCAGGCACTTGTCAACGTCTCATAGATACAAAATGTATCTCAGTTAAGCTCATGAGCTTAGCGATAGTTTCAATTACGTTCTGGCTTAATTGTGTGCTGTGAAAGGGCTAAGGAGGAGGGAAGGGGAGGGCACCTCGCGTGTGCTACGCGCCATAAAGCGTTCAATACAGTTAGACTTCCACGAACTGTAAAGTAAACTAAACTTCTGATAATTGAACTTGCTCGCAAATGTGTGCGAATTCAGCACGAACCCCCTATCTCTAACCCTCCTCCCTCCCACTTCACCCTCCCCTTTCACCCTAGCGTGACCATGGCCATGAGCCACAAATGAAAGTGCAGGCAAGGCGCAAGACTTTTGCCGCTTGGCCGCTCAATTTAAAGCGTGAAATTACTTGGCCGCTGCGAATAACTGCGAATATGAGTGCGTGCACTGAGAGAAATAGTAGTGCTACTCTGCTACTACAATTATTAATTTTCTTGTTAATGGTTTAGAGTCATTTTCCACTCTGCAAACATTTCAATTTACCTTTTCGTGAGTCTATCTTTTATTAGTATGCGTTTCTCTCAGTGTAACAGCTTCAAATTGCCTATCAGCATATGCCAATTGGCAATTTTCTTCTAACAATTTTTGAACAATTTCGATTTCGGCGCAAATGTATCTATTTGTGTGTGTGTGTATCTATGTATCTGTAACTGCATTTGCGGTCAATGCACCGTTGCCAGAAGTGTAACACAAAAGTCAATAGCAGCCCAGACGCCGCCCATAGTCGGCTCATTTTCTAATTATTAATACACACACTCACACTCATGTAGAGAGCGAAAGATACTTAGTCAGAGCACAGCCAGAGAGCCATCATTAAGTCGCAATAATTAAATGTTAAGCTTACATGTGCAGGCAACTAGTCAGAGTAATTAGCACAGAGACTCATGACGTGAAGGAGGGGGAACAGGGGGACAGACTGTAGACTAGCGAGTGTAGACTGTAGACTGAGATTGCGGCGGCTATAGACAAAGTATCTGGAGTACAACCGAAACATAATTGCAGCCCCCAACACGAAGCGCAAAATGTTTTAACTTGCATGCACCTCGAGTATCTACAAAATGCACTGATTATGAACGCGCTTGAACTTCAAGCCGGAAGATACAGTTGCAAGTTGCAAGTGGCAGTGGCAATTATTGTAGTTGCAACCAACAGTGGCAACAGCAGGTGCTCAGCTGATTGCTATGACGGCAGAGGTTGACATTGCCATAAACCCGCAGGGTTTATAGCTCGATATAGGTCAATGCTTACATAGATACAGATACAGATACAGATAAACAATCACAGATACAGATACGGATACACTTGAAGGGCAAGTGGCAGTTACTTGTGGGAAGCTGCAACTGTAGCAACTGTGGCAAATTTAAAAAGTTTCCACTTGATGAAAAATGTTGAGCGAATCGCTAATTGACGCTGCAGCTGATTGAAAGATGAACCATGGCAGCTTAGGATTGATTGAGGCAATTACAGATGTGCAGAGTAAGAAATTCTCATAGACAAAGATACAATAGTTTTGAGTTAGAAATATGTTCGATAACAAACGAATCTCGGGTGCAGAATAAGTTGTTTAGATGTAGAAACAATTAGCGTAATTCAAGATTGAAAAAGTCAGCAAAGAAAACTACAGAAAGAGTTAATTGAATATAGAAATAGATCAAAATGATAAGTAGACACTAAAAGATAGCTGTTAGAGAAGTATCTTTTTCTAAAGAAGATTCCTAAGTATCGGAAAATATATAAAATATCTTCCAGACATACTAAAAGACTGCGCAGAAAATGCCCGCTAAACGATACAACGAAGTCGAATAGCAATTTCATTGCCCTGGCCATGCCGGCTACTACTCGTACTCACTACTACTGCATAAACTCGTTTTCACTGCTAAAATTTCTATATTAAAGCAGCATGTCTATATCTAAGTCGCAGCTAACCCATATGCCACCACTAAGCGGAGCAAACTGCAGCAATTCGCACGTTGCACAGTCACAAGCAACAACAACAACAACTGCAGCAACAACAGCTACAACAACAACAACGAAATGCCGACTGAGACTGGCGAAAATAAAGATAAGCGATTTCGCTTTGATTTAACTGATGCTATGTGAAGTTATGCAGAGACTTCTTTCTATACGTAGTTTCAGTTTTAGTTGTGGCAGTTCAAGTCCAGGTACTCAGAGCTGTTGTTGTTGTGACGGTTGTTGTTGTTGCTGCAACACATGGCGATAAGAAAGGTTATTGCTGCAGCGTTGCACTATTAAAGTTGCTGCACCGCGGGGCATGTCGTCATGAGCTCAAACTGAGGCTCTGACTGCGGCTGACTCTAGCCTGTGACTGTGGCATGGGTTCTGTGGCAAATGTTGCAAGTGCATAAGGCACCGCTCGCTGCCAAAAGATGCCACAAAACGTGCAGAGAGAGGAAGACAAGACAAAGAAAATGTTGCAACAAAATAAAAGCAAATATATATAGCACTCAGAGTCTAGTCAAGGGCTCAGGCTGCAGCTGATCGATTAGCCGAGTTAGCTGAAAACGAAAATTGCGCATGAAGTGGCAACACAGAAGGCAACACAGAGAGAGAAGTGGAGAGCGGTGGAGAGAGCCAGCGAGCTTAACATAATTAATTAAACCGTTACATTATAAAGCGGATCAAGTCGCCTCTCAGGCTTAGCTCCGCCGCTAGTTCACGATTTTTCCAGCTCGCTGCGCTTCACTAGACCAACTGAGATGGTGATGGGGCGGGGGTAGGGGTAAGGGAGAGGGGCTTGGGTTGGGGTATGGGGTATATTTCTTTACGAAATCGCATCGTGTCAGGATGCATTTTTTGCGCCTCATTTGGTGAGGGGCAAAAGCTGGCAGCTACCAGCTTCAGCCAGCAGCTTATTGGCTTTAACATTTCTTCTAAAACACAACGATTTGTACTACAAGTCGGCGCTTAATGATTACAATGTCTGGCTGCAGCCGAGTTGTTGTTGCAGTTGTTGTTGTTTGTTTATTTTGGCAAGAATCTGTGCAATTAAGTTTGAGCATTCAGTGATTTCGCTGTGGCTTTTAATGAAGGGCCTCACTGGCGCTTGTGCCACATAATTTTTAGGCCAGGCCAAGTCAGGGCTGGCTCATTAATGTTGACAAGCCAGACAGCAGCAACACAGTTAAGCAATACCGATTAAAAAAGAGAAAAAACAAGGGTTGCTATAGCTGCTGTTATTTCAGATTTATTTGATGCCCAACCCAAATTGCTCGTATTAATAATAATAATAATTTGTCAAAACAAATATTGCGGCTATAACTTATCATGTGTGTGCGTGTGTGTGCCTGCCAAATCGCACGGAAGTTATAAATGTTGATCAAAATGCGATTTATGCTACACATAGCAACATGGTTCATGCACTTAATCTCCCTCTTCTGCAATGCAAATTTAATACGAGCTTTAAATTTATTAAGCTTTTCGTTGCTAATTAATAAGTAAAATACGTTTTGAGGGGCGGTTTGCTGCTGCCACGCCCACCCAAAAACAAAAACTGCATAAGGCTGCAACGTCATAAATTGCAGCTGAGAGGGGGAGGGTGAGAAATATATGTGTACAGATCTGAAAAAAATACTCTGTGGGCGTTGTTCAGTTTTTTCTCCTCTCTTTTTTTTGCAGTTGTATTTACATTGTTGCTGTTTTTTAGTATTTCTTTTATTTTGGCTTTTTGGGCAACGAGCAGACAGCTAATTGATTTATGTGCGCCTTTTGTTAAAGCTCAGCAAATGTGTCGACTAAAGCGGAATTTTCATGATATTTATTAAAGACTCTCTGATCGGACGAGAATTTATACCATTCGGGAGGTGCAAAAGTGAAAAGCCAACGATTTCAAGTGCAAAATGGATACAAATAATGCACACAAATTATGCGAAAATACTGCGAAAGCAAATAAATCAGAGTGGGTAGTAAAAATCGAATGGCGAATGTGTTAGACGTCAAATTAAATAGTATTTTCTTCTTAGATTTAAAAAAAACTGCTTAGAAATTAATTTACTCTCTCATTTTATTTTTCATAATTTTTACGATTTTAATATGTGTATAAATAGATTTAAAATTTTTAAAATATTTATCAAACACTTTATTTTTAATTTTCAAAATATTCTCAAAAATAGAATCATAGAAATATTTGGCATTTCATTAAATAAGTTTTATTATAAATTAAAAATAAATTACTTTATAAAATATGTCAAATATTTCATGCTTCAAATTGACATACATTTTATTAATTTACAAATTGTTTCGATTAAAATACTACGCATAAAACTCTTTATATATTTTCGCAATTCATTAAATTTTCATTTCTTTTTCTGCACTAATTTAATTTAATTTATAGCTGCCCGCAATTAACTGGCTTTATAGTAGTAGAGGAAGGAACTTGCGGCAAGTGCTTGATTTGCCTACATCAAAATGTGATGTGAATGAAAAAGCCACACATGTTGTTCGGCACAATTCCCCAAAAAAAGATACAAAGATACATTCAAGCGAACAATGATGTTTATATGGACAAGCAGAAGAAAACAACTGTGACATTGTCGACAATGTTTTTTTTGGAGTTTTGACATGAAAACGAAGACGTGGGCTGCTTGCTGTTCCCCCGCCGGCTCCTTTGCCTTGTTGACCAGTGTAGATGAATTCTTGAGCTTGGGTTGCGCTTTAATTGCGGAACGTGGGAAACTATTTAAATGAGTTTACATCAAACTTCCTTTTTTATGAGCGGGCCATGCACTGCGCGAAATATTAATGCCTTTGTTGACAAACTGTAGCAGGAGATGTAGTCGTATCTGTGAGATACACAGCAGCTAATGCGACTTGCTACCGCTTAACAATTAGATGCACTGCAGGCAGTTTCTTGTTGTTTATTATTATTATTAAAGTAATGTTATCTTGCTGCATTTTAAGTCTTGTGCTCACTCTCTCTGCCTTCTGATTATGTTTATGTGGCAGTTAATTAATTACTAGCCTGCTACTTAGTCGCTAAGGTAATTTTTCATACAACTTATTTGTGGGCCAACAGATAAATCAACTTAATTAGCTTCTGACATGGATGCACTGCACTCTCTTGACAACATTTGCAATTCCAAGTGAGTCTGCGAATCGTGTAGTCGTAGTAGAGAGGGAGTACTATATAATAAAATACCTCGACTGATCAGAAAAACGTATATTAATGAAAGCTCAGCCAGGCACTAATAGCCATGACAAATAGCTAAATTAATAGCCAAGTTGCGGAGGCAGTCGGGACTTGGGACTGGCACATTAGAGGCATGCACTCATCATTAATATTATCAAGGCGCTTTTATCAGCGCACATTTTTCTGCCTGACTTGAGCCGTGACTCCAGCTAAAGGTTAGACGACAGCAGATACATAAGGCACAAGTATTCTCCTACTGCAGCCTAGACGATCTCTCTCAGTGCCTAATTTCAGCAAGTGACCGAAAAATGAAAATAATATACAGATACAGATACAATACGAGCGAACAGCTGTATGTGAATGCAAACAAGTTGCCACTACAATGGACTTCCTAGTGGCAGGCAACAGGAACAGGAACAAGCAGGCTGGCAGGAGTTGGGCTAAGAGGCAACACGCATAAGCTACAATTAATCTTGCAACTATATAGTGGGGTGCCTCGGAATAAATTTCACATACGAGCTGGACAGACAGACAGACCGAGAGACCGACAGAGAGACGGACAGACAGCGACAGCAGAGCGCCGACAGGCAGACAGACAGAGAGACAGGCAGGGAGACGCACAAGTGAGTCGCGAAACGAGTTGTGAGAATATGTATCTGCAGCTTAGCCCTGAGCAGCTTGAAGTGTATCAGCTGCAAAGGAGCGTGCACATTATGGCATTTGCCACAGATACAAGAAGTAGTATCTATAGTACGTATAAGTATATTCTAACTGGCAATGATATGACTGGGCGAACGCTTTTACTTTATTTATTTTGCAAATACTTTTCCATGCCTGCTCGCTTGCATTTAGCTCAACTTGGGACAGCCGACCAGCTGAGAGCAACTGAGAGACTTTGGGTGACTCTGAGACTCTGAGACTGAGTGGCCGTCTCTATGCATAGAACAAAATAGATTGCTATCGTGGCAACATCATCAGCCGCAGCCCCAAAAGATACACACCAGCAACACAGCAATAGCAAAAGCAACAAGCATAGATACAGATACAGATACATGTACATGAGTAGATACAGCTACAAGCACTCACTGCACTCGTGGAGAAACACCTTCAGAATGCAGCGAGGCGGTCACTGAGCAACATATTTTGATTGTTCTTGTTGCTATCATTGTTGTTGTTGTTGTTGTTGCCAGTTAGTGCTGAGCATGCGTACAAAATGCTTGGTGATTAATAATAATAAAAGCGCCTACAATGCGCTGCACCAGCCGCTGTACAGTGGTAAAAGATACGAATGTATCTGCGAGTGGCATTTTATAAAATGATGTATAAAAAATTACATTTAAAACAAGTTTAGATACTAATGTATCTCATCTAATCAATTATGGAAGCAAACCAAAATACTCATGTATCTGACTGTCTAAAATGGTATAAGATTCTAAAGTAACTGAGACTTGCATTTGCTGGTGGAACTATATATAAAACCAGCTCTGATAGTCGAGTATCTGAGAGTGGCTTTTGCTGATAACTCAAGCTGGGATACAAATGTATCTGCATCTAAAGAATATTAGTTAAAATATTTCTGCTGTGATCAATGCTAAGCTGAGATATTTAGGGCCTGTTGTTAAGGTCAATATTCGCTACAGATCTGTAACTTAAGTACTACTTTTATTTTACTTTTTCAGTTAATGCATCTAACAGATATAAGCTTCATTCTGTGCCACTGTGCCTCGCATCTATGTGTGGTAGCAGTTGTAGTATTTCGCTCTTCCTCTCTCTCAACTGACTGAAAGCAGAACATTTGAAGAGATACGTGTATGACAAGTTCAACTTCAGTTTGTACTAAATGCCAACGCTGCGTGCAGCGTTAATCTTGGACTCATGAATGCATTTAGTTATTGTTGTTATTGTTGTTGTGGTAGTCGTACGTTCCTTCCTTCCCTTTTACACCCCAATACAAAAGTATCTAGCTGTGTAGTGTAGCAAGCACTGTCTCACTGGCTGCTCGACCAGGTCTAAGACAATAAAAAGGTGGGCGCTTCATTTAGCAGGCAGCCGCACAATTTGCATGTTTGCACAACAATTGTTTGGCTTAGTACAAAGCGCACCGTATTTTATTTAGATAATAATTTGTCTGCCTCTTCTTTGGCTTTTATCTAGCGATAAGCGAGTCGAGTCGAGTATGCGTGCCGCTGTAACGGCATTCTGGCCAGAGAGTCAGCTGTAAGTGTGTATCTCGTCCACAATGTGATATGAAGTGAGCGAGATTCTATGAAATTCTTTACAAACCCGAAGGCAAGAGTTGCAAAAGTATCTTTGGGAGTGAAACGTATGACAGCAGTGGGAAAAGCTTGGTGTTGTAAACATTTAATTAATGTAAATAAACATAATTTCATTAGAAATGTATCTTTTGTTTATTTTTTATTATTTATCATATATTATTTGGCAGAGAAACTGTGAGTAATGCAAGTTTTCACAGTAAAAGATACAAAACTATCTTCAGGTATTTGCCTAATTTTATTGGAAATTTTGCTGAGCACAGTATCAATGATATTAGATAAGGGGTAATAAATAGTATCTACAAGGCAACTTTATGCAACTTTTGTATATTATACTATTTCAAATATTTCTATAGTATTTGCTTGAATTACAGCAAAAGATACAAGAGACTTGTAAAACATTGCCTAATGTTTGCAAAGCCTAGTTTAAGAGTTTGCGCATAGTTAGCTAAAGTATCTCAAGCAATGCGAATTTGCAACACACAGTTACACACACACACACTTACACCCACCAGTCAGCCACATATCTCCGAATATTATTGCCAACTCATCAAACTGCCATAATTCACCGTATCTGTCAAAAGCAGAAGAAGAAGCAGAAGAAGAAGACAACTCTGAGGCACGCTTTGGAGTGGTTCAAATAAAGAGAAGTCAAAGATTTGTGTTTGGTCATCATCAACACGATCGCAGATGCAGAGATACCAGAGATACTCAATTGAAATCTGAAGTCTGGCTCCAATTGGAATATCACAATAACAATTACTCCCCCCTCCCCTTCCCTTTGGTACTCACCTTCGCAGGTAAATTGTCCGTAGTGCTTGCCGGAGCTCTTGTCGCCGCAGACGACACACTCGATGTTCTGCTTGGAGTCAATCTGTGATCCGCTGTTGCTGCTCTGCGAATGTGAACTGTTTGCCTGGGAACTGGGCGTGGTGCTGCCGCCGCCTCCTCCACCACCGCCCAGACAGCTGGCGGATTGGGAGCCCTTGATGATGGGCACAAGATCGGAATTGTGGCCAGACTGTGCGGCGCTGGCATGATGAGCGGATGAGGAGCCACCGTTGGCGCTGGGCAAACTGGAGAGATCCTCCTTGATGACATGATGGGCGCTTTGGTTGAGATTCCCTGTGGACGCAGTCAGTCCGGACAGATCCTGTTTAATGCCCGACGACTGATGGCTGGCCACACTGCTCGGCGTGGTGCCACCACCACCGCCGCCGCCACCACTGCTAGCCCCAGTGCCCCCGAGGGAGCCGGGTCCGGCCGAGGCATGGAGATGGCCACCCAAATTGGGATCATGCCAAGCGCTGTGCGGCGGCACGCCCAGTGTCATCGAGCGCGAGAGTCCCAGGTCGAAGGCGGACAACTCGGCGCCGGATTGTGGACGCGGATTGAAGAAGCCGGGAGCCGTGGACGGTGAGGCGCACATGACGCCGCCACCGTACACGCTCAGCGAATTGTGCGTAATAATTTTGGCGGCCGGATCGGAACACGTGGAATAACCGCTGGAATACACTTTGCACGGTCCTCGGCTTCAGCACACGGGTCAATGCAATATTGTAATTATTTCTCTTTTTTATTAAAATATTTTAAATTTATCAAAATATTTCTGTTGCACTTGTTGCGTGGTATTTGCTTGAAATAATTGTAAAAATTATTTGAATTGATTTATTATTATTTAATTCTTGCTCTGCACATTTTTCTCAGCACGAAAATCACTTTTGCGTTTCTCTTATTGCGCGTTATATTTGAAATATATTTTTCGAAATTGATTTCTAGATTTCGTTTTATTTGCAACACACGCGTTGAAGTATTTTTCTTTTATTCTATTTTTTTTAAGACTTTAATTTTGTATTTACTCGCTGTGGCGGCACTTGGAAAATCGAAGAAAATTTTTCTTAAAAATTTTTCTATCTTCTGTGAAAAATGCGCGTCATGCGAGCAGCAAAATCTCAGCTGTTCTCGTAAGGCCTTTTAGAGCCTGACTGGCAAAACATTCGTGGCAAAAGGTACACGACCCGACCCGACTCGACCGTTTCGACCTAACGACACATCACACAAATCTCACTCATTCCACCACTGTCGCAGCCGAGGCAGAGGCAGAGGCACAGCCAGAGACACAGAGGCACACACAGACACTCGGCAGAGATAGAGCACAGACTGTGTGCTGCTGCACTGCTTGCGCTTGCTGCGACCCAATGGCCTGGCTGGTTTTGAGTGGAAGTCGTACACACTCATACAAATGCACACACAGTCACACATTGCTCTCTTTGGTGGCGGGGCAAGACCTTCGATGCGTTTGGCTGATTTGCTCACTGGCGCTCCGTTTCCACCACCACAACAACCCACCACCATCACCAACACCACCACCTCTCACTGCTCTCACAGCGTATGCCTGGGTGTGTGTGTGTATGTGTGCGCTGCTGCTCTCTGCTCTGCTGTTGAGTGGAACTCACGCTCTCACTCTGCCTACTCACTCCGCTCGGCTCATTGGGCGTCCAACAAGAACACGTTGTGTTAGTTTTCTGTTTGGGTTTTTCATACTTTGCTGCCGCTTATTAGTTTGCAGTTGATGCTTTTTACCGTTAGGGTTCTTATCTATCGACCCATGCCAGTTGTCTCGGTGCTTTAAATTGTGCGTTGACTTTAAACTCAGCTCCACCCCATCACAAAAAAGATATAACAATATCTCTCTCAGATTTTGTTTGACTCGATTTAAGTTTCTTTTGGTTGGTTAATTAAAGCGCGTTGTTCGCCAGTTTGTTTTTTATGTTGAGCTCTGCATTTGGGCCTTATCTCCAGCCAGTTTCAGCGTAATGGCCGATATGCGATATATGACTAGTATGTCCAACTGTTGCTTAGTTCAACTGGCTATGATTGGCCGCAGATAAGTTAAGCACACTAATAAATCATGTGATAGCTGCAGATATTTTAACGAGCAACCAATCAAATCCCTCTCAAAACTAATTAACTAAAATAAATATGCTTTAAAATAAAATAAATACCTTATCTCAAGTTCTTTAAATATTTGCGCCATCAATGAAAATAATTTATAAAAAAAATTATTAATAAAAAATTTCAGATTTAAGGATAAACAGAGTGTTTTAAATTTAAAAAAGAAGTTTTGAAAAGTTTTTATGTATTAGTCAAAGTTTCCAGAGTGTTTTATGTTAAATCAATATTAAAAACTTTAATAGAAATATTATTATGTAATTTAAATTCAATATAATCTGATTTGTTTTAACAAATATTATAAACTTAAAAATGAAATTACTTTAAACAGATATATCTGAAATAAACCTCCTATAAAACCCAGATGCCTTGATTTATGTTCTGATAATTTTTTCTGTTCTATTCTGTTTATTTTGTTAAACAAAAAAAAGACAACTCAAACTACCTTTACTTTACAACGTTTTTATTTTATTTTACATACATTTTATTTCTAATCATTTTTTACCTATTCTATTCTGTTTATTAATGGCATCAATTTATTTTCTATAAAAATTAAAAAACTTTTACTTTCGTGTTTTTTCTATGTATTTTTTACTTATTTCATTTCTCTTATTTTATTTCTTATATTTTAAAAGAATATTATTGTGTTATATTGTCCTTTGTATTAAACAAAGAGTGTAAAATAATTGCATATTTTTTAATAAGAAAACTTTTACTTAGTAACTGACTTAATTAGGTTAAAATTTTTTTCTGCTCAGCTCTACTATTGACATTTGCAGACTTATTATTATTTGTATTATGGCATATTATATCATAGAATGTTGTGCTTATTATGAATGCTCAGTTCTAGTTTATTTACTGTTACTTGGGGGCGCTTTCGCTGCTGCTGACGCACTGAACTGAAGCCCCACTGACTGTGGGCTATAATAAAATTAGAATAATACACACATATATTTTCATGCTAATTGGATAACGCACTGCGGGTTGAGTTACACGCACTCCAACGTGTTGGCCACATGCAACAGATACACCTGAAAAGTGCCAAAACATGAAATCATAATTTAATTTACTTTTAACGAGGCCTCCTGTCCGCAATTGGCATGCTAAGAGGTTCCAATTAGAAACGCCAGCTGTAATTCTTAACATTTGATTAACATTATGTTATGTTATTAGCATTTTGCAGCAATTTGCACGCAGCGCCAAGTGTAGAAATGGAAAATTGAAATGAAAATACTACGAGGAGCCAAACAATTGCTAGCCACGCAATTGGGCTCAGCTCAGTTCCCTTAGACTAAGCGGTGCGGAGAGGGTAGAGGGAAAGCATCTGCAGCAGAAATATTGCTAACTTGTCGCCACAGTTGAAGGGGGCAAATTGTGTGCATAGTACTTTGCACTGTCCCTCCCCCTATGCTAGGGCAAACGTGCAATTGGATGATCAATGAGCCACTGTCAATGGGCTGGGGAGAGGGCTGCAGTGTCTAATAAGCATGCCAATTCGAACTATTGCAGTTGGCAAATCTCAAATCACTCAAACTGTTTCGTTAAGTTTCGTTGAGTCAGTGAGTGAGCACACTCACACACACACACTCACACGCACAGTGAGTGAGAGCGCGCACTCAAAACGTTTGTATCTGGCAACGCCCTCTGCAGCGCACTCGTTCGCACAGACGCCTCTCGCTCACTCGAGCTTATCATTAACTGTATCGGAATTTTGTTGTTTTTTCTGTTTTTTTTTTTGCTTTCGCAAAGAAAAAGTAGCGGAAAGGGAACGCCAAGTGGAAGCAGCGAAAAATGTTGAGTTTGCTTTTTATTAACACCGCTAGATGTCTCTCTCTGGCAGCCATTAAAGTCTAATTCAATTGGATTTGGCTCAGCCACACACACTCGCACACACACACACACACACACATAGAGTTATGGGGCGCCACATCCTGCAGGCTGTGCTGTTGTTGTTGTGGCTGTCTTTGAACCTAATCTCGTGGTTCTCGGCACCTCTTGTTACTGCCTCGTATGTTACTCGTGTACAGTACAGTATGTCTCCCCCTGCCCCGTTTTCCCCCTTGCTCTTAAACCAGCAGCACCTACGCTCCTGTCTCACTCTCTTAAAGATGGTCTCTCTCGCTCTGTGTCCCTTGCCCCCTATTGGCAATCTATTGTCGTGGTCGTGCTCTGCGCAGAGTTCGCGCAGCCAGCCAGCACCTCCACCCTTTTGGGTTAAATACTGACAACCCCATTTGAGCGCCTCTTTGCACTCGCTGCTCTGACTCTGACTCGGACCCTCGACTCTGACTCTCGACTCTCGACTCTTACTCCCGACTCTGACTGAGGCTGTACTAGCTGTGTCTTTGGCTTTGGCTGCTAACCCCACCTCAACTTTGCCATCATGTTGGCAACTGGCCAGCTTTTCTTTTTTTGCTTTTTTTTCTGCTGCCCATTTTCCTTTTTCATTTTTTGTATTTGCCTTTTTTAATTTTTTTAGTTCGCTGCGGCTGATGCTTTGGACAGTTCATTGAAAGTAGTATGTAGGTGGCTGCTGCCCGGCACATGTTACGATTTAAACAACAACAGGGCATTTCTGTGAGAGTCCTGTGGCCAGTCACAGTGGTCTAGGACTTTAAAAAACCATTAAAATTAACCAAGAAACAAAAAATATTTAAAATCTAGTAGAAAGCCTATTACAAACCGTCTCAAAGCTAAACTAAATTCGACATTCCGTAATACGCGATAAAAATAAATAAATTTGAAGTCGATTTAACAAGGTTTATCTGCTTAAAATTAGAACATTCTACAATTTGTTACCGTGTTTATAATTTTATTTGTTATTAAGAATTTCTAGTTCCTGCTTTACTTCATAATCTGTTTAGAATTTCATTCATTTGAACTACATAGTATAATAGATTCATTTTTAATGCATTTTGAAAAAATATAGGACAAAACCAAAATAAAACCCTAAAATAAATAAATAAATCATAGGAAAAAGAAAATAGAGATTTGATTCCAAAAAGTGTGTAAAATGGAAAGATGTTCAAATTAAGCTATGATTTTTAACAAATTTTAATATCAAATGTATAACTATTAAAATGAAAGTAAATTGGTTATATCATATATTCGTACGTAAATCAGAAATTTTGAACATTGAACCACTGTGCACTGACTCAATTGCATAAATTCAACGAATGCCCGTTGAGGTACGGGTGTATCTATTAACACATATGCACATGGTGTTTAATGGTGCAGTATATACTCTACACATACATCACATACTTACACACACACTCACTTATATACACACACACTTATTAAGGCACTCAAGTGTACATACATGTGACTGTATCTAGCACAATTACCCGTACCAAGTTGGAAAGTTTTCATATTTGCACAAACTGCAGTGCGTACTAAATGCTATGTAAATACTTTCATGCAACATTGTAAATGCATGCAGCAAGGACTCGGGCAGGCAGCGCACTTATATAACTCATGTGCAGACACAGATACAGTTGCACAGATACTATGCACATATATACACGTGCTCAGTTACTTGCAGCAGACAAAGAAAACTTTTCTATGGTCCCTCGCGCTTCCTTGCTCTGCAGCCAGCTCGCATATAATTTACATTGTTGCCTGTTTCCTTCGTCCCTCCCAATCCCTCACCCCACCTACCACTCTCCTCTATTCCATTGGCAGTACAAAACTTTCAACATTGATAAATTTTTAGTAATTCTTCTGTGGCAACGTTGTTGCTGCTGCTGTTGCTTGTTTTTCATTTTGGGGCAAGTTCTGGGCGCACTTTGCGTGGCAGCAAAGGACTTTATGAGTAAGTGCTAAAATGCCAGAGTCCAGGACCGCAATGGACCGGGCCATGTCATCCTGGTTAAACTGACTGACTGAGAGAGCAGCAGTGTCCTCCTCCCCCCCTTTTCCTAACTTAGTGTTAGCAGCAGCAGAGAAAAAGTATCTTTTGTTTATTGCTGTTGTTTTTAGCTTGATGATTCATTGGGAAAGTGGAGCTGCCGCCGGAAAAATGAACAAAATGTATTTGTACACTCGTTTTCGCTGTTTTCGCACACACATACATTCATACTATATACTCATAGGTTTTTCATTTCAAATGGAAACACTCCCCAGACGTAACTTTGTCAGCTCCAATATAGTTAGTGCATGATGGATATGGATATTGTTAGTCTGGATGATGGATTTCTGTTTCCCAGCGTGCTACACATTCTACTGTTTTTTAGCAAACATTCAGTTTACTTATTTTACTTATTCAAATAGACTTCTGTTTCAATTTCATAAAAAGGAAATGTAGGTTTCTCTATGAATGTAAATGCATATAAATGAAATGAAAAAGAAGGGAATGGAATTAAAGCAGTGATATCTTAAAGTTTATATGAACTATGTATTTCAGTTTATATACATATTAGAAAAATTTTACAGATTTTTCTTTTAATCATTCTAAGCTCGAACAGACCAATCAGCAGCGATTGCAATTGCACTATTAAAGCCATCTGCTCTTTAAATGCATTAAGCCCAATCAAATGCCCTGCACATGCACAGACGAGTGATTTAAGGGTTTCAAAATGTCAGATACATATAGTATGTATGTACAGACTTTTTCAGTGTATATACCGTTAAGTACATACACACAGTGCACATGTGTTTGTGCGCCACTCGAAATGTATTTCGAGCGCGCATGTCAAAAGGTCACCTGAAAACAGTTTGCCTCTCTGCACAGTATGTTGTATGTGTGTGTGTGTGTGTGTGTGTGCTTGGCAGTAATTACATACAAGTCTCCCCTTTTTAGTATGAGCAACTAAAACGCCCAATTTTATTTATGTGTCTGACAGGCGAACCCTAACAGACCAACCCCGTTTTTCCCCACACAACTCTCTACCCCGCACTCCCCTCCCCACTTCTATGGCTCTTCCTTTCATGCCATGAATTAAACATTTGCGATAAAGCCTGCTAGAGCCGTACTGGACATGTCACAAATCATTAGCACATATTCAAATCGGGTCTAAGAGGTCAGTCGGCGGTACTTCCCTGGTACTCCTCGGACTAGAACTATAACACCGGTTGTTTTTCTGCCAAATATTCAAATGCAGCTTCTTACCGTTTTCTATTTTGACCTTAAAAACTTTTGCTAATTGCGGCCACAGGCAAAAGGTCAGAGGCTGTCGGAAGACACACGCACTTCAGACAATAGAGAGCCAAAGAATCTGAGATGCTGGGATGTATGGTTATCCAGGTAGCGCGATTCGAGTGTCCGAGCAACTGACCCCATATAAAGGGAAGGGAAATTAACCTTTTGTGCAAAAACTGAACCCAAGTGCGAGACAAAAACCAAGATCGTTGACAAGTTCAAACTTCCTCCCCTATGGACCCTATATTCTACTATATGCATCGTCCAGCGAAATCAATTTTCATTTTGCGTAAATTTTATGCTTGATTTTCTTGAAATTTTACACAATTTTAATAAAGGGTTCCCTACCTGAATCCAACAGAGGGTTGATTTTTCGGACAATTTTCTATGCATTTCAAATGTTACTTTTAATTTTAATGTTTTTGCATATGCGCCAAGACATTTGCCGAGAGATTTCTTGGAGTTGGGATTGAACTTATTGTCTGCCTGCTCTTGGTCAGCGTGGGAATCGCAAGGACAGGGTATTGGTCAGCGTCAGCTTGCAAGGACCTTTAATCCGATTTTAATGAAGCGCAACGCTTTTGCGGTCTGCTGAATTTATGCCTTGTGTCCCTTGGCGTCTGTCGGCTGTCCACAATTTTACATTTTGCATTTGCTCGTTTAAATTGGTGCATTTCGTGAACAGAAAGAAAGTGCTATAAGAGAAATTTGACGAATTTGTAGACCCTGTACTTTAAAAAAGTACGAAAGGGTCTATTAAGTTTGTGTAACTCTGAAATGTATGTAACAGGCAGAAAGAGGCGTGGCAGACCCCACAAAATATATATATTCTTGATCAGGATGACGAGCTGAGTCGATATAGCCATGTCGGTCTGCTTCTGTCCGTCCGTCCGTCCGTCCGTCCGTCCGTCCGTCCGTCTGTCCGTCCGTATGAAGACCTAGATCTCGGAAACTGTAAGAGCTAGAGACATTATATTTGGCAGTTAGATGCCCCTATAGTGCAAGCAGATCAAGTTTGTGTTAGATTTTTGATACCTCCCCCGTAAACCACGAAAAACCACCACAGCCACAATTTTAAAGATACAAAATACAGGGTCTCCTACTGTCGGTGGCATCCGACTGTAGCTTTCCGAGTTTTTTGCATATTATAAATATTTTAATATATATTTTCAATATTAGTGTATTAAAATATAAATGTATGCATTTTTTATTTGTATTTATTTATATTTATTTAAATATAATTTCTAAATTATATATTATACACACAATATAAAAGTTCATATTCATTTTGGCATAGTGAATAAGAAGAGTATTATTTATTTATTAAATTACAATATTATGTTTAATGAAAACAGACAAAACTAATACTCATTTACCAGTATTAACTGGTAGCTTGGAATTCCAAAGCGAGTATTAAAAAACACCCAATTTTTGAGTGAATATTTAAAAATGTTATCAATATTTTAAAAAATTATTGGATTAAATTTCACGTTTGAAAATATTATGTATACATAGCATACATTATTCTATATCTGTAATATCAAGTATTTGCAATCAAAAAAAGTATTAATTTTATTTAATATTATAATATATTATTTGAGTTTTATGAATAAAAGTTTATAAATCCTTAATAGTAGAAATTAAATTAAATTCTATATCTGTAATATCAAGTATTTAAAATAAAAAAAAAACCTACCGAAGTTTATTCAAAATCTTGACATCTTATGTCAAACACAATACGAATAGTCTTTCGATATTTATATATGTGTGTGTGTAGTTACATATGATTTATTTTGAGTGTTACTTAAGAGGTATTCGGTCTTTTATTTATCGACTAGTGTGAAATTCGATGCGTTGATTGTTGTTTTTGTTGTTGTTGGGGCTGCTGTTGTTGCTGCTGCCACCGTTGGCAGCGATAATTAAGCAGTCAAAGTCAAACGATGGGAGCAGTCGCTATACAAAGAGGCGAAGACTGCCAACTCCAACTCCAACAGCAAACTTCTGGTTGTCTTTTGTCTGAGGCGACTGTGGCAACTACAACAATGGCAACTCATTTCACCCGGTTAGAGATTTGATGAATGATCTCATCAACGAGGTGTCGGAGGCACGATGATTGGCTCGACCGACTACACTCTGCCCCAATACACACTCTACACTCATACACTCTTGGCCCGCTGATGAGCCTCATTTGTGGCAGAGTGTGTAAAAATTTAAAATTTAATAATTAACAATTGTTTTTTAATACGGCTCTCTATGTGTTGCCCAACTCGAATTACTTTCGCCTGCGCTGTCAATCGGCGCATCCAGTTGGCGTCGATTGTCCCCCAGATGCCTTCGACGAGATCTCTTTGTTAGGGATGATTAATGATGCGAAATTATGAACTCGCTTGTTCTAAGTGCCAGCTGGGGCAGGGGCAGACCCTTGTGCCACGGCAGGGCAGGGCAGCTCCTCTGGTTTGTAAGTAGTTTTGTTAATCGGTTCAAGAAAAATGACTTCATTAAATTCATTAGCGCCCATGTGTAAAATGCGTGCAATTGGTCTTCGATTGTTATAACCTTTGGCGGAATATTCTTCAATATTCCACTACTCAATTATTGAGATTTTCCATAGAGCTTAGCCCACACCCACTCGGCTGGAGTTTCAGTTTCAATCAAGTCAGATTAACGCAAGTTAACCACAGACTGGCCCCATTTAGTGGCACCTTTCGTGTCCCGTTTACCCACTGATGAGTTAACCGCAGCCAAAATGTTTTGCTCTTGCAGCCTGGAAACATAATCATAGCATGATTTCCCTGGCTTTTGGCTATGTGCACAGACTCCAAGCATGGGAAAATCAATACGCCAGCCAAATGTGGCACATAGATGGATTTACATGGATTGTCTGTGGCTAAGACACAAGCTGGACATGGACATAGGCTTGGGTATGAATATGGGTATGGGTATGGCTATAGGTATGGGTATGGGCATGGGCATGGATGTGGCTAGCGCTGTGGACCATAAGTCATCGGCATTGATAGCCATCAATCGCCGCCGCTTTCCGTTGGCCTGGCCACAAAGCGCGAAGTGTAACTACAATTAGTCGGGGGCTGAGGTTGTGAAAAACTGTAAGACATTTGAACGGGAATACAAGACCGAGTACTGAGTACTCAGTGTACAGAGATTGTTTGGCAGTTGCCTTTCGGCCAGTTGTAGCCACACTCGCTGCTCATATGAAAATTTTTAGCTACGTTACTCCAACGCATTTTCCAAAACCTGGTAATTTTTCTTAGACGTCGGCTGCCTTGGTAACCATAACCAGCTTTAGCTGCTCTCACATCTCCAGTGCCAACTGCCAACTCCGACTCCTACTCCGACTCCAACTCCCCCCGTTTTGTACGTCACTTTGTCAGTTTGTCAGTGAGTTTGTCAGTCAGTTATGCTGCGACTGGTGGTACCGTCTTGTCTGCTCTCTAGACTTGAGTCTTGCGTCTTGAGTCTTGAGTCTGTGGCTCGTTGAACCTTTTTAACCGTTGCTTGGTCAAGAGTTGTTAACCATATTAAAGTGTTCAATGATTAATTACACGCGTCCAAGATTAATTGAAATCAATCAAAGCTGAAGTTAACTAATGGCAACACGTTTGTAATCTCCGCATTTCATACACCCAACCATTCCGACTGGAATTTCTAGACTCCGTTGGGGGGGAAGCAGCGGCAGCGTCAGTCGAACTCCTGGCTCAACACATTCATTTTCATAGTCATTTTATTGACCACATACTACAACTGACTATTTCTATTTATATAAATTTTTTCGTATTGTATTTCAGCTTCTACTCTCCTACTTTTATTCCCATGCTTAATTACAATTAGAGGTCTGTGGGTTATGCGTCTAATCGCTGCGAGGGCGCGTTCCCTGTTGAGTTATTACAGCAAAAAGTAAGAGTGGTTCCCATCGACTACATATACCAAATTTTTAAGCACAGTAAAAGATACTTTTTTTTTAATTTTCTACATTTTCTTCTGACAACCATTCAGATTGTTTTATATGCAGAAATTCAACTACAGTCAATTTCGCCCAATCTTATATTTTAAAGCTAATATTTCCTGCTTTTTGCATTTCAGTTTTTTAGTATTCAAGTTTAACGTATTAAATTTTAAATTTCCACGTCATTTAATATCTTTCAGGCCGCCACAGAACCACACGTGTGCCATACAAAAGGTAGAAACTGCAAAATCCTGCATTAATTAAAATTTAAATTTGGTTTAATCATGTGACACACACACACACACAGTCACACACATAGACTGTGGTTACAATCTGATTAAGGCAAGTAATATCAATTGGCTGACAGTATGCTAAATTATGGATTATGCCCCTGGGGCGACAATCCGCATATCGGTTACAATGTGCCCACATAGCGCACGTGACACAAGAGCGCGGGGTAGGGTGAGGGGAAGGGGGAAAGTTATATGTAACCGATTCGCTTCCTTCCGCCAACACACCTCGACACAACAAGAGGCAAACGGAAGCGGTCGTAGGACACGTTAAGTCCCCCTTCTACACTCCCCTCCCTTTGCCCTGCCCAAACCCACATGTGGTTAATTATAATTACGCAATTTTAATATCAAAACACGAAAGTCAGGCAACAGGACTGAGGACAGCACATGTGGACAGTAGAAGTTCCAGGTACTAGCTTAGGTTGTGAGCTCTATGAACCGAGGGTGGTTGGCGGCGGTTTGTCGGTTTCGCGTTGAAAAGGCGAAAAATGATGAATGAAACACGATGATATTCAATGACAACAACAAGCAACAACCCTCTGGCACTGGCTCGGACAGGTTCGTCCACCCACTCCTGCGACTCCTGCTCACACCTCACTCCAGCCACGCACACTTTGAGCTTTGATTGAGCATATCCGGTGGGATTAATGAGGGGGATGTTTTGCGGTTATTTATGCCCACAAGTCACTTTGTCAGTGGTGAGGGGGGCATCGGTAGTATGACTTGCTCTAGCCAACCGAAAAATATTAGCTTTTATGATATTGATAGAAGCCGATGTCTATTGACAATTAAACAATAGCTCACACTCGAGCCAGGGGCGGTTCTGTTGTCCTCCAACCTCCCTTTTGGGGGTAAGTACTTGCTAGTTAGCTGGGCGTGCTTGTTGCCACAACAAATCCCCTTTAGCCCCTCTGGGCACATCTGATAGCAATCTATGGCGAAATATTAATATGCGCATGTGATTTTCGCTTCGTCGTTATTTGCGTAGATTTTTATGTTTATTAGCGGGATTATTAAGTCATTAATCTAATCAGCAGAGGCCGGCTGCAATTGGGTTTTATCGAGTACTTAACGCATATGCTGCAAATTGAATTGAATTGCGTTTTGCAGCTACAAAATGAGAATAGTATCTGATAGTAACACACTGTATCTCAAACAGGTTTTCGTTATATTCAATTAGCGTAGGGGCGAGTATTTATAGAGAGCATGAATGTGTTTCATTTCAACTATATTATACCCTAATCTGTACACTTCTTTTACCTAAAGATTTAAACAAATGAAATACATATTTTGTTATATTTTATTTTTAATTCTTTTTGGGCTGCCATGACGCAGTTGACACAACAAATCAAGAATAACAAACAAGGCGACACAGACAGAGAGCGCTGGACCAAAGGTCATCTAATAAAAATTCAAATGATAATTATGACAATCGTACGTGATAATTGCAGCAACACAAAGACGCTCCCACACATGCACACACCGGCAGACACACCTACTCACACGCGTACACCAACACACACACACTCATACTGATGGTTGGCCAAGTAAAGATGCCGACATCGTGACAGCTCCGGAACATAAACAAACAGACGGCAAACAGAAACTTCTAATTATTAGCCAGAGGGGATGGAATGGAGCACGGCAGGGAACGGGGAGGGAAACTGAAGGAACTAGGGAAAGCATAAATAAATGAAGATTTGCTTTTATTTATTTTTAAAACATATTCAGGCAGACATTGAGGCAACAGGCACGCACAACTTATCGGAGGTCAACACATTGCAATGGGCGAGGTCAAGTTTTGTTCCATATACTGTGATAATTATAGTATTTGGTTTTTTTGGAAACAAAATTCAATTGCTTTTCTTTAGAGTACGAAGTGCTTTGTGTAAAAAAGTAAAAGTCAATTTAATGGATTTTCAGTCGAATTTATTTGTAGAATTTGTTGTTTTTAGCGACCATAGCCAAAGCCACCATATCCGGGGTATCCACCGAAGCCTCCATATCCACCGCGGAAGCCACCATAGTAGCCACCATAGCCACCATAGCCACCATAACCACCACCGTAACCGCCGGGATAGAAACCTCCTCCATAGCCATGACGATGACCATAATAGCCGCCTCTAAAGCCGCCTCCATAGAACTGACGCTTGGCACGCACCAGCTGCTCATCCTGTTGCTCCTCAGCGTAGGCCAGGGACAGCAGCACACCCAGCAACACGGCAAATAATATAACGGCACGCATATTGATTAGGTTTATGTTCTACTCCAACCGAGGGATGTTGTGTTATTCGCAAATTTAGAAATCAAACTGTGATCCGTAGAGTCTTTACACTTGGCTTTTATAGATGCCCGCCGGCTTGGTTCTGAGTTAAGCCGTTTATCGTCTCCATATTAATGAAATTCAAGAACAATCTCCACAGAATTCCCCAATTGTTTACCAAATAGTCGAAATGCCAAAACTCGTTTCTCACCAAATGTGAAAACAAAAACAAACAAATCGCTAACCACTCAATCTTTGTGTGTTTCTTCTGCTTCTTTTCTATTTCATTTTGCGGTTTTGACGAAACACACATAAAAAACAAGTTCGAAATTCGCTTTCATAGGCATCGCATAAAGAGTCAATGAGCTTTTATTAATACCTATTTGTTTATGCAAATTGGCCAAAAACCTATTCTAGATATAAGTGTGATCTATGGACCCAAAGTTCCAAAGGGGGTTTTTTCTATTTAACTTAAAGACAAACTTGTACTAGTAATATATTTGATTTAATTAAGTAATCTCATTCGAAGAACCTAAGTGTTTTCCTTATAACATCATCTGTTTATCAAAGTGTGATTCATTTCATTTACATCGTTTCCGCCAAAACACAAACTGGTTATTTGATGCTCGGTGTTAATTACTACTACTACTTAATATATAAACCTGGATCGATTAGATGTAGATTTACATAAATGCAAATGAAATCATAGA
The DNA here is from genome assembly GCA_035045005.1 of Liodrosophila aerea. NCBI lineage: Eukaryota > Metazoa > Arthropoda > Insecta > Diptera > Drosophilidae > Liodrosophila > Liodrosophila aerea. The sequence continues at coordinate 413,549 of JAWNNL010000154.1, forward strand.
ACCGTTTCGAAAACACATAATAGAATCATCGAATAACATAATTAATTGACATAGATTTCGAGAATAAACTTATTTGCAATTCTAAAATTAAGCAATTTGCAAAAAAGGGAATACTAAGAAAAATGGAAAATAACTGAATTTAAATAAGCATAAAAATATGAAATTAAATTCCGACATTTATTTTTAATTTAGCTTTATGAATTCAATATTTCATTTTATTCAATTTATATTAATAAAACTTGATTGAATTTATGTAAAACTTAAAGTTAAATTTCTTTAAACTTTAGGCAATAAAAACTTTTTTAAGAATTAAAAATATAAATTACATGAAATTAAAAATATTGTTTTGTTTTAGTATGGAATATTTTACAAATTTTAATTTAATAAATTTATTTCACAATTTTTACAGTGTAAGAGAATGTTTTGATATATGTTCATTAATATTTTAATTTTATATTTTAAACAAGGCTATTAGCACCTTGGCTCGATGCACACGTGTTAATAGACCCAACAGGTGTGAAAGACAATTTTAGGCGAGATACTACCTTTCTTATAGGGAAACATGTCGTAGTCATTATATTGTTTGAACGCGGAAGCTGGATGACTGTTGAATTCGAGCAGAATCGATAAAGTTGAAAACAAATTCATGTTTATGGTTGGAAATGCCCAAAATGATCAATGATTATTCGCTAAGCACAAGCATATTAAATTACCACCATAAAAGAAGAAGAAGACGAGGAATACAATACGATACAATAAATAATTTGTGTCTGTCCGTCCGTTTGATTTTGATTTGCTTTGATCTCTTTGCTGTCTCTTCGCTGCTTCGCCTTTGTTTTTGTTCTGATATTCGAGTAGCTGCTGGAAAGATGGGCAGATCTGTATACAAATCGAATTCGCGCCATAAATCAGCACAGTTGAACGGAAGCTTCGATCGATTGTGTCGTCAGCAGACCATCAGAGACCATTATTATTATCTGTACTGTAGCCATTACTTTAGTAGAGACAGTTGCAAGTTGCTCCACTCTCCACTCACATGTGCGACACAGACATTCGGTCTGAGTATCTTGAGTTTTCACTTCGATTTTCGATATGTGCCGTTAAGATATGGCACTGACTAGTGTGTGCGTGTGTGTGTATCATGTGATTTAAGGGTACCGTAAATCACGCTGCTTGTCTAATTTCGTCTCGCTCGAGATTCCCCACATACTTGCCAAGTCAATGGAATTATTTCTTCATCTCTCACTTGTGTCAAGTGCGCACTTCCAGCGCAGACTCTCGCCGCTTGACACTCGACTCTGCCCCACAAATGTGGCACATTTTGCACATGATCATTGCCTCTTGCTCCGCTTAGTCTCACTGTCTTTGTCTGTGCACACTTATCGATGCCAGCACAACATTTATCGCAGTTGTATCTGTATCTGTATCTGCATCTGTAGTTGTATCTGTATCTGCATCTGCATGTTAGTCAGCCTCTTTTGTCAACATTTGCCACTGTCGTGATGTGATTTGAGCACCAGTACGAGTATCTGCATCTGTGATTCCCAATCGAGCATAACATTTGCAAAACATCAGCCAGTTGTTGTGCCACTAACGATAAAGCCTTTCAACACGTTGCATGTCACTGCTTCACTCTCTCCAGATTGGAAAATATCTTCATTGATCATTGAGAAACTAATAGAGCTACCTACTTATGGTTGTACTTGATCGAAGACAGATAAAAGTGAAAGGCCAAGCAGAGAGCTTAGTGATAGTGATTCAACTCGTATTTTATTTATTAAATTATTTATTGAACAATTTCTCAACTCCTGTGTTCCACTAGTATATCCGGCATCTCTTTGAATTTCATTGTCAAATGATCCACAATCACCAAGTCCTCGTAACGAAAGCTTGTGCTAAATTTAAAATTTCTTAGAATTTTTGCAAATATAACCTTTAGCGCAATCAGAGAATATTTGTGGCCTGAAAATAGTAAATTGGTAAATCAGAAGATATAGACTTAATCACTTTAAATACTTACCTATGCAGTTTCGCTTGCCCCTAAAGAATGGCATGAAAGCATAAGGATTTATGCTTAGCATATTCTGAGGCAGAAAATGTTCCGGATTGAATTTTTCAGCTTCAGGTCCCCAAAACTTCTCATTTCGGTGGGTGTGATAAATGCTAAAGCAAATACTTAAGCCTTTTGGCAATGTGATTCTATTCGAAAGTTGTATATCTCCAGATATTGAACGCACGACCAAGGGAATGGCCGGCATTAATCTGGAGCTCTCATTTAAAACCATATCCAGATACTTCAACTTCTGTATATTTTCATAGGAGACATCAAAGTCTACAGCATTGGGAAATACAGACTTGAGTTCCTCAAAGGCCAGCTCCTGATATTGGGGATGCATGGCGAGTAGCATGACTGTGTTGGTAATTGCAGATGAAAGTGTTTCAATTTCTGCAACAAGAAGAAGCACAGTTTCATTAATAATATCGTCAAAACTTAAAATCTGATTTTTGAATTGCTCAACTGCAAAGTTGATAAATATATGGGGATTGTCCGCTGGAAGATTCGAGTCCAGGCGTTTGACCACCATCTGAAAAGAATATATATATTAGGTCTAAAATGTATAAAAGAACATAATTTAAAACGGATATAATAACTTTTGTGATAACGTCTCGATAAACTACAAGGATGTCGCCGATGTCGCCAGTCCTCTCTGTGCCAGATATTCGCCGAATCCACTTGTTTTTTAACCAGGGTGTTATGACCACTTTTAATATTGTTCCAATTCTACTAATTAACACAGAGCTTACTATTATTTTGATTTACGTAAATGCTCTGACAACCTACCCGTTACCAATTTTTAATAGAGATTTGTCATATATCTTTTTATCCCCGCCTATGGTTTTCTCTGTGAATAGTTTTAATAAGGGATTTAATTTAATTATTCAAATTAAAGTGTTACTTACGTGTTGCAATTCTAAATGTCAAGTGTTTTAGTGGCTCCATTAAGTTACTTGGAGGCTTTCCAACTAATGAGTTTAGTTCCTGCATAAATTCTCTAGTTTCATCATTGAATATGCTTAAGTAACTGATCAATGCATTATGTCCGAAACCAGGACTCAAAGCCCTACGTTGCTTAGCCCACTGATGACCTAAAATAGTTCGAGTATTAATCAACTAATGTCAGTAAATTCCGAAATGTTCATATACCGTTTAGTAGAGCCATGTTACTACCCAGTAACTTCTTTGCAATCTTTGCAAATATTGAGTTTCGTGTTAATGTTACTGGAGACCTTAGTAATTCTTGGATTAAAATTGGATCACTTACTACCAACACGGGTATTGGGCCAAACCAGCCCAGAAAAGAAGATCCATATTTGTTTATATAATTCCCCATTTGAGTTAACAGAGCTGCAAGAATAATATTATTATACAATTGATGCCATATTAGGATATTTCTGCTATCTACCAATCTTTCGCCATGGATTCAGGAAACTACCAACTAGAGGGTAACAAATAGGTCCTGGTTTTTTTAGCATTAATAAAAACACTTTTCGGCGTTGCCAGATGATATAAAGCAACAGTAATAAAAAATATATGAAATACAGTTGAATTGACAACATTCTGTAAACGTTTTGTTTAAAGGGCTATAAAAACTGTGCTTGCATTTCATTTAAGAGTTTTGTTTTTATAACAAACAATGCTCCACCCTAATGAGTTCAAATTCCAAATGACATTATTTAATAAAATTTTTTGACAAGTGCAATGCAATTAAAGCCGTAAAGCTTTTAAAAAGTAATTCAGGTTCAGTATGAACTAGTTAATACGAGTATTCAAGCTTATATTAAATGTATTTAATAATTTACAACTTAATACCAGAAACATTACTTCTATGGAAGTTCTTGGAAACCCTTTGAGCTGTAAATGTGTGATTGTATGTTATTCATTTGTTATATAATAGCCCCTTGCATGGGAAGAGTAGGTGAAAATTTGAACCTGTCATTACACAAGCACGATTTACACACTGACAGATATGAGCACAATAGAAACTATAGGCCATTAGGCCTGTCATGGAAACAATAAGCCCCTTTGGAATCACGCAATGTTCACAGTGTAAATCAAAAATAGAAATAGGTAGTCCACGACAATCATAGCTTCATACTCTATACTCAAAGCGTATAGCCCTATACTAAAATGTTGATTCACTGCTTACATGTGAACAAACCTATAAAGTGCTAGTCGAGCACTCATGACTGGAGTCATAGCTTTGTTGAACTTTCATGTTTGGATTATTGGAGCAAACTAATTTGGACATGTCACGTGTTTGATAGACATTCAATGCACTTTAACAAACTTTTATGACACCAATTATTACGTTATATTTAGACGATATGACAAGCGACAGGCAGTTGATATTAAGCAGCAAACTAACACAGTTGAAGACTAACTAATTGAAACTTAGTTTAGATAGTCAAACAGTATAAGAATTCATGTCATAAATATTCATTTCATAGAAGTTTGGCAAACTCTCAAGAATACTTCTTATACAAGAAGAAAAATATTAAGCCTGACACGCAAAACTATATTCTGAAATTCATTTGAATTTCACAGCGATTTAAATTAGAGAATTTTCATTTGGATTTGGGGTAGATTTTCGCACATACTATCATAAGTTGCCCTAGATTCCCAAACCAACTTTGCTTCGCTTCGACAATATTTAATCCGAGATTGAGGAGACCCTTGGGTGATGTGGGTAACTCAGGTAAGAAATGACGCAGCTGGACATATGAAGTGTAACCTCTACTTTTGGTGGTTGCTTTCCAACATTACTTTACTTTTTTGGGTGCATTTGGCCAACTTTTGATTATGTGAATATTTGATTATCGGTTTTTTGTATGCATAACACATTTGCAAATTTCTTGCAAATTTTTTAATGCATTTTTTCTCCCCTCTAAGCCAATTTACTCTCTTTTTAAGTGCGATTGTTCACGCAGTCATAATAGGGCGTATTACTATGTTGCAAGATGTTGTGTCTGAAGTAAGACTGACCTCAATTAGATATCAATGACCTCTTGAGTAAATTTCTAGCAGTAATGAGCTCTGCTTACTTTTTAAGCTAAATAAATTTGTCTAATTTTAAAACCTATTGAACTTTACTCTACTTAATGGGAAACTAAAAGTAACTGATTTCAATTTTTTATACAAAAAAATATATAAGAGTTTACGAAAAGCTTAAACTGTGAATCTTAAAAGTTAAATTTACTTAATATATTTTCTTCAACAATTTTCTTCTTCATTTTGCAACCTTTATGGATTGTTCGTACACCTGGTTATGCAACTACATTTTCCCGCCAAAATGTGCAATATTATGCGAAGGAAAACAAAAACCCAAATCGTATTCAAATCCCGACTTCACGCCTAATCAGCATCTAAGGCGCTGGACAATAGGTAAACTCTGCATAAATTTTCCCAACCCAAATGCACTGGATAAACTTCTTTTGAAATGGTAGCAAAAATTTGAGGAAATCAGAGCAAAATGTAAGTGTAAATTGTAAGCAAACGTAAGGGGGAAATGTAAAAGAACAGGGAACAGAAATTACAACTCTGTCAACATTGATCTTTTGACCTTTACGCCTGAATAGCTAAATCGCCAGACATGCAAAATAATGCATATGAGACGGCATATGTGAACTGGACTCTAGGGGTGGAACTGGTCGAAAGGCGCACAGGGACAAAGACAAACGTAGGGATAAAGTAAACGGAAGGAAATGAAATATGGCATTAAAGTAAATCTTGCAGTGAAGGAAGGAATATCGTAAGTGCAACGAGTTTAAGTTTATAGTAAGTGAAATTTAAAGTTTACTGTAATGAAATTAAAACATAAATATCATATTTATTGCATTTTTCCATCAACTAGCCATAAAACTACAATATGATAACGATTGAACCGCGATCTGCACTCAGGTGCTGGCTGTGTCATAACACTTCTAATTCCCAGCAACACGAATCAATAACACTTGAAGACAATCAAAATTTATGAGCACAAGCCCTGAACCCTTTTAGCTGCTCCTTCAGGCCTCATAGAAATTGCAAGCGTAGCCAGCGCACGCCAAGCCCATAAAAATCTCAATCTAGGAACTCAAGTGTCGATCTCTGGTCTGTGCCATATATGTAGTGTAGTATATACAGTGTTGACAGAATACTTAGGGCTATATGCCAGGCGTGGGCGCGGTATTCCGCCCCCTCTCTCTGCTCTCTACTCTCAGTCTATATGGAAGCACGCGCCGTCGACAGTTGCAGGCTGTGCCATAACTTTTAGAGTTGTCAGAGCGTTTAGCTACTTAAACACTTGAGATATCATTTTTGGAACTGCGGCCTGCCCTCCCGCTCTCCTCAGCTCCCCCTTTGACTGCCTGCCTTAATTGCATTTCTTCGATTCCACACATGCCACTCGAGAAGTCAAGTTGGCGCTTCATTTCACTTTCTTGGGGAGAGTTCTTGGAGCACTGTGTTAATTTCTGCATTAGTAAATTTATTTGGTTTTTGCCAGAGATTTCGTCTTGAGAAAATTTATTAGCACATTAAGATAAAATGAAGTCGTTTATGCTGTCCTCCCTGCTGCTCGCTTTTTTGACATAAAATTTTATTGCCTTTTCTGCTCAACATACGGACAGATAGAGAGATGACAGAGGAGGCCGACGAATGGGCATTATCGAGTCATTTCCATGGTCTTCTGTAGACTCAAGCCCAATTCGGCTCCTGCTCAAACATTTGTGGTATTCGTGTAGTTTCGTATTTTGAATAATGTCAAGCATCTTTATGGTAGATTTATTTGTGCTTACTATATATTTGGGGCTCGTTCTGTGGGGCAGGTGCGAAGCCGCTTTGGGGCATTAGCTTGAGTACGATTAGCAGATAATAATGTACATTTTTAATGTTGCCACTTAATGGCAAACAAATTCGACAAATTTGAGCACAAGAGGTTAGACAAGGTCTGCCTGGAGTGAACACTGACTAGAAAGGTATCTATAATGTTATTAGATGGAATTGTAGAGAAACTCTATAAGGCATATACTTGGCAATGTTTTCTATGCTATATGAACTACTACATCACTCTATACTAAACAGCTTTCAACTATGTCGTATGGAAAGAAAGGTATCTATAATGTAATTAGATGGAATTGATTGGGAAGAGAAACTTTATGCGGCTGTAGATGCATTTAGTCTACGGTTTATTATAGATATACATACTTGGCAATGTTTACTATACTATATGAACTATAGTACATACATCACTCTGTACTAATAAATTTAAATAATTGTTTTCAAATGACTTGCAGTGGTTGTTTATGTGGTCATAAAGCATAAACGCTCCACGCTTATTACAAACTAAACTCTCCCTCTATCAGTTTAGAATTCCCATAGAAGGATAACATTGCAAGTTCCGCTTAGGAAGTCAAACTTCCTGCAACTGCAGTAGTAGCTGGACACCGCCCTCGAACTCTATAGAGGGTGCTGTGGCAGCAAGTCCTGAGTCATTTAGACAGTTGCTGCTGTTTACAGTTTATTGTTGTTGTTGTTGTTGTTGTTGTAGTCCTGGGCAGTTGTCCAGGCGCTGTTTAGACTGAATCTGATTGAGTGCATGACTGATCAAGCTGTGTCAGTGGTTACCTGACTGACAGACAGACCAGCCAACCGACTGAGAGACAATTATGCGAGACATAGCAGAAAATAGACGACGTTGCATGCAACATCAAAGCTGCGGCCAGCTGTGGCAGGTTCGTTTGATTTCTCAGTTGTCACATGACAGGCAGCAACGGTCCGCCGTGTGAAAAAGTGACTCGGAGATTTTGTTTTACCCAACAGGAAGTTGACGCTGCACAGGAAATGTGATTTGTAGTTTTTCCTATACGCTTTATACATTTTCAACTATATTCAAATTTGTTTGCGCTTGAAATGTCCTGTCTATCTGTCTGTCTCTCTATCGGTCTGTCTGTGGTCCTTGCCCGCAGGTGAGTGCTCGAGTTAAGCATTTCATCAGCTCTTAAAGTCAAGCGCTGTGACGAGACGGCATTTTTCCTTTTTTTTATGATGTCTGTGCTCCAGCTTGTCGTTCGTCATACTCCAATCCCAGATATGGATACAGCCACAAGAATATCCTATAACTTCGAGCTGGTAAATGGGGTGTAACAAACTCAATAAAAGTATGAAATTACAAATACAAATTTACAAATAATTTACATTCACTCAGCTACAATTCTATTTTGTAATTTCCAGCGTAATTATATAAAACAAAATTTTAAAATTTTAAACTAATTTAATGTCTTATTTTTTACAGCGTATCTAGTAGTCGAGCTAATTTGTTTGCGCTTGAAATTTTTTTGAGCTGTGAACCGCGCTTTATAATATAAATTTTTGTTGTATTTGGTTTCATTTCCTTTTTCCTCATTTTTCTTCTTTTTTTGGCGCATGTCCTTTTGCGGCTGCGGCCTCAAAGACGGAAATGTCGGGCTCATGTGTCGCCGTGTGTTGTTGTTGTTTAAAATTGTAATCAACATTTTCGCAATGAGCAAAAGACAGTCTGTGTGTACGTGTGTGTGTGTGTATGTCTCTGTTTGTTTATCAAAAGAGTCAACTGAGGCAACCTGGTTGCTCTGTGCTGAAATTTTCAATTTAATTTTCTTTGCTGCCATTTCATGTTGTTTGCTTTGACTTCAGCTCTTTGCCACAATATATATGTATGTGTGTGTGTGGGTGTGTGTGTGTGTGCGTCTTTTTGACGCATGACAACGCGCGAGTGACAGTCGCATGTCCTTTTGCCCAGTGACGGCTGCACCTACACACACACTCACACACACTGAGCCAAAAACTCTGACTCCCATTCACATGCTCACATGTCACCGACTTCTCATTCTGCCCAGAGGAGAGGAAACGCGCGCATTGCTCATTTGTCGTACATTTGGCTCGTCTGCTTTGGTGTTTGAGTTTCATTTCATATTCGCTTTTTTCACATTCTTTACTTTGCTTCTCTTTTGCCTTTTTGCAAGAAATTGAAGTGTCACAAATTTTGACATTCGAATTGTGTCTTATGACAGATCGATGTTGCCCGAAGCAGGATAAAAACGCATTAGCACAGTGATAGAGCACCATATGGATTATTTCTATAAAAATATTTGCCTTTTAACAATGGCCTGGCACCTTGGCACCTAAATACTTTTAAAATATTAATATTTCTTCAAAGGAAATATTTAACGTCTTAAGTGAATTATGGAATCACGATTAGTTTCGAATGGAATTCTGCGTTCTTAATCTTAAATAAAGCCTAGAATACTTACATTTTGGTACGAATCAATAGAACTTCTCCACAGTATAGGTACATTGAATACCAGAAGGTTTTTAAGATAGTTTACACTATACACTTAATACTTAAAAATACTAATTTTTCTTTAAATAAAATATTTAACATCTTAATACAAAAGATGTGTTTCCATTTGAATTCTTCGTTCTTAATCTTATTTTATTTGGTGGAATACTCAGCTTTAGGTACGAATAAATATAACCTATATCTGGACTATAGGTGCATTGAATATCAGCAAGTTTTTAAGATAGTTTAATACATCATTTGTTCTTAATTACACTTTATATGAGTACAGACTACTTTTTCTACTAGCCATATCTCTACTACCTCACTCAAGTACATCACACGAGTTCAGTACTAACAAATTTGCATCTCTCACATCTTCCTCAAATGGGATAGACTCTCTCTCATATCGGGCTCATGCTCCCTGACCGCTTGGAAAAAGTCAAACCGCTCTATCGCTAACCGAAAAAAGGGGTTCAAGTTGCAGCGGAACGAAGAAAAATTATGAATTTATGCAGATCGAGCTGAAAGGGAGCGACAAGGATTCATTTGTGTCATCAGTCAACTTGATGCTGTAATTATATGAAATTACAGAAACAACAATGGCCAAGCCAAGTTCAAGTGGAAAGTGTTAATAATGATGATGAAACTGGATGCTGGAAACAGGATATTGATGCTCAATATCAAATAATTGACTGCAGTTACGCGCCTGTTACCAAGACACCAAAACTGAACCTGAACTTTATTAATTTACATGTCACCCAGTACATCTTTGCCACTGTATCGCTCTCTTGAAAGATGAAATTTTAAATGAAAACATGAACGCGAGACCCATAATAACTGGCATGTATCTGACAGATACTTTTGTATTCCTATGAAACGCATAAAACAACATTTATCTTCATTAAAGTTGGGCGAGAGTTCCGGAAGTGCACTACCTGTAAATAAAGTGTACAAGCATCCGGACAGGGCGGCCCATATCAAAGTCTATAACAATAACAAACAAAAGCTGTGTACATCAAGATAACAGTTGCATCTGTTCGGAGGCATCTATCAGATACACATTAGGTGTTTAGCCAAAGTTTTTTGCAATGATGTGAGAAAATTAGCACGATTTGATGAACTAACAAAGACAGTCTAACAGTGCCTCAAAATAGTGAGTGAGTCGTTATTACAATAAGTTGTCACCAAATTGAGCTACAGGTGTCAAGCCAAGGTGGTCAAGATGTGAAAAACCCATAAAGAAAACGTCGCCCCGGGCAGTTAAAGTGCCATAAAAAAGAGACACAAAAATTCATTTGCCCGGTCGCTGCTCTAGAAAAACTTTTGAAGTTATAAATTACGGAAAAAATTTTATGACGCACACGAGTCAACGTCTGAGGTCTGCAAAGTTCACTTGAATAGTTTCTATAGTTTCTTTTTTTTTAGAAATTAAATTTGTTGTAGTTAAAATCACCGGATGTGTGAGTAGATAATTAGTTTTTGGAACTCGCCTGCCACAGGGGTTACGGTCATCAATGTTGACATCAACTTTTAATAAAGAGAAAGAGTTTTACTAAATGGAATACTACAGTTTGCAGCCAAGTGTTCAATGTGAAATTATGAAATCTATGAAGCTTTTGGATAGGATAAAGAAAAATGAAGGAGTAAAAAAGTACATATACCTTAACAAGAGATTCTAAATCTACTTTAGCCAAAATTAATTGATAAAGAGACATGACTTGATGACGTAGAATACATGTAAATTACTGATTATATTTTGAAAATTATATATTCTATATATTATCTATATATTCTATTATATTTTGCAAACTTTAAAGAATAGTTGTATCAGCACCTCTTGCTCAACGGTTGGTCACTGTCCAACAAAATGGCCACAGTTTGAGGCAGTATTCAGGACATGCGCGCCAGTAACAACAAAAGTTGCCCTTCAGCTCTTCAGCTTGACCCTTTTGCGGAATTGTAACAATAACAAGCGTATGCAGGACATGAGCCATTTTGAAAGTAACATTCGCACAGCTTGACCTATGGATGAGCCAGCCATGGGACACTCCCCAGACAAATGTACTGTACTGTACTATACATACATATATTGTGGAACTGGTCGAAGGCGCATAAAAAAGTTGCCGAGCTAATTTGAATATAAAAATCATTAAAATTCAACGTGAAAACGTCTTAAGTTTCCTGCTGTTCGTACTGTGAGAAGAAATGCTGAAAAGTACGGTGATGACCTCTGATCCCGTTGGGTATTGCTATATAACAAGCCCTATACCAGTTGCTTGCTGTCCCGAAGGACAAGTAAATGCGAAAATTATGTGCGTGACTGACCAATGCGCTGACCAATGTCCTGTTTTGTAAGCTGACCACTGCAAAGACATCCCTTTATCTTACAACCCGTTGTCCTTCAACTGTCCCGTCCATAGCTAGAATATCTTCTTGCCTCATGCCTCATGCCTCATGCCTCATGCCCCATGCTGTCGTCCTAATGATTAATAAAGTCTAATTTATGAAAATAATCTGTTTGCTTGCCGCTGTTTCGGCAAAAGCGTAATTGACATGGCTGCTGCTGCTTTCCTTTCCTTTATTTGCCTCCTCATCCAGGTGTAATTTGAATCCCGTACTGGGCGCAATTGCGTTGCTGACAAACCAAAACAATGCCAACATCAATCAAAGGAATTCTCAACACAAGCTTTACATTTCAGCTTAGGGTCTATTTGTGCTTTGTATAATTAGCTAAAAGGTTTTCTAATATTATCGAGAAACTATGGCATAAAGTTGAGCTCAAGTTTAGAGACAAACTTAACTCATTTTGATCATCCTTTCATTACAACTCTTTGCTTTTGGCACGTGCAACGAGAGAGTGCAAAAGTCAAGCCAGATCTGTTGAGGCATCCCAAATCAAGATGAGGATTGCAGATATAAATCATCATAAGATATACGAAACGACAAAATGTACCAAAAGCAGATGAACAAGATCAACCCTTCAGTGCAAACATTATGATCTTAGAAAATCAAACAAAAGCAGTTCAAAAGACCTCATCATAGAGCTGAACACCAAGGTAGAGCTGCAGTCGAGCGAAGTCTACACTGATTTACCCTATAACCAGCTTCGAAATGTCAATTTCTACTACACTTATACCATATACAGATCATCAGTTAGTCCTACATACACATACCCTATGATGTAGGGCATCAGAGTGCCCTAATTTGTCGAGTTGCACGAATGAACTCATATCCGTACACAAATGGGTTAAAAGAGCCGACGAACCGCATTCACTAAATGGTCCACAATGGGCAAACGGAGGCTGCACGCGTAGGGTCCAGGACCTTGATACACATAGGGTTATAGAGCTCATAGTGTGCAAGGGTTAGGCCTGACACGCCTGATCAGCTTAAGTGGCGCATTGAAAGGATTATGAGATCTCGGCTACATCCTTTATCTTTGTTTGTTTTCTTGTTTTCAAAAATATATTAAAAAAAAAAAAATACTCATGATGATGATGCTCTATGCATTCATTTTGGGACTCTTGAATGCTCATTGAGTTTTACGCATTCGACAGAACGAGACGATTAGCATAGAAATCCGATTGTGAGGATCTGCAATTGTTGCCATTGTTTAGAAGGTTTTTAACACTACACTGCCCCGAGGGTTGTTTCTATTATCTGTTTTTTTAGCTGAGCTGTTGTGGGCGTGTGTAGGACAAGTGACGACAACGCTGACATTTTTCCCACATTTAACCATAGAGCAGGCGGGGTTGAAATTTTCCCTTTGCCAATTTTTACTATCTCTCTGCCCTATTAGACGACCACTTGTCAAAGTGTGTGTGAGTGTGTATTGAGTGCCATTGAAAAGGCGTTCGAGTGTGCAATTTAACGTGTTATTTTCGCTAAATTGCGCTAATCACTTAAACTTTTTGTAAAGACATGGGAAATTCATAGAAAGTGTAAAGGGGAAAACTGCTTAGTTTTGTGGTTTTTGCCTTTGTTCGCTTGGCTTTTGGCATATTAAATATGTTCGCATGGCAACGGCTTAGCCATCCACCAAAGTGCATACCACTTATTTGACATAAGTAGATATAAATTCAACTTGTGGGTGTTTCATATAATGTTGTTAAAACAAATAATTCCCGATATTTACATATATAATTATGATACATTATTGTTTATGTTTACTAATTTAAATAATTGTAAGTAATTCCAATCAAACATTTAATATTTGAATAGGAAACTTATTGAATATGTGATTAAATGTGAAAGTATTATAAATGCTATCTTATAAATATGGTATTACAATGGACCCTCTTAGCAATTCATAAAAAAGTTGAAGTTTATATACAAAACTTTTATTTTTACTAAGCACTAAGCATAATATTAAACACATTAATTAATTAGCAACATATTAATTAAATAGCAAATAAACACAAAAATCTTCTGGCTACGGTTTAATAATATTTTCATGTACTTTCAGGCCTTAAAATTGACTCCTCATGCATAGTTTAAATGGCAAATTACAAATGTGAAAATAAACACACAGAGAGCAAAATATAGAAAAAACTTTCCAGACATTTGTGCAAACAGAATAGTACTTTATAGAATGTTCATATATACATATAAATATTTAATGTATATATGTATAAACATACATTTATATATTCAAATTCAAGTGTTGTTTTTGTTGCGCTCTGCTACAGACAGTTTTGTTGATAAGAAGCATTTTGTTTCTTTGAACGACTGATAAGCTCCATTAAAAAATATACAAAATGCTGGACGAGGTCGATTGACCTGCTTTTAAGCGTCGTCTCGCTCATCAAGAGTGCTCAGAGCATCCACTGCCTGCCCCTACCCCTGCCCAATTTCCCCCTCTCGAGCACCTCTAGCACTCATAAGCTATTTAAATACTCTTAAATTTCAGTATGTTTTCTGTGGCAGGCTGTTTGTTTATGACAAGCTGTCAATTCTCGAGCGAAAAGTGTAAACAGAAATACTATATATGTATCTGCCACAAAATAGCATAATTAGCTACTAAATAGCTTGTACTAACTATAGCATATAGGCTGACAAGCAGAGCAAGCACTGCTGCTGTTATCAGGCTGAAATTGCGCGCGTTTAATCTATTTACTATATATAGTACATGCTTACTTTAAGTGTTTAGTATACGTTTTATATAAACGTTATAGATAGTAACGGTAGCTTTGATTGTTCAGATTTCTTTGTGCTATGCCTGGCTGGTAGCACATACTGAACTTTTGGTCCTGATCTGCACTCGATCTCTGGTGACATCAATTTTTAGGGTGAACAATTTCAATTAGGTTTATGCTGAACCGCGACTGAGATTAAAGCCAGAGAGTCAGTCATCTATTTAGTTGTACAGTCAATCGATTTGCCAAGTAGTGAGAGAAATTTGCCATTGATAATGGCATTTTGCAATCAGTGTGCAAGTCAATCAAGCAGTTGCAGTTGCAGTAACTATTAGCTGTATCTGCAGCTGCTTTTGTATCCCACGCTGCATAACAAAGCCGCGCATTTTGCGCTGCACACACAATAGATACATATTCATATTAGATGCACATTAGGCAGCCCACTCACAGGAGCAACGACACGCCAAGCTGTGAGCTCGAGTGAGTGCACTTCAGTCCCAACACGGCTGCCGCAGTAGCTGTGATGCATGATTCCAGACCCAAACCCAGACTCATACCCGTACCCAATCCCATTCCCATTTCGAGTTTCAATTTCAAGCCAAACAATGGCTGCTTTTTGTTTGCAACAGTTGAGGCATAGATGGATGCGAGTTTTCTCTTCACTTTGCTTCTCTTCTGCCAACCGCAAATGATACAAGAATTGTCGCCAAGGAAGCTGCTAAACCTTGTCTAATGTTCACCCTCACAAACACACACACACACACACACGCTCACGCATCTGTAGATAACAAGATGCAAACCGTCGGATACAATGGGCATTGCAGCGGTCGGCCGGCCACAAAAATACCGTTTAATGAGCACAGCTTGACTATTTTGTAGATCTTGTCAAAGGATATTGATATTAGCCGGCTGTCCATTTATCTCCGAGAATCTTTCTACTGTCTTGCCTCTGCCATACGGTCATAATTCTTCCTACTTTATGTGGCACTCACACGGCTTTTGTTTGACCACAAGGATGTCGGTGTGTAGCGGTACTCGATTCAATAGCGCATCACATAAACCGTTTCCTTCCGTAACCCCAAAAAACAAAATACATAAAATTTAAATAGTTTTGGGTTAAAAAGGAAAATCCCAAAAAATGTGCTGTGTCAGGCTCTATTACATGGGATTATACAGGATTGGATTGGATTTGTTCAGCTGATGAGGACGAGCTAAACTTAATGAATATCTAAAATAGACAAATAAAATGGAATATGCAAAATTTCAATGAAAATTTATTGAGATTTTAATATAAACTAGTAACTAGATATATTTTAGTTTGTATCACCAAAGAACGAAACTAAATGGAATTATGCACTAGATTTAGTAGGAGTTATTTTTAAATATTTTAAAAATAAGTATATATTTAAAATAATTTATATTTATTGCTTTAAAGTTAGTTAGCTAATACAGCGCATTAAATCAAGCCAAATATATAAGCTTACCCATAAGCCTTGCTCTTTTCATTGTAGCGTATTAGCTTAGCCTCTTTTTACTGCCCTGGCAGACAATGGGCGTAAAAGGATAATGCTTAGGACACTCGAGACCCATGCTCAGTGCACTTCACAAGATATAATTTTATGTGTAATTTTTATATGCCATGAATGAATTGTTATAACAATGGTTTTAAGAAGCTCTTGAGCACACATAAGAATGCACTTAAATGCGCCTTCATTTCAAAGGGAGTATAAATGGATAAAGTCTTATGCACACAGTTAAAAAATATAATAAGAATAGTATACATTTCCTTTCAACTATAAAGTTTATAATTAATTACGTATATTGCTATTTGAACTAACTTTCGCATAGTAACTGTGAGAAAGTAAATCCAGAGATTGGGGTCAGCCAATGGCCTATAGAGCAGCGAACCTTTGTAGCTTTGCTGCTCAGTTATTTGGTCAATTTGTAAAATTTCACACCAGATACCAAACCGTATTTGTATCATTAATTATCGCCCTAATCCATCAACATCCATCCATCTGAAGCGAAGCCTTTCGCTCACCTTTGTCCATTTGGCAATTGAAAGAATGAATCTCGGCATCATTGGGTGTCGCAACTTTCTCACACTCTGGCAAAGGAGTCAGCAGCAGGATAATAATTAACCATGCCAAAATAGCGAAACTGACCATTAACAGCTTGGACTCAGGAGCAGGCACATCATCGGTTCCGACTGGTCAATGTCAAAAACTATTATCTCTCTAATAACCGAAAACACACGCGTTCGCCTGTAAGGGGATACTTTCCTCTACCTTCAGGTACTCTGCCGAATATATTTCATAATTTCCCAATGTCCAGTTTGCGCGCAACCCTTTTGGGTGAATCTTGAATTCCTTAGCTCATACTCCAAATTCGTATGGGTTTTCTTTGCTTAAGCCCTTTGTTTTTCTCGCCATTGTCCGGTTCCGGGCACTTTGCATAATCAATAATCCTTGACGCTGCCTCACATTGTCGTACTGACCAACGAACCGACACGTCTGAAAAGATAAATTATGGTTTGTAGTCAAATTGAAGGCAAACAATCCGCACAAAGACGCATACCACCATCAGGGGCAGGGGATGAGGCAGGCAGGCACCAAAGATGCCGTTGCATAGCTTCAGATTCAGATTCAGATTTGGGGTGGTCTGACCCAGCCGACAGCTGCCCGCTGTCTGGACAATGGTCAGAGCTAGCTGCAAAGTTGCAATCCTTAATAGAAATCTGAAAAGGGAGAAGAAAGTTGTGAGATGGAATATGCTGTTTGTTTTTCCTACTTGAATTTATGCATTAATTTGATTGCACTCGGCGAACAGCCAGTCAGAGTTGGTCAATATTAACAATATTTAAATGATATTTCAATCAAGCAAAGATGAACAAGGTTACTATCAATCAATCAATCCTCAGCCTTTTGTTATTATAAATATTAGTAAGAACACACAAAATATTGCTTAGCAAACTGTAATCGATATAAGTCAGTAAAAACTGTGGAACACCCTTGTTGCGAAATTGTTTGGGAATTTATCGATATCACGGCAAGATTATCAAAGGCATAGTTTCATGTGTCGAAAGCATCGATTACTTACTATAGGAAATTATAAGCAAAACAATAAATAATTTTAACATTAAATTTAAATTTTTTTATTTCAAATGAATAATTTATGAAACAAACATTCTATCGATAACAACCAATAAGACAATTATTATCGAACTAGTTGAGCAACAGTGCGAATGAAGAACATAAGTAAAGAACATTACTCAGTTCAACAATGCAGCTTATTGTAATCAATTACAAATATCATCATATACTACCTAAACATATTTGAGAAACACCCCCAGTGATCGATTCAGTGACCCGAGGAAAATAACAAAAACATAATTCCAGTTTTATTTAAATTGTGAAGCAGCGGGTTGACCTTTGGCACTCTCACTATTATCTCTAAGGTTGCAGCAACGAGGTAGAAAATGACCAAGAAGTCTTGCAGCTGTGCAAATGTCAAGACGTAAGTGTCAAAATGCTCATTAATAACGAGATTCTTAACGCGGACAGGGAATCAATGCCATGCAGATGCGTGAAAGGCGGAAGATGAGCATGTAAAGGAGCCGGAGAAAGGAGGAACTAAGCAAACAGATTTGGCAGCCAGCTTGCCAAAGATGAATCGATGAGAATGCAAAAATGTAAAGCCATCAAAGCGACAACTGGACAATGCAGAACTTTGCTCAAAGGATGTTTGCGCAAGTAAAACACTGAGTGAAACTATCCACACACACTCGCACACACACACACACGCAGGACAATGTCCCATGTCGCGCGGTGTTAAATTGAAAAATTATGATAAATAGCATAATGGGCCGAGCTGAAAGTTGCCTGAACAACAACATACCCATTCATCCCACAGGTAATATGCAAAAGGACATAAATAGCCGCCTGGCGTGTCTCGGGATACAAGATACTCGCCAAGGCAAGGCAAAGGTTGAGACAATCGAGGCGTCGAGTGACTGTTGCTAAAGTGTGCAGCGGCCTATAAAGGAAATCCTTTCGCCACGGGATATCATTTACGCAAACTGCCAGCAGCAGCAGCAGAAGCAACAACAACAACGGTGAAGGACACTTTGACCGATCGAAGGATGACGACAGGACATGCTAGCCGCGTGTGTTTGCCACTGCTTTGGCTCCTTTTGGCTTTTGTTTATCTACCCGGCAATAGTTCACATAAGCTTATCTCTCCATCCCAGTGTCCCTGTTTGTCTCTACTTCCCCTCTGCGGCATACGTGGAAAATGTTTGCGAAAACTTTGCCAAATCCTTGTAGCCTGGGTGGGAGTTGTTGCTGCCTTTTACTGGTAGCCAAAGGGTTAGTAAATGGCTTCAACGGGCTCTGCTGCTTAAAGGATATTCACAGCTTAGTCGTGTAATGCCTTTGGCGAATGTCCTGTTTGCGAGCCAACGATAAATGTCACCTAAATTACGCGCTAAAAGTACTTTCGCTCCCTCGAAAACTCCTTCAACTCATCCGGCTATCGGAAAGTGCATTAATTTACTTTTATTGCAGGGATATCCAGCGGCGAGCCAGCTAAACAGTAAGATTTGAGGACGCAATATTTAAATGTGTAGGATAATATTAAATTTTTACTATACTCTAGAAGTACTGTGATATTTTCTATAATTTATGTATTCATTTTTTCTACCATTACCTCATTCCACAATCAAAGATCATTTACCCCACCAACTGACATGACTTTTCCCATGTCAAAGCACATCATTAACGTACTAAAAATAGTATCCTATGCCAGAGCAGGACTTAGAAAATTTTCCCACAAAGCCCACTCGGAGTGTTTGCAGCCTGCAAGCATCCTGTCATATTGCCTGCTCCAGGAAGTGATCTTTTGATCCGGAAACAATAAAATTGGTAAATGCAACCTCAAAACAAAAAACACACACTAAAAAATCTGTGTGTAACCAGGCGAAAGGCACGCAATGGTGGTACCACTGAAACAAACCACCTGCGACAGCGAACTGGCACGAAATGCGCCACTCATACCACGGGGAGAGACTCTACCGTAGCTAGGGGTGTTCGTTAGGGGCGAAATTAGGCATAGTACGACCGAACTGAAGTAAACTAAAAACTGCAATTAGTGTTGGCTTTAAAATTAAAATTTAATTGGAGCTACTCAGCTCGCGGGGTGGTTTGTGGGAAACTTTTTCAATGCATGCCCAAAATAGACATATCCTCAAACATTTTCTACTGCATCTGACAGTTGTCAATAAAAAGCAGTGAAATACGAAAACATTTCAGTCACTTTGAAAATATCAATTTCTCACCTAACTGAAATCACAACAGCGCCACACTATGGCTTCCGAGTTGGGCCCTCGTTTGTAGGCGATCGTATTACCGCCGCCGACTAATCCGCTTGTTGACAAAATAAATATGCTCCGCAAGGGGTGATCTCTATATACATTTGCTCTACCCCTTCGAAATTAATTGCCTTCGAGCAAACAAAATGAATTTATGCGCGTCAACAGCGATTAAGCGACAAATGATGCGGGAAGACACATGCCAACAGCTCCAGTTCCATCACCAGCCACAACTATTGCTACAGTAAAACCTATAAACTATTATTAAGTATATAAAAAGTAACAACTTTATGCATAAGAAAGTTGGTAAATAATAGACAGTTTACAAAATTCTCTATTCAAACTAGGTATTAACACTTGCTGTAAAAGCAAAATACAGGGTCTGCTGTTGTTGGTTGCGTCCGATTATTGCCTTTTCAGCTGGTATTTTGAAGAAGTAAAAAAAGAGTCTATTGATTGTTGCAGAAGGAGTAGCAGACCACATAAAGTATATACATATACTTTTGATCAGAACGAAGAGATAAGTCAAACCGTCTCCCTGTCGATTGCGACCGACTGTAGCCCTTTTAAATACATTTTTAAGTGAAAATTGGAACAAAACTGTGTCAAAGAAATATTTATGCTAAAGATTCAGTCTTTTTTCGTCCATACTTAAGCCTTTCTTTGGAGATAAATTATGCCAACCTAGCTTGACTAATGTAATTAACCATTGTCACTGATTGAATGACAGTAATTATAGGTTATTAAAGAGATGGTACTACCAGGGGTATTACGAGTATTTAAATAGTTCAAAGCGGACACATACACTTGCGCGCAAAACCGCAGAACGAGTGCTAAAAGTGCTGCTGTTGAGTGCAAGATGTCCTGTGTCCACAGGACACAGGCAGCTGAAACCGAACACCAACAACACTGAGACTGAGACTGACACCCTGCCGTTGTATATCCTGTAGGTACCAGCAGGTAGAAGCAGGCTCTTGCTGTTTTGCACACTTGACTTGTTTTGTGGTTGGGCTTTGTTTTTTTGACGTGATTTGTAGAACAGTGCAATTAGGAGGCACAAAGCAAAACCGCAGCATGTGCCGCACAGGTAGTATGTAGAAGGTGCAACCCGGCCATTGAGTAGTGAGGTCAGGGGTCAATTGTTTTGCCATATGCAACGATTTGCAGCATTTCCTGCCATTGTTGACAATTGAAAGAAACCCAATACAAAATACTAATTAAGCATAAACAGACTAATTTCCATACATGCATTTTTCTGCCCCCGCCTAAAACTTATTTGAAAATGTGTGGGAAAAATCAAATTGGAAAATCTGTACACAGCACTCCCGATGGATTACTAAGCCGCTTTTCTCGCGGTGTTCAAATTACGCTCATTGCGCCGTCTGTGCACATGCCTCATACCGGTACTCGGTGTCCCCTCCTAGTGGAAAATTCATTTTTCCTGCTTGCAATGTGTAGTTGAATATCCTTGGGAAAGACAGAACGCCTGTAGGCTGCACATTGTGGAGTCTTTTATTATTTTCTCGAGATTTTTGTTTTGGGTGTTTGTGGTAAGTAAATATTTTTTTTGAATATTTTACGTGATTTTGGAGCAGTTTGATTTCCTGGCGTATATCCTGACCCGGATACAGGATGTGTTTGCATAGACAGGTTGCCAGGAGCCCTGAACAGGTGTAGGAAATGCAGTTTTTAAGGATTTAAAGTAATTAACAAGGGAGAGATAACAACAAACTTGATTGTAGGATACACGCGGATCTTCATTAACATTTTTATGTCTCGAGCTCTTGATGTAGAGCTGCAATAAGTCAACTCTTCCACATTAAGAACCCATATATATGTGGGATTACCCACATTACCCAACTAGTAATTTTAAAATTAACATAAGTGTACCCTTTTTAATTTTTTTAAGTGCTAAATATAAAAAAGAAAGTAAAATACATACTTACATAGTAAATAAAGTCTAAGCTTAGCTTGAATGACATGTCGTATCTCAATTAAAATATTTAAGTAAATGTATAACCTTTGATGAAATTGAAACACTAATATAATAATTATATAACTAGCTTTAGATGAAACAATTAAACTGATAAATAAATTTACGAATATAAAAACCCCTGCATAGAGCAAAATCTGATCATAGTATAGCAGTATTTCCTTGCATCATGTTGTCTCTTAAATTGTGGATTAGTATTGTGTTAATTATATGGATATCTTGGCTATGGAGTCGCCGTAAATATTATCAATTGATACTGAAAGTTCCTGGACCTATTGGATACCCGATAATTGGAATGCTTCACAGGCTATGGAAAAGCAAAGGTATGTATTTAAGTGCGTATGGAATTCGAAAATTCAAAATGAGTGAACATATTAATTTTCAGGCATGTTTAGTTCGGTTTTACCCGAATTTAGAAATACCTATGGCTCACTTTTCTTAATGTGGTTGGGTCCCATCCCCTTATTCTATGTTGGTGATCCACAAATCGCTCAAGAAATACTAACCATAACCGCATACAGAGGCAACTTGGGTGATGATTTATTGAAGGAAATAATGGGCAACGGATTTCTGCTTATAAATGGTATTTATCATTACTGATAACATTTCTAAAATATATTTGTAACCCGAGCCATTATACTCTTCAAGGTGCGGTGTGGAGTAATCACCGTAAGGCTTTAAATCCAGCCTTTGGTCACAATGTATTACTTAGCTTTATACCTATATTCAATAGTGAAACGTCTATATTACTCAGGCAACTGAATGAAATGGTTGGAACTGGAGAGCACCGATTCCACTCAATTTTTGAACGCTTTACAATAAGAACTGCGACTCGTACGTATAGTAGTAAATAACATAATTTCATGATTAAAATAACTTAATATTCATCTAGAAACCACATTAGGAAGTGACATCAAACAGGAAGCAATATATAAGAATGAAACTTTTTTGAAGAGTTACTCGCTGTAAGTTCGATTTAATTTTAAAAGTAATATTGTTTTAAAGCTTTATATAATGGTTATAGAATCGTAGAAATGGCATCGAATTTTTTTCTTCGCCCTTGGCTCAATCTTAAAATTATACGTTACTTGACAGGCTTAGAGATTCAATTTAAAACTGCACTAGACAATGTTCGTGGATTGATTAAAAAGGTTAGTTAAATGCACAATTATTAATATAATTCACTAATGTCTTTTCTTAGATGGTAGATAAACAATTGGATACTAAGTCGAAGTCATCTGGGAATAATGAAAATTCATTTATTAACCTTGCCATAAAACAGTATAAAAACAAAGTCTTCAGCTATCAAGACGTTCAAGATGAAGCTGGCACAATAGTCGTATCGGCGTTTGATACAAGCACAAATGTTCTTACCAACACTTTGATTCTTTTAGCCATGTATCCTGAATACCAAGAAAAGGTTTATGAAGAAATCAAGTCAGTATTCCCTACAGCTGGTGATTTTGATGTGTCCTACGAAGACCTAGAGAAATTGGATTATTTGGAAATGGTTTTGAAAGAAACTATGAGGTTATTTCCTCCTCTTCCACAGACAAAACGAGAAATACCTGAAGATCTGAAGTTATCAAATGGAATTGTTCTCCCAAAAGGTCTCCCGGTCATAATTAGTCTTTCCTTTATACATCGAAACAAGGAAATATGGGGCCCTAATGCCGATATATTTAACCCCGAGAATTGCTCGCCACAGAAATTGGAGGATATACATCCTTTCGGCTTTATGCCATTCCTGAAGGGAAAGCGAAGCTGTCTTGGTAAGGCACTTCTCAAATTTATACAATACTATCACTATTACTTAAATAATGCATTACAGGTACGAAATATGCATGGATTTCACTCTGCGTGACACTTGTCAAAATTTTGAGGAACTATAAATTTACTACTAGATATTGTCCAGAGGAATTAGTTCTTGACGACAGTTTAACACACAAATTCAAAGTAGAACCAGGCTTAACTGTGGAAAGACGTGTTTAAACTGAAAAGTAGTAATATATTTATTGAATTTTTGTGAATATTCTACAGATTATTTAAATTTGGAATGTATTTAACTAAAATTGATTAAAATGAGTTGCTGTTTTACATTTTATGACGCTTTTCAGTAACATCAGGTAACACAATCTGCCGGCGTGGCAGAACCGTTTGTACTTTTTAAAAGAACAGTGTAGGTTTGCTCAAGAAAGTATAATTTTTGTTGCCCAGTGAAACTTTATTATTAAAATATTAATAATATTTTTAACCAGTATGTAGTCAAGGGTGTCCTACCACAATAATTTCAAATCCCTTCCGTTTTAAACTTCCCCAAGCCACCTTAAATTTCCCACTACCTTAGCTGCTGTCAGAATTGTTAACACATGTCAATAAATCATTAGATCATGCGGCACTTGCATGTCACCAACCAACCACTGCGTGGAGTGTCAATAAAAAGGCAACAATCGAAATCAATAGCCGGAAAATAGTTGACAAAGCAACCGTAAAACAAACACGCAACCAAATTCAACACCAAAAACACTAGAAATCACAAATTAGCTACACGAGTGTGAGAACAAAAAGAGGAAAAACAATACAACAACAACAATAACTACACAGGGACAGCATTTAAATATGAAAAGAGAAAAACCTCCGCGACACATGGTAATATGCTAAGAAAACATCTGGACAAGCATTTCCAACAGTCTCCACATATGAGTATGGAGGAACCTGGTCGTGGTGGATTACAATTTATGATCGGGGGGAATCGATTCTACAATATTTAACTATAAACGGGGGAATTCCGCATGGAGGCGTGCATTTCTTACACTGCACGGAATTTGTTACAGTGCAGGGGAAGAATAAGGAATTCTGGCATTTCCGTGAGAATATAACATGACATTTTTTAAGCAAGTAAAAAACACAGGATGAAACTTTTAGGCATGCCATAATTCCACAGAGATACTGTATATAGAAATCCTTTTCATAGACCTTGTGCTATCTCTTCGGCTGGATGTTGAGTTATTTACGAGTTTTATGAACTGTAAGCTGAGCCCTAGACATCTTATCTTTAAAGACATGCTCTGGTTCTAGTAATAGTTTCCACACAGCATTGATAATGCTTATCTTTTAGTTGAGATTTCTAACTGAATTTAATTTATGTGCACGCAATTTAACAATGCTGGAGATAAGTACTTATATTGTGTCCAAAGTAAAGTAAACCTCTTGGTATTTCACACGAATTGCAGTTCAACCCTTTGCGCTCAATTATGACTCAATAATACTCTCAATATTTATATCAATTGTTATTAAACATTATTGCTGACCAAGAAGCAACCCTCAGAAAGGGTCCTACTCCATCGGTAATTGGAAACCACAAGGCAATCAAAGCCAAACAGTATCAGTAACATAAAAACATAAAAACACTGAAATTATTGGGTTTCACTCATTAAACGACAGTTCGATTTGAGGGTTAACGAAAAGTGTTAAATAACCAGGTTCCGGTATGATAGCAGCCCCCTTTAGCTGTTCAATCGCATTGTATCTGTTAATTTGATTTCGTTCTCAGCAATTTGCATAGGAAGTACTTAGCTGCCTCAAGAAATGTAATATAATGCATAAGAAATCGTATAAATAGCTCCGAAGATACTACATACAACCGGATGTGCGTATGCATATCGTATGCTTAGTGTTGACTTTAATTTGCATGATATATAAAACAAAAGAACCAAATAAACCGATTACACGTAGTTGACGTAGGCTAAATTTGCATAATGAGTCCACATAGAGTACTATGAACCTAACAGCTGCGTCCTAATGTAGTGCAACTAGTTCCAGACTAGTTACAAAATATGATACCAAAGTTACCCATTGTGTATTGAAAGAATCTAAACTTCTAGCTACGGTAGCTGAACTAGTGAGTCTTTAGTTTAATAATACACCGGTTCTTAAAATTCTTTAGTAAAAGCGAATAGATTCAAATGAAAATACGACAATTGGTATACACAATGATTAATTGTAATAATAATAAAATACCAGTTTATTTAGTCACTAGTGAGAGTATCTTATTTACTTCTCGAAACGGAAGCATCTAAACTTCTTCACCTTCCCTAAGTAGTTCCCACAACATTTTTCACCTCTTGTATTTACGAAATACTCTAAATACAGATTTGTGTGCTTGCTTGTAACTAGATAAATTTACTGCCGGATCTAGTAGTTCTGAATTGACCCAGTTGCACCAGCTGAAGTACTATTATTATGACAAATATTTGTACACTGATAAACTTAGAAGATCTCCATAGAGATCGTTAGACTCATTGTTTACTTTTTACTGCATTACGCAGACTCGCACTTCCTTCAGAGTCTCCAGACTCAGACTGAGTTCATTCATAAAAATAAATGCGGTGAGAAAGTCTGGAGATTGCGTCAGGTTTACAAGAATTTCCCAAAAATAGTTGAGATTCATGCAATGTTGCCGCTAAATACAAATAGACTTGAGTATATTTGCTTTCAACTTATCTGCGCTGACTGATAGTGCTTGCCATTGAGATACCACAGAGACAGCTGCAACAGGGCCCTTTCCCACAAAAAATTGAAATAATACAAATGCTGGCCCATACTGTAGCGGGCCTTGGCTAAAAGTTCAAAGGTCATATTAAAATTTTAATGCCAAAAAACGAAAATAATTGAAATTTAGCACTGAAACGAGTTTGAAACTAGCTCAAAATGCTGACCCATGAGAAGTTTTCGTCCATTTTGACCTTTGACACCGGGCGAGTAGCCACCCCGTAATAAAAAGCGCGACCGTGTCCTGGTCAAACAGGACGGCCTATCGGCATAACCCGGTTGAACTCTTGCTCAACCTATCGCATACACAGAGTGAATGCGCGATAGTTTATTCATGTTCATATTCATATGCATTCACTCACATTCTCTGGCAACAATATTAATGAGTCGATCAGAGTTCAATTGTTCAATTAGCTGCCGCAGAAACTCCTGTACAAATTATGAATGAATGAATTACATTCGATTCGATTTGAATGTGCACTCCATGGGGCACAAGAGTGCAAAGCCCCCTGCTCCTCCTCCTCCTCCTTACCCCAACTGGAAGTCACTTAATCATGTTAATGGCATTAAGCAGCTTAATCGACGGCAAGATCTAAGCGCTGGCGTCGATAATCAGCCAGACAGTGGGACACAGCCAGACCGAGGAAGTTGGGAGTGAGACTGGAGACCACCCAACTACTGCCAGTTCGCAGAGCAGTACTTGAGTTAACCCATTCAGCTTCATCTAATTAAAAACAGAAACAAAAGTGAAACCGCCTTGTAAATGTCAAGCGAATTGTCAAAGAGTCGCAGATCACGAACCCAATACCAAGTTGCAAAATCAAAATGCATTTGCTCCCACAAACAAAAAACTTGTGGCGACAATTAAATGAAAGCCAACTCGCCGACAGACCAACAAAAAACAGAGAGAGGGAAAAAACAGAAGCAGAGCAGCTATCATCATACACGTAATAAATATAATTGACTTTATGCTGGGTCTAACCCGACTATTGACATTTGCCTGCTTGACATTTTAATACATTTGTTTGCGAAATTACATTTGGCTTTTTTCGCTCATTATTTAATCACATTTGACGGCGTTTTCATCAGAAATTAAAATAATAAAAAAGAAAAAAAGCACAACATAAACAAATAAAAAAGGGGGTTAAACATTTGGTTGATCTCTTGGCCGCATCTCAGCATTACAGCTAGCTAAACAAATCAGAGTTTCAAGACTCTATGCAATTCATATTTGTATGTAACAGATTGAATGAAGCATGATAGATGCCATAAAGTATATATATTCTTGATCAGAACGTCTGTAAAAAATAGTATATTCACTCTCTCACATTTAACAATTTTGTTCTTATTTGAAAATTTAAGCACGTCTTTCAACAGTTAAACTTGGTTCCACTATAAATTTGTGTGCAATATCATCATCCACATATAATTCCTCTGGTCGATTTCTGGTAGTAAATTTATAGTTTCTCAAAATTTTGGCAAGTGAGACATTGAGTAATATCCATCCATATTTCCAACCTGCAATACATTATTTAAGTAATAGTTTATTAAAATTTAACAAGTGTTTTACCAATACAGCCGCGCTTCCCCTTCAGGAATGGCATAAAGGCGTAGGGATGCATATCCTCCAATTTCTGAGATAAGCAATTCTCTGGGTTAAACATATCGGCATTTGGGCCCCATATTTCTTTGTTGCGATGTATAAAGGAAAGACTAACTATAACTGATACCCCTTTGGGTATAACCACTCCATTTGATAACTTTAGATCTTCAAGTATTTCTCGTTTTGTCTGTCCAAGAGCGGGAAATAATCGCATGCTTTCTTTCACAACCATGCCCAAATATTCCAATTTCTCTAGATCTTCGTAGGTCACATCGAAATCATCAGCCTTAGGGAAAACTGACTTGATTTCTTTGAAAACCTTTTCTTGGTATTCAGGATACATGGCTAAAAGAATCAAAGTGTTGGTAAGAACATTTGCGGTTGTATCAAACGCCGCTGCAACTACTGTAACAGCTTCATCTTGGACATCCTGATAGCTGAAGACTTTGTTTTTATACTGTTCTATGGCAAGGTTAATAAATGTATTTTTATTGTTCCCAGATGACTTCGACTTAGTATCCAATTGTTTATCTACCATCTGAAAGAAGTCATTAGTGAATTATATAAATAATTGTGTGCTAAACTAACCTTTTTAATCAATCCACGAATATTGTCTAGAGCAGTTTTAAACTGAATCCCTAAACCTGTTAAGTAACGTATAATTTTAAGATTGAGCCAAGGGCGCAGAAAAAAATCCGATCCCATTTCTTTGACGCTAAAACAATTACACATATTGTGGTTTAAAACTAATGTATTTTTTATATTAAGCGAACTTACAGCGAGTAACTCTTCATAAAAGTTTCATTCTTATATATTGCTTCCTGTTTGATGTCACTTCCCAATGTGGTTTCTAGATGAGTAAAAAGTTATTTTAATCATTGAATTATGTTACCTATTACTATACGTACGTGTCGCAATTCTTAATGTAAAGCCTTCAATCATTGAGTGCAATCGGTGCTCTCCAGTTCCAACTAGATCATTCAGTTGCCGGTCTAAAATGCCCGTTTCACTATTGAATATAGGTAAAAAGCTAACTAACACATTGTGACTAAAGGCTGGCTTTAAAGCCTTACGATGATTACTCCACTCCACGCCTTGAACAGTATAATGGCTTGTGTTACAAATATATTTGGGAAATACAATCAAAAATAATACCATTTATACCCAGAGATCCGTTACCCATTACTTCTCGAAATAAATCTTCGCCCAGTTTGCCCCTGTCCGAGGTTGTAGTCAGTACTTCCTGAGCTATTTGTGGATCACATATAATGATTAAGGGAATGGGACCCAACCAGACCATGAAAAATGAGCCATAGGTATTTCTGATTTCTGGTAAAACCTCACTGAACATTCCTGTAAAATTTATTTATTCATTTAATTTTTTATTTCCATACACACTTAAATGCATACCTTTGCTTTTCCATAATCTGTAAAGAATTCCGATTAGCGGATATCCAATGGGTCCAGGAACTTTTAGTATCAATTGATAATATTTTCGGCGGCTCCACAGCCAAGATATCCATATAATTAACACAATACTAATCCACAATTCAATAGACAACATAATGCAATGGAATAATGTGAAACTATGACTAGATTTTACTCTATGCCGGGGTTTATATAATCAAAAACGGATTAGTAGTTTAGTTATTGCATGTAAAGTCTATTTATAATTATGTTAGTCCGCGAGCTGATAAGTTCAGGGCTTATCAGTGAGCTGAAACTAACTTCAACTAATGCTGATGCTGATGCTCACTTTAATGTTAGTCACTCACAGTTTTTCAACCAATATGTAATTACTATTAAGCATTATCTCTATAGAATGAGCTCAATTGCTCTCTCCTCTGACCATATGCCTTATGCCTAACTGTACAGCTTCTACCGGTACGTCTTGCTATGGTTCAATCTGTTTCTGATGCTTGGCATCTGCTGCAACTGGAGCAGGGGACAATAAACCAATTTGAACGCCCACAAAATGAGCATGAAATTGCTTACGGAAGGAAGTTCATGTGCCACAAAAACAAGGCCTAAAACAATTTGCAAGGCACAAACTAAAATAGTTGTCACAAAGCGCAGGAGGCAGGAGGCACTATGGCACTATGGTCACATAAAAGGCTAAAATGTCCATAAATATGGGCAATTATTTTAAGCAAAAGACCTCAAGACAGACAGACATACACAACACAACACAATACACCAGATACAACTTGTTGTTGTTTCTTGAGGGCAGACGTAGGTCGTCCTTTCGTCAGCACGTAAATCATGGCCACAAAAACAATGGCACAGTCATAGCCACAGCCACAGTCACAGTCCGAGTAGGTGTTACCCGGCCAGGACAATGGTCAGGCTGGACAACACCTACGCCTGCTGCTGACAAAGACATCAAACCCGAGCGCTCGCTGTCTTTGATTGGATTCTCTCAACTATTTTTGTATTAGGGCGAAAACACCCACGTGCTGGCAGCTGCCAGTTGCTAATGCGGTAATTAGATAATGCCAGGAGGCAACTCTAGGCACGCGGCAATAGGTTACGTTTTAAAGATCGCAATCTGACTCCGCTGCCAGCTCTCAAATTGTCACAGATCCCGGAAAAGGCAAACCAGCAAAAGACAAAAAAAGGTAGCAATTGCCACCCCTTTCGGTGCTTTGCTCTGGTTTCATATCAATTTCTTTGCCTACGGGACAGCATCCTTTGAAATCGGAAGCCACAAACATTAGTAAGCCCATTTCGTGATTATTGTATATATTTATTTATTTTATTGTTCTTCGGCCGCAATTGTAATTGTATCACCCAATTTTTGATAAGAGGAACACCCTTTATGGGTTTCTATCGTAATTTGTGATAAGGAACACCCTTTAGGAACTTTTTTAGTTCAATCTTTAACCGATTTCGTGATAAGGGACACACTTTATGGGTTGCTGTTATACGATACTTGGTTGCTTGATTAACCGAGTATTTTAGCCAAGTTTTTTATGTTTTCTTTGACTGACTTGGAATTTCAAAATTTCCGTTACAAGGTTTTTAAATTCATTAAGGTACCTCCAGAAGGCACAACCCTTTGACCATTGGTCAAATGTCAGTTATAATCTCTGTAGGGCAGCTGTCGAGGCAAAAAATGTTTACTTGAGATGCTGCGACCCTATTGCAACCCTCTGGCTCAACATCTTGTTTTGCAACTTTGTCAAATGCAATTAAAAAATACAAAAAGATATAGAAATGGCAATAAACGGAATAATACAAAACGAAATTTGATTGAAATGCCAACGAAATGTCAATCAAGGCAACAAGACGGTTCTCTCTTGAGATCAATATTAGTTCGCCGAAAAACTGAAAATATAATAATCATACAATTGAAATTTATACTCTCCATATCAAATGGTTCAATGAGCATTTTCAATTTTCTCACTTACATTTCCGGGGTATGTTTTTTGCTCCCTTGAGAGCTTAGAGATAAGAAATTTCATTTAAAAATCATGAGATTTTCACCCAAAAAAACACAAATAACAAATCAAGTTTTTGCTTGAAGAAATTTGTAAAAATCATGCCGAATTATGAAATAAAATCTCATCGGGATATGTCTGCCCTATGCAAATTGCGGGGTCAACTCTGAGGTCAATGTTGACCGTTGTTTTCTTAGCCCGAAGGGTTGCTTCTATGCTTATCTATCGTACTGTCTTTCGCTTTTGTTGTTGCAGCTGCTGCCTTGAAGCTCTAAGATCTTTCAAATGCGATTTTTCATTAGAAAATCATAAAAATGAAATCGCCATGCCGCAATTCGAGTACAATTCGGCGCTTATTACGCGTGACAGCCTGCAAAAGCCGTGTGCACTGACAAAAATAGTAGGTCTATAATTAACTTCTTCTTTTTTTAATTCGCCTTCATAAAAATACTTATTTTCTTAAGAAAATTTCTGCATCTGGAATTTCTACTGTCAATGCAATATTTAGTGTTCGTTTTTCGCACAGTGTACAAACATGACTATCGAATTGCATTTTAGTCATAAGCAATATAAGGCAGATGTGCTGAGAGTCAATTCACACTTTCCAGATATCCCCATACTTGCCCGATTCAATTAGCAATATTACCGATAGGAAAACCTAGAGATTTTCTCGCGTTGGTGGTGGTTCGTTACTGGCGTTTTTATGAGGCGTGTCAAAATGCATTGACATTTTCCCTATGTCCAACTGGGGCAGTACTTGGTCTTTTATTAGAGTGTGATAATCTAGTTTATAGCATATGCCATTTCATATTGAAACCGATGAGAAATCACATCTCAAGTGAAGTTAATTAGTAATTTATGTCAAGAAACTGAAGCAAGAAACTCAAACTGCAAGAACAATTCGAATTGTGTGCATTTTCATAGAGATTTTCCATTCAAGCATAGCTATGACTCACTTTATTAGTGTACTCTAATGCCGTTACATTTGGGCTTGTAATTAAGTATCAGATTAAATAGCCAGTAGAGCATGCCCTATTCTCGGTTGCGTACGACTGTAGCCTTATCAGTTTCCTATTATAAATCCTCTTTTAGGCTCGTCACGTAAATGTTTGCTTGGCGAAAATAATTCAAGAAAAGTGCGCGAAAATTCGCTCTCAACTTCTAGAAAATGCCTCCTATTGTTGCAGCTCTTCTTCTTCTATTACTTATTCCATTCAATTCCGCTTCAGGCTGTCAATAAATATTTATGCATAATGCGTAAACAGAAATAATAAAGTCAACTTCACAAAGGTGCTACAAAAAGTAGGGCAGACAAAACAAATTTCAAAAGTGAAGCCAAAAAAAGGTAGCAACAATTTTTGGGCGCTACCCGACGCCACGCGGCTTTTCTTTTAGGTTTACCCATTTCCATATGCCTGCTAAAAGAAAAGCAAATGAATTTGTTTACCTTCAACGCATTTCGTCTTGAAATATTCAATAGCCAAAAGATGCAAAAATATTTGCCAGAAATCTGGGGCAAAGGTCAGAGAGAAAAAAAAACGTATAGGGAAAAAGTCATTAACATGCGTCGATCGCCCGGCTTGATTCCAGGGTGTGGCTAACAATTTTCTATGCCACACACATATACACACACACACATATACATGCAGGCATTCTTATGCAAAAATTATATACCCTACAGAGAGATCCCCTTGGCGTTACGCTTCATATGTAATTTTTCTATGCATTTTCCAGCGCAAAAATAATTTGGTTTATTTCGCTGTTTTTGCCATTTTATTGTCATCTTTTTTCCTGACATTTTTGTAACGATATTTTCATTTTTCCGGGGTGGAGAAGCGCGCGAAAAATTAAGCACAGTTTTACAGTTTTTGCTTTAGATCATTAATTATAATTTTTATCTGTTGCTGTGACTAATTCGATTTTTATGTGCGATTTTTGTTGAGAGAAGTAAAATATTTCTACCCTAAAAGTAAATTTGAAAGAATTTTCCATTTTCATAAGAGAAAATACTTTAAATACACTCTTTTTGTATGCCTAAATCTAAGGATCAAGTTATTAGTTATGAGCACCAAAAAACAAGTTCAACTCTGACTCGTTTAACCCTTTTGAAAACATTTAGAACTAATTTCTATTTTATTCAAATTTCAGTTACATTTATAAAACGAAGTTTTTCCAACTTTCCCATGAAAAGCCGTTTGCTAACGGTCAACTGTCCATCACCTAGTACTACTCTCAACAGATGTACTATAAGCTGTACCAAATCGTGTCACCTCTGTGAACCAGTTCACCTGGTCAGAGATCTTTCGCTCATCACATGTCAGCGTCAATTAATAAAGAAAGTTCAAGATTTTACAAAAAACATAGCACACACGTCGAGTTTTTAACCCCAATCTCAATTGCTAAATGGTCGAGCATCTTTGATCTCAAGAGATCAAGAACAAGAACTACAAAGAAACCCGACAAAAAAAAGGGCTCAGCATCATCAACATCCCTTTCTGTATGTTTTATGAACTCTTTACCAAAATTAATTTTTTTCGGCTTTTGCACCCAAAAAGAAAAGACGTAAATAATAGAAAAAGTGCTGAATGAGTTGAGTACAGCATCCTTAAGGGTCTGAGGGTCTTTGTTTAGGGTTCAAGGGGTAAGGGGTAAGGGGTTAGA
Organism: Liodrosophila aerea; assembly: GCA_035045005.1. Lineage (NCBI taxonomy): Eukaryota > Metazoa > Arthropoda > Insecta > Diptera > Drosophilidae > Liodrosophila > Liodrosophila aerea. Next base: position 447,659 of record JAWNNL010000154.1, read on the forward strand.
GGCGGGTTACGTGCTGCATTTATTGGCACAACAAGTTATTAATTATATTATTATTTCGAGGGGTAGTTGAAAATAGCCCAATGATTTCATACTCAAAACGAATACAATTCGAATTCGAAATTGAAATTGAATTCAGTCTCGGCTTCGGCTTTATTATCTGCTGCTCTCGCTTATGTCACAAAAACTTGTTGTCTTTAAACTGTAGAAATACGTTTCTTCATTTTAATCTTTATAGATGCTTTGCGGCTGCTGATAAACAGAGATTTTGTTATTGTACTTATTTCTCTCCGTCCATAAAAATTTCAATAATATTTTTATGGTTCCTCCGAAAATGTAAAATAAAAAAAAAAACCCGGCGACAAGAGCACACAAGAAATTCATAACTCAACGTGATAAGCAGACGGACCCAGCATCAGTTTCAGTTGATAACAAAAGCTGACTATAAACCGTTAGACGCATGCTGCGCTGCCACTGCTCCGCTTTGCTCTGCTCTGCCTATGCGTTAACCATTTGCCTGGCCGCTTCCAACTAGAATATCTCTCTGCTCTCCGCTCTCCACTGAGCAATTTGAACTGCTTTAACCGCATGTATGGCCATCCCGCTTGCGACAGCTTGGCGCTGTATGCGTTGGGGCTCATAGTGCAAGTGCGAAGGTTAGAGTAGCACACAATTTGATTAACAAATAAAAATGAGCGCTGGCCTCACGCTCTCACTCGCGCTGCAGCTACGCAGTGTGCTCAAAATAGGGGCGGCGCTCTGAGTGTTGCTCACTGACTGAATGACTGAGCGCGAGTATAAGCGTTTGAGTGCGAGAGTACGATTGAGCGCAAGAGCAGTTGAGTGCGCTTGAGTTTCGTTAAGTTTTCCAATTGGCATGAGCTAAGAAACCAATTGAGTTATTATAAAAGAAATCCAATTAAATAAAATTGTAAATAATACACAATAAAGATATAAAATTAATAAATAAAAACATAATAAAAAATAAAATTATAAAATATATGTAATATTTACAATTACTTGGCCTGTCTTCCACCTTTCACTCTGCCTTGATTTATCTGAGTCCCACTCTAAAGTCATTTATTAACTCGTAAAGAACACTTTCGCCATGTCTCCATGCGAATGCATAAATTGTGAAATTCCAATGCAAATTTTTTCTATTAATTAACAACTTTTCAGCGGCTAACCAGCCGCAGAGCTGAATTCCAATCCCAATCTCAAACCGAGCAGTGAGTACTGAGACCTGAGAAATAATTAATGATGTGACTGTGCGGTGTCTTCACTTTTGTGCAAATATTAGCAAATTATTTTAGTTTCCAGCAAAAGTCTCCACAGATCTCTCTTTGATTCTCTTTTTCTAAGCTGTTTACACTTTTCGCCTCGACTGTCAATTCTGCCAACTCCAGAGACCTCGAGCGACTTAAGTGAAGGCACTAATGATGTTCTGTGTGGGTTTTCTGGCCTTTTCCCTTTCTCTGAATTCATTCAAAGAACTCTGACAGTATTTGCACTTTTCCATTTGGTTAAATGTCACCCTAACTTAACTCTGTTCTCGTTCCCATTCCCATTTCTGCTCCTCCTCCTCCTCTACTTCAGCAGTTCAGCCTTAATTGTTCGTCTTTTGCTACTACTTCATGTAATTAAAAACACCTTTCAACCGTCTGAAAGATACTCTTCTTCTTCCTATTATCCTTCTGCAATTCTCCCACTTTTGTTTGATTAGCAAATTTGTCAAATTTGCCACGTAATTCCATTTATCAATGCTGCTAATGATTGTCGATCACACCCCACAATCCTCTAGTAAAGCAGTTTCCTAACGCTAGATGGCGCTAGCAAAAACTTCCCTTTAAGGAACTTTGTTCATTGATTGCTTAGAATGAAATTATCAGCCTAGATTTGAGAGGTTACGAATATCACCTTCAACAATTCGATTTTTATGGAATTCTAGTCAGGGAATTCAAGGATTTCTAGGGATCTGCAGCAATATTTATTGCAGACATTAACAAATTTATAAGAACCGAATATTTTATTTACGTAATTCCCTCATATATGTATATATATTTTGCCTTAAAGAAAATAATTTTAATTAGAATATACAAATGCAAATTATGTAAACGCCAGACTGTGAGCACAATTAATTTTCAATTAAAGTCGCAACAAGATTTTAATTGTTTGTCTGCCACAAGTTTTTTGGGCCATACAATAAGGCAAGGATAAACAAACATATGTTAACTGACGAATATTCCATATTTACACGCCTCTTAGAGGGGCGGCTATGCCCTTGCTTCCATCGCCACTCTGCCTCCTCCTCCCTAACCACAATTCCCGAGGAGCAGATTAACGCTTTAGGCACAAGATGATATGTATTCGCCTTGGCGGGGTTTGTGGCACGTTTAGTTGCAAATGGTTTCAACAGTACATACACACACTCAGACACACATACGCTGTGTGTGCATGCCTACACTGAGAGATTACGTATTTAGAAATTTCAGACTTGATTTCAGTACTCCAGTAGTACCTTGCTCTTAATAGGTAAAGGAAAATTAAATGTTGCCTCAAACATTACAACACTGCGAGAAAGACTACGTATATATTTCGCTCTTAAAACTTTAAATTTCAGACTTATACCAGTAGTACTTTGTTTTTAATAGCTAAAGGAAAATTAAATGTCTTGTTGCAGTTTTAGAACCAATGTTTTTTTTTGCAGTGTACACTCGTACGCCATGAATTTCAATTCGCGTCGTTTTCATTTATGCCAGCGAGCGTAAGCAAACTTCAAGACAGCAATAAAATGTTCTCTAATGCCGCAAAACTTCCGGAACCACTAAATTCACGTGCTGTGCGAGCCATTGTATTTGCATATGTGTGTGTGTGAGAGAGGGTGGAGGGGGAGTGAGTGAGTAAAGCAATAAAGAGCTACTGAAGACAGGCGGCAGCTTCCTGCTCCTTAGCAGCCTGTCACATTTCCATTAGCATTTTGCCATTTAACTCATCAGCTATGCATGTGTGTGTGTGTGTGTGTGTGTGTGTGTGTCGCAGTGTGTGTATCTGAGTGTTAGAGCAAGTGTATCATCTTGCAGCGGCTGTTTAGCTGTTATTACCCATATTTTGACATCCGGCTTTTATCCTTTCGCTCCGCGCCTCCCAAAATCTGACGCGACATAATTGCAGCCCCAAACTCAACCCCAAAGCAAAGGCAGTCGAGCTGAGCATATCCCACCAAGTTTATTATTATAGCCATGCTTACGTCTTGTATTTTATTATATTTTCCTGCAGCTTTGTATCTTTTAATTATACCAACAAATGTTGTACGTGAAAACGTTTTAAAAGTTATATATTTGGATACATAGATACAGAGCAACTGTTAGCTAAGGATTGAGGATATACAGTAATACGATCTAGATCAATTTTTATCATTTACTTGATTTATACACCTTACTATAAATTTTCCAACTTACTAACTAACATACTTTTAGGCGTCGTCTGTTGCTATAAATTGCTATAATTAATTAGCTATAAATTGGCATAATACCTAAACTCAGCTGAAAATTAGGCACTCTTGATCTCAATATCAATATCAATTTGACGATTAATTAAACTGACCCGATACCCGATCGGAACTTAGCCTCGAATCGGAATAGAGTATAAATGAGCTGGCATTGGCTACTGATTGTTGAACTCTTGAACTGCGTCGCTACTTAATAGAAACGCAATCAAATAATTGCTCAAAGTGTGCCACAATCAAATATAGCAACAAATTAAAGAACGCCAACACCAAAACACAACAGCTACAATAAAATAACTGTCATTGCGGTTTCTCGCCGCTGCTTCTACTGCAAATCGATAAATCAACAAAACCGCAAAGTGAAAAAAAGAAAAAAATTAAAGAATAATATATAGAAAAATGTAAGCTATAGGAAAACTGCATCTTCCTCAGTCGGAACATAGACCAAAGCGATAAGTTTACAATTGCTTATGACTTCAATTAATCTGTGGAAAGCGCCTACTCAAAGAGACGAAAAATAAACGCCATAAAATAAAATAATAGAAGAAAATTCGATTGAAAACTAGGCGAAGACTAAATACCCTCTTTGAACTTTGTAGAACATAGCTTTTAATACGAACTGCAGTCGAACTGATGCTACTAAGTTAACTAACTGAACTATGTATCTGTCTTTCAACTCCTCTCTTTGACTCATTTTGACTTTCTTCTCCTCACATTCCATAGGTAACATACTTGCTACAAAAGCACACATACCCCTTGCCAGTTGATGCCAAGCAAATACCAAATACCCTCGCACATAAAAATACTGTCTACCATTCTGCACGAAAATAGAAATTGCCAAGAGCCTGCGTCTACGTCTACGTCTGCGGTCTGCGCACTCTTCCACGGCACAGTTGCAGGCTCAAGATCTTAGACATAGACGCAGCCACAGAAGACAATTGACCTGAAATTTCATTGAAGATGCGTTCGACTCTACAGCTATGGCTCTGTCTGAGCTGAGGCAACAGCAGCAGCGGCAGCAACAGGTATAGCGTCAGCTAAAGCCTTTGAAATCTATACAAAACGGTAAATTGCCAAGTCATTTGGCCAACTTGCTGCGTTGATTATGCTGCAGTCAGCAGAGTCTTAGCCACAGCCAGAGTTGCTAGAGTTGCCTGTGTATCGATGATTGTAATCATGATCATTATAATTATTTGCCTTAGCCATTATTATCAAAATGAAATCGCAACGTTCGATGCGAGTCTCAACTCTCTAGCACGCAGCCAAAGAGCACAAAAAAAATGTTGAAACGCGAGCTACACTCACTCATCTCCCCTATCTATGGTCCTATTTCCCACACCCACACAGTACATGTCCAGCACAAGCATAGAGCAACTCTTGATAGTAGTAGTCTTCTACCTCCACTACCTTATTGGAGTATGATAGAAGAATAATCATACAAATAGTATAATAAACACTTGTGTGTTTTGTGTTTTAAAATTAAAGTTGAACAAAAACTTATATCCTAATTTAGTTTTTTAATTTTTTTTGTTTTGTTTTTGTAATGCTGAACCCGACAATTTAAACAAATTATATATCCTTGAACCTGAATAAAATATTTTCCATTTAAAAACAAATTTTTATTATCATCAACTTAATATGAAAATTTAAAAATAGCAATAAATTTCATCTACATTGAGGTCTGTCAGTTATAATTAGTATTTCCTTTATACATCGCAACAGGGAAATATATTTAACATAGTACCTTTATACCATTCCTGAAAGAAGAGCGAGGTTGTATTGGTAAGGCGCTTCTTAAATTTTAGTATACTATTTCTTCAATAATGTATTGCAGGTTGAAAATATGGATGAATTTTGCTCAATGTGACACTTGTCAAACTTTTGAGAAGCTATAAATTTATCACTAGAAGTCGACCCGAGGAACTACTAGACGATGAAAGGCTTACACACTAATTTATAGTGGAACCACAGACGTTCGTAGAATTTTTAAACTTTCATTAAAAGTGTTATATATAGATAAGTGAACAAAGTACATACTATAGTTAAAATGTAAACCAAGTTTTAACTTGTTTAACTTTTTAACTTGTGGTACCTCAGTAAATGTACTTTTAACCTTAGACCAAACTTTATCCCTAATATAATAATTATAAAACCAGCTTTAGATGAAACAATTAAACTAGTTAACAGATATGCGATTATAAAAACCCTGGCATATAAAAAACCTTTGTCATAGTATAACAATATTCCATTCCATCATGTTGTCTCTTCAATTGTGGATTAGTATTTTATTAATAATATGGATATCTTGGCTTTGGAGCCGCCGTAAATATTATCAATTGATGCTGAAAATTCCTGGACCCATTGGATACCCGATAATTGGATTGCTTCACAGACTATGGAAAAACAGAGGTGTATATAAGTGCGAACGGAAATCAAAAATCAATTTTAAAATGCATTTTTTTAGGATATTGCTGTGAGTTTTTAGTACAAATCAGAAATACCTATGGCGCAGCTTTCTTGTTCTGGTTTGGTCCCATACCCCTTTTCGTTGTATGTGACCCACAAATAGCCCAGGAAGTTCTAACTACAACCTCGGACAGAGGCGAATTTGTTCAAGATTTATTGAGAGAAACAACGGGAAACGGACTAATGACTATAAATGGTATTTATCAATACTCATTATATTTCTAAAATATATTTGTAACACCAGCCATTATACTCTTCAAGGTACGGAGTGGAGTAATCATCGTAAGGCTTTAAATCCGGCCTTTGGTCACAATGTGTTAGTAAGCTTTCTACCTATATTCAATGGTGAAACGAACACATTACTCAAGGAACTCGATAAACTGGTTGGAACCGGAGAGCACCGATTGCTCTCAATGCTTCACAACTATAGTCTAAGAATTGGGTGTCGTATGTATTGTATATAGATTGTTTAATTCTACGAATATTATTACTTTATTTGAATTTATCTAGAAACCACATTGGGAGGTGACATCAAACAGGAAGAAATGTATAAAAACCAAAGTTTAGCAAATAAATACTCGCTGTATGTTTGATTAGGCCATAACAACACGTCAGATTTAAAGTTCTATAAATTTGTTTCAGCGCCTCGGAAATTGCTACAAAATTATTTGTTCGCCCGTGGCTTAATTTTAAAATAGTTCGTAACTTAACAGGTTTGGGAGCTCAGTTTCAAACCACAATAGACACTATTCGCAGTTTGATTAAAAAGGTTTGTTCAACACACAATTATTAATCAAACTCACTAATAACTCCTTTCAGATGGTAGATAAGCAATTGGAAACCAATTCGATGTCTCCTGGGAGTAATAAAAATACATTTATAAATCTCGCTATAGAACAATACAAAAACAAAGCCTTCAGCTATCAAGACCTACAAGATGAGGCTCATACAATAGTCATAACGGCATTTGATACAACCGGAAATGTTGTTACCAACACTTTGATTCTTTTAGCCATGTATCCTGAATACCAAGAAAAGGTTTTCGAAGAAATCAAGTCAGTATTCCCTACAGCTGGTGAATTTGATGTAACCTATGACGACATACAGAAATTGGAATATTTGGGAATGGTTCTGAATGAGAGTATGCGGTTATTTCCCGCTCTTGGACAGACAATGCGAAAAACAGTTGAAGATCAAAAGTTATCAAATGGAGTTGTTCTTCCAAAAGGTCTTAACGTTGTGCTTAGCCTTTACTTAATACATCGCAACAAGGAAATATGGGGCCCCAATGCCGATATATTTAATCCTGAGAATTGCTTGCCTCAGGAATTGGAGGATATGCATCCCTACGCCTTTATACCATTCCTGAAGGGAAAGCGAGGCTGTATTGGTAAGGCGCTTCTTAAAATTATACTGTACTTCTTATTAAATATTTATTTGTAGGTTGGAAATATGGATGGATGTTAATGAAAATCGCACTTGTTAAAATTTTGAGGAATTATAAATTTACCACTAGTTTTCGTCCCGAGGACTTACGTGTTGTGGATAGTTTTCAGCACAAATTCAGTGTCGAACCCAGCTTAACTCTTCAAAGAAGGATTTAAATTTAAAATAAGATCAAATTTATTAAATTTGGAAGTATGAATACAGCATTTTTAAATTTTGAATGTATTTCACATGAATTTTTTAAAGCGAGTAATATTATTTCTTGACATTCAGCCCTGTTCTCATTTTCAATTTCGCTCATTTACGATTTGGAAAAAATTGAGTTCCTAATTTTGATGTATCGTTTTCCGCAAATAAAATCGTTTATAGTACTTGCACACAAAGATAATCTATTTCAAAATGGATCAAAAGCTAAACTTACAAAGTTAATAAGTGCAAGTGTTAAACCGATTTTAAAATAATCAAAAAAGTTATTTCAGTGAATAGTTTTCATTATTTGCTTTCTTACTGCATTAAAAAGAAATGTTTAAAAACATTCACATTTAGGCTGCCAAAATTATCAACTCATTTGAATACTGAACACACCGAAGGGTCTTCTATTATAGGTGCATTTTACAAACGATTTAACTAAAATGTATCTATGCAATTTTATGTATACTATGGTAAGCATTGTGGCAATTGCAATTGCTTACAATTTTCATAATTCGAATTGATTTCGAGTCTTAATCGAAATTTATAGCAGCTGTTGAAGATTGTAAAAAATGCGAAATGAATCCTTTGCCAGCCTCATTTTCAATTTACGCCAAACATAATCGAAGCTCAGGGAAAACGCAGGAAAACGAGTGCAATGTGTGCAGTAACTACAAAAGCTGATGCTGCCAGGTGCTCAAATTGCCACAGGTAACTCGTACGGCCCGAAATTCAGCAACAACAACAACAACGATAGGTTAAGCGAGCAAAGTTCGTGGCCGTGGAACGTGTGTGTGCGAGTGTGCTTGGTATGTGTGTGTGTAGATGTGTGTCTGGCAATTGCATCTCAATTTCATTTGCAGCTGTGCAGTAGCCCCGCCGTTTTAGCTACAGCTTCCCATTCGGGGTCTCGGTCGAGGCATCAGTCTCCAGCTGCAGTCCGCAGTCTTCATCTGCTTGGCCAACATCACATATGCCTCATTTTGGCCAACTCTCTGCAATGGAGAGTGGAAAAACTTTTGACCTGCTCACGTGTCAGTTGAAATTTTTGTAATTGTAAGCGCCATATGCATTTTCGGCCTAAGGAAAATTGATTATGAACAGACGATTAAGCTTTAGGCGCAACGGTACGTGGAAAAAAAGTCAGATAGGCTACAGTCGGACGCCATTGTTTTCTCAATATACCTAAGCAAGCAGTGCAAGCAGTCTTCATGTACAACCTAGGCTTAGATGGAAGAATTGAAAATGGTTTCATGTATATTTCGGACAATATAAAAACTGTACCAAGTACTTACCATACAGGCACCAACCCATACACCAATTACATATTCTATCAGTCTGTAGGTGCAGAGTTTCGATATCATCAATCACTTTATGTATAAAAGCAATTAAGCCGCAAATCGTGTCAACTGGTAACGCGTCTAAGACCCGGCTTATAACGCTAAGCTTCTGGCGTCCACAGGTGTAGAAACTTCTTACGTCTATAAGCAATTAAAGTCACCAAAATTGTCAGAGGCGATAAATTTTGTTAAGTGCGTTCCACATGAAAGTTGTCAAAAAGCATTTGAGAAATTTTCACCACAAAAGAAGCCGGGGAACAAAAACAAAATGGAAAAAACAAGGCTTCGGATGTTTATCAAACACCTCTGCCAATGCGTGAGGCCTCAAGGTGTGGCTACACGCAAAGACACAAAACCAAAGGCCACAGACTGAGGCTGAGGCTGAGGCTGAGACTGGGACTGATACTGAGACAGAGACAGAGCTGGAGAGGGAAGACTGTGTACCACATGCATGTGCACCCATGGCAGAGGACGACGTGGTCGGCTGATAGGCGCAACGATAAGCAACATTACCGTACAATTTTCAATTAACACGAGGCAACTGTAAAGTGTGTTGGGTCCAGCCTGCGGACCAAGTGCCATTCCGTGTGGAATGGTATGGCCCGTGCTTGGCTCTGCCACCAGAGTGGCGCTTGTGGGCACAGCATAGAAAAAAAAACTGTCCAAGCCTTCTCAACAAATTGTCTAATCTCTTACCCATTCTCTCAGTCACTCATGGTAGCTGCTGGTGAGAAGTTGTCGACCCAAGCAAGCCAGTGACCACAGTAGACAATTTATCATCCAAACTGCCGCCAGTGGCGGCTGTAAAAGCTCTGTAGACTTGCTTCAGCTTCTGCCTATGGATCACTACCATTCCCCCACTCCCTGGTAACTTTGTCAATATGTTGCCAACTCCAGGCTATCAAGGTATTCCTTACAGTGAGCTGTCTGGCGAGTTTATGGATGAAATGATTTAAACTTCTTCTGTCAATATGCTAGGCACTAGTCAGTTACTAAATTATAAACTAGAATTAAGAAATTGGGCACGGTATATGCCACGCTTTTTGCTACCTCCATCTCTCAGCCATCTCTCCCAGTCTTCAATAACAGTTTTGCCATAGAAATGGAGTTGTTCTCGCAAAAGGTCTTACGCCATAATTAGCCTTGACCTTACGCATTTCAATAATGAATTATGGCACTCGAATTCGGATATATTTAACCCAGAGAATTGCTTGCTATACATAGTTATATTAAAAAGAAAATAAAGTGCAAACTAATGTAAGCAAAGCCTAAGCTTTATTTGAATGGCATGTGGTACCCCCCATAAAAATATTTAAGTGAAATTATAACCCTTGATACATGTATACAGCATATTAGTGCTAATAATTATAAAGCAGACTTTAGATAGAACAATTAAACTGGTAAATAGAATTGCGATTATATAAACCCCGGCATAGAGAAAAGTCTGTTCATAGTATCACAATACTCCACTGCATCATGTTGCCTATTGAATTGTGGATTACTTTTGTGTTAATTTTATGGATATCTTGGCTGTGGAGCCGCCGAAAATATTATCAATTGATACTGAAAGTTCCTGGACCCATCGGATATCCGATAATTGGAATTCTTAACAGGCTGTGGAGAACCAAAGGTGTGTAAAAGTGCGTATAGTAATTAAAAATCAGATTAAAAATTTAATTTTTCAGGAAGTGTTACTGACATTACAACAGAAATCCGAAATTCCCATGGCTCAGCTTTCTTGATGTGGATGGGTCCCATCCCCTTATACATTGTATGCGACCCACAAATAACTCAGGACATACTAACTGCAACCTCACACAGAGGCAAATTCGGTGAAGATGTATTTAAGGAAGCATCCGGTAACGGATTGCTAAGTATAAATGGTATTGTCTCTGATTGTATGTCTAACACAAGCTGTTTGTAACACAAGCCATTATACTCTTCAAGGTACGGAGTGGAATACTCATCGTAAGGCTTTAAGTACAGCTTTTAGTCACAATGTGTTAGTTAGCTTTTATCCTATATTCAATACTGAAACGACCACTTTCCGAAAGGAAATCGATGAGCTGGTTGGAACTGGAGAGCATCGATTGCTATCAATGTTTCAACGCCTTACTCTAAGAGTTGCGACTCGTATGTACAGTACATATATAGCATTATTTCATGATTAAAATAACTTAACATTCATCTAGAAACCACTCTGGGAACTGACATCAAAAATGACGAAATGTATATGAACCAAACTTTTATGAAGAGTTATACGGTGTAAGTTCGACTAAACCGTGAAAAAACGTCACTCTAAAAGTTCTAAATAATTATTTCAGCGCCGCGGAAATTGGAACTTTTTTTTTGCTTCGGCCATGGCTTAATTTGACAATAGTTCGTTACATAACAGGTTTGGGCACTCAGTATAAAACTGCACTAGACAATATCCGAGCATTGGTTAAAAAGGTTTGTTCAACACACAATTATTAATCTAACTCACTAATGCTATACTCCTTTCAGATGGTAGATAGGCAACTGGATAGAAATTCGATGTCATCTGGGAGTAATAAAAATATATTCATAAACCTCGCCATAGAACAATTCAAAAACAAAACCTTCAGTTATCAAGACGTTAAGGATGAGGCTCAAACCATAGTTGCAACGGCATTTGATACTACCGCAAATGTCATTGTCAATACTTTGATAATGTTAGCCATGCATCCTGAGTACCAAGAAAAGGTTTTCGAAGAAATCAAGTCAGTGTTCCCTGAAACTGGTGATTTCGATGTAGCCTATGAAGATATACAGAAACTGGATTATATGAATATGGTTGTGAATGAAACTATGCGAATGTTTCCTCCTCTTAGACAGACAAAACGAGAATTAACTGAAGATCTGACATTATCGAACGGAACTGTTCTACCCAAAGGTCTTACTGTTATACCTTTCATCTACTGCCTACATCGCAATAAGGACGTTTGGGGACCTGATGCCGATACTTTTAATCCTGAGAACTGCTTGCCTCAGAAATTGGAGGATATGCATCCCTACGCCTTTTTACCATTTCTGAAGGGTAAGCGAGGCTGTATTGGTAAGTTACTTCTTAAAATTATATTATACTCTTAATTGAATATTGCTTTGTAGGTTGGAAATATGGATGGATGTTGGTGAAAATCACACTTGTTAAAACTTTGAGGAACTATAAATTTACCACAAGCTATCGTCCTGAGGATTTAGATCTCATGGATAGTTTTATACACAAATTCAAAGTGGAACCAGGCTTAACTGTTCACAGACGTGATTAAATTTTAAAGTAAGATCAAATTTATTCAATTTGGGAGTGTGAATGGTATACAGTGGTATAGTTTAAATTTTGAATGTATTTAACATCAATTTATTAAATCAATCGTTATACATTAGATCATTTTCTCTTCTAAATTGTACGCAGTAAAGTAGTAGGCTTTCTTTTCAACAATGTCCATTCAGAATGTTTAGTTGAGTCAGTATTAAAAATTAGCATTTTTTTTTTTTTTAAATTTCAAAGTTTCTTAGTTATTATGGGTCACCTAATGACACCTTGGTATTCTAGTGTGACACGTAAGATGTTGGCAAATACTCTATGCGTAAGAGCATACTCGAAGGATCGTAAGAAGGGAAAGTATGTGATAGTATTTGTGCGACATGGACAGTCCGAATGGAATGAGAAGAATCTGTTTTGTGGCTGGTATGATGCCATGTTGACTGAGAAGGGTAAACTGGAGGCATGCGCTGCGGGTAATGCTATTCAGGCGGCCAAATTGAAGTTCGACTTGGCACACACTTCGCTATTGACAAGAGCTCAAGCTACACTCAAATCAATTCTGGAGGTCACGAATCAGACAGATATACCAATTTGTCGCTCCTGGCGCCTAAACGAGCGACACTATGGTGGCCTAACAGGACTTAATAAAGCGGAAACTGCTGAAAAGTTTGGCGAAGAGCAAGTGAAGATCTGGCGTCGCAGCTTCGATAAGCCGCCGCCACCCATGAAGTGTGATCATAAGTACTACGATTGCATTCGAAATGATCCACGCTATGAAGCTATCGACCCTGAAGATTTCCCCAAAACTGAGTCCCTCAAACTGACCATCAAACGCACTATGCCCTACTGGAACAATGTTATAATACCACAGGTTCAAATGGGCAAGAGACTCATCATTGCCGCACATGGCAACAGTTTGCGAGGAATTGTCAAGCACTTGGATAAAATATCCAATAAAGATATTATGGAATTGAATCTGCCCACAGGCATACCATTTGTCTATGAGCTAGATGAGTGCTTGCAGCCCTTGGTATCCATGAAATTTCTAGGGGATCCAGAAACAGTTAAGAAGGCAATGGAAACTGTCGCCAATCAGGGCAAGACGAAGCACTAACACAGATGGGGTCACAGGCTATCGAGCTTTAGCCATATCAAGAATAACTGTACACTTGCCATACATTAAGAACAGAAGGTCATAATAATATAAGATTGCTCCATGCACTTGCATCAGTTGAATCTGTTTCAGGAACACAATCAGCAGAAGAATCTGTCACTGTGAATGTCAAGAAGCAAATAAATTTATTTGATTTTAATTGACAATGAAAAGTCAACAAAGGCAGCCCAGCAAAAGCTGGGTTCTTACACATACTCACACTTATACTCATACTGATATTCATATTCATATCCATATTTATTTACGGTCAGAAATCAGACTTCGTCGCAAAGTCTCATTCGATGTCGACGTCAATTTTAATTGCCATATGGGTTCTGCAGTTCTTGGCTCTTGGCTGAGTTGGAATTTTGTGCGCGCGACATTCAAATGGGTCGAATTTTAATTTGTTTAAATGAAATACTCATTTAGGTTTTTATTGACAAACAAATTGAATTGATTGATCTAAATGAATTTATGCGGTCAGCAACGAGCATCTAACAAACGCTGCCCCCAGCTTCCCCAGTTACTTTCACCCCATACCTTGCTCAATGTAGTAGTATTAGCTTTACCAATACTTTGACATTCTCAGTTGTACTCACATTCACACTCATATTCACATCATCAAGAGTCTGTTTGCTCTTCTTGCTTCGAGTAAAAGCCGCCAGGTACCAGACTGAAACCAGACAGAAATATAAGCAACTGTTTTAGCAAATTTCTTTATACATATAGATAAATACTTCAAAATATTGTTAGAGATATAAATTGATAGATTATGGAGATTGTTTAGTTGAAGCTGAGATCTGCAGATAAAGAGTACCATAGATTTAGATGTATATAATAACACGTATGAAGAAAAAATACTTTGATAAACCATCTAAAAATATCGATATTTTAAGTTTGAAAAATCCATAAACATGAATGCTGCCTGGGCATAGCGAGAGGAAATCTAATTGACTGTGAATGAGGATGGACCCTTGATGGGTAAATCAACTATAGTTTCATAGCGAGTAGCCATTGCCATACCTGCAAGTGCTTAGTATTATTCTTTGCCAGAGAATCTATGAAATATTCGCTGCTCGAATGCATATATTTTTTTTTAAATGTAGTATATTATTTATTGACTAAACGCAAGTGTGTACTTTACAACTTTTAATTCTTCTAAATTTTACACTTTTTCGCAACTTGATTAGTGCTGCCAACTTATTCTGTCGTTTCATAATCTGGTCACTCTAATATTTATCGATAATTTTAGAAATCAAAAACCGTAACCAGTAAATTCAAATTTAATTGCTAATACACTTTTCACTTCAACACTAAAATAAAGCACAACAGTTGTTAAAATTAAAAATTGTAGCATTGTGTAGAGTAACGCAGATTTGTAGATCAGTGTAAACGAAGGCAATTGCACTGGGCAAAAGCGTGAGCTTCACATTATTAACTTAATTATGTTACTAGAAAGCGGAGCTTGGAGAAGCGAGCATCTTCAGTTTGGTTCCACTACAAATACGAATGCGGCATAGAAATTGTAGAAACATAAAAATGTTTGCACTTCGTATTTGTCGCACATAAAATCTAATATCGAATTACAGCGCGCAACGAGCGACGTGCAACGCAGCCTAGGCGCTGCAACATGGGGCATGGGCCATGGGGCATGTTGTTGCCTTAGAGGCTGCAGTGTGCGTGTCAGCGCAACTTGGTCTTTCTGTCGCGCTGTCCATGTTGTCTGGCTGTATGGCTGTCTGTCCGTCTGTCTGCCTGCCTGTTGCAGGCGTGCCCGCAGCTAAGTTTCCCCCACCCAGTCCGTACTCCGCCTGTGGCTGCGTCTGTTTTTCTGCCCATAAAGAAACTGAATTGAGTTAAATGTGCGATAAATTGCTTTTTGCATTTATCATGGTGCACAGACTGCACTCCAGCGCTGGAGCCGAGCCAGATCAGGGCCAGAGCCGTGGCTTGGCCTAGGCGCTGTGCCGACTGTGTCGAATATTGAACAAGATTTTTAATTAGCAGCCAAAAAGAAGAAGAAGCGAAATAAAGCAAGAGATACCAGCAAATTCTGAGCCAGAAAGTGTTTATTAGTTGTGCCAGATCAGTCCAAATCCTGTTTAAGGACTTTGCTTATATAGGGCAAGAAGCTGGAGACACGCGTATACACATCTGGATAGCCCTGGGCACAGGTGGCACTGCCATAGGACACAATCCCCACGAGCTGCTGTCGGCTGCCTGACAAGACCAGTGGACCACCCGAATCACCCTGACAAAGAATCAGTATGTAGATTTAGCTCATCAATGTAGACTAAAACCTAATCTCACCATGCATGAGCCCTGGCCAGGCACTGAAAGAGCACAAATCTCGTTGGGTGTGACGCGAAAACCTTTCTGTGCGCATTCCTCGTTCGATATGGTCTGATAGTTGAGCACCTGCAACCGATCCGGCACCTTGGCACCCGAACTGCTCGGCGTGGTGGAACCCCAGCCAGTGATGCGCACAGGTATCTTGCTGCCAATACGCTCAGCGCCACCCAGGCTGATGGTGTCAATCTCGGCGCGATGCAGGGCAAAGGGTGGACTCACCTTTAGCAGGGCAATATCATTGATTATCTTTGGTGACATGGCATACTTTGGATGCACATGCTTCGCCACAATCCCATGCCGCTGGCCTCCCTTCTGCCAGTTTAGTGAGCCACCCAATACGCTAATATCCTCCAGCTTCATCTTCTCCACGCAGTGTGCCGCTGTCAACACGTGCTCCTCGCTGATGATGGAACCACTGCAAAAGTGACGCCAACGACCACGACGTTGCAGCTGCATCGACACCTGAAACGGCACACTTTGATTCATCTGTTGTCCCCCATTGATCCGTTGCTCTGTGTCCTCGTCTGAAGCTGCTAGTGCCACACCCAAGCAGAGATAAGTCAGTAGACCCAATTGGAGGAGCTGTTGATATTTCAGTGGCATTTTGTCAGTTCACAGATATGGAATGTTGCAACACTCCATCAAACGTAGCTTATATAGCATTGTGGGTGGTATCTGTAAGCAAACAGACGAGATTAAGTAAAGAACTTCAAACTGCTGCACGATCTGCAATTTAAATAAAAAACATAAATAAGATATGCCATTTAAATTAGGTCAAGTTCAGACTTTTGATAAGAACAACAACGATAATAATCAAGAAGAAAAAGTACTCATATTTGTGAATACCTTTTCATGTAAATAAATATAATAACCGCATTAAATTGAATGTCAATCGGTCTCATTTGAATTATCGATAAATTCGTGTATAGTTCCGATTCTTTAGGCTCCATTTGATTATTGCTATTCGATATTTCTGTTCTAAATAAATCGAAATACAGAGTGCGAAACATCAAATGCTTTCAGTTCTAAACATTAATATAAATGCTGATTTATTATTTTGATTAAAATATAATGTTCAGTGGGAATACATTATTCCTCTACCAGCACAATTCCTCAACCACTTCTTAAAACTCGACGCTAATAAAATGCATTTTTATCATTGCGACAAATCGCTGCATGCAAATAAAAAAAACAAAAACCTGTCATTGTAATTCCCAGATTTCCTTATACTTTTGTTGATAATATTTTACTTTTAATGTTAACGCCAGGCGGCAAAAGGTACGCTGTGAACAAGTTCAGCAGGCCATCCTGTTCGGCCGCCCGGAACGCCATCATTATTATGACATTTTGGTTGATTGTCCGCCTCATTCGCAGCCTTGTACTTCAGTCAACTTCTGTTGAATTGTGCGTGTGGCCAGCGCGGCAAAGGTTCATTCAAAAAGCAAAACAGAAACCGAAACAAAATAATACAGAAAATATGCAGACTGCAACTTTTATTGCCTACGTTTATTTTTGTGGCTTTGCAGAGAGTCTTCAATGTGATTTATATGTCAGTTTCTTAAAGCAAAGCCGCTTGTTTTATTAGCTGACTTTGGAGTTTACGAAGAGGGCTGAAAATGCAGTAGCCAGTTCTGATTTACAGGTAAGTACTTAATTAACTCTGCTGCACGTGCGCTCTCTAAATTGGTCTTTCTCATTTTTTATACAATTTATTGAGAATTTCTGAAATTCACAAAAGACAGAAACAAATAATAGCATGATATATGTATGAACTTTTAAAGAGCAGTTAATTACCCAGCGTACATTCAAACAGTTTAATTAAATATGCATAAATTAATATCTAACGGATTTTGACATCTTCGAATTATCTTCTACCAGTTGTACTACATTGAAACTCACCTAACTACCTACGTATAGTACGTATTCACATTGGCATTCGTATTCACGTCATATTTACGAGTTGCACCTGGAACCAGATGTTACTTACTTTCTGGCATATATTTTGGGAGAGGAAAGCAGTAGGAGGGGATGGGAGTCTCCCTCTGGGATCCACTAGCGAATTCAGTACCAAAGCAACTAATTTACATATTATTAAGATGATTATTCAATATTTTAGCCAAATTTAGATTCTTCATTTTTTATCGTCGATAGAGCTAGAGTCGGGTGCAACCACCAGCAAGAGACGCTGTACTTATTCTTCGACATATACAACAACAGCAGGAAAGTCGGGCTCTTGAACTTATGAATAGTGTATCATCTGCGACGCAGTTAATAAGTCGGGCATTCCCAACATAATAACCTGCATCTAACGGCAGCAACCAGTTCTCAGTCTAACTGCTAAGTACTACTCCCTGTTGAGTAAACGTGAAATTCAAGCATGACACCATTATAAATTTTGTAAACAATAAATATAATAGAAGTAAACAGATTGGTGCATATAAAAACCCCGGCACGATCAAAATCTTCGCATTGTCTAAAAATATTCTTGCGCGAATGGTTCATCATGTTGGCTATTCAATTGTGGATTAGTATATTATTAACAGTATGGATCTATGTGCTTTGGACCCGTCGAAAGTATTACCGATTAATACTAAAGACTCCTGGGCCGATTGGATATCCGATAATTGGAAATCTCAACAGACTGTGGAAAAGCAAAGGTGGCTAAACATGTGGAAAACAGAGGCATATTAAATCATAAACATGCCATTTTTCAGGATTTCTTGCTGAGATTATACCAGAAATGATAAAATCATATGGATCTGTTTTCCTGATGTGGCTGGGTCCAATACCCTTATATGTTGTGGGTGACCCACAAATAGCACAAGAAATACTAACTGCAACCTCGGACAGAGGCAACTTAGGTATTGATTTATTGAGAGAAGCAACGGGTAACGGATTTATGAGTATAAATGGTATTTATCTTGGCTGATTATATTTCTAAATTAGATTTCTAACTCAAGCCAATATACTCTTCAAGGTGCGGAGTGGACTATTCATCGCAAGGCCTTGAATCCGGCCTTTAGTCACAATGTGTTAGTGAGCTTCCTACCTATATTCAATAGTGAAGCGACCATATTACTCAAGGAGCTGAATGAGCTGGTTGGCAACGGTGAGCACCAATTGCGCTCGATTTTTGATGGCTTTACCGTAAGAACTGCGACTCGTAAGTATAGTATATTGTTATTATAATATTAAAAATTAAATAACCTAATATTTATCAAGAAACCACTTTGGGAAGTGATATCAAACAGGAAGAAATATTTAAAGACAAAACTTTAATGGAAAGTTATTGCACGTAAGTTTGACTAATGTGTGAAAGAAGTTCAATTCAAAATCGATATACATATATTTTAGACTCACAAAGCTTGGAATGCACCTGTTAATTCACCCATGGGATAAGTTTACTTCAGTCGCCACTCGGTTTAAAACTGCACGAGCCCATGTTAGAAACTTGATTAAAAAGGTTTGATGAACATTCCTTTATCGATTTATTTTTAAAAGTATTAATACGTTATTCTTTCTAGGTGGTCGACAAGAAGTTGAATGCAGATCCGACGTCACCTGAGAAAAATAAAAATACCTTTATAAACCTAGCCATAGAGCAGTATAAAAACAAAGCCTTCAGCTATCAGGACTTGCAGGATGAGGCTCACACAATAGTCGCTACGGCATCCGATACAACCGCATGTGTTATTAACAACACTTTGATTCTTTTAGCCATGTATCCTGAATACCAAGAAAAGCTTTTTGATGAAATCCAGTCAGTATTCCCTCCAACTGGTGACTTCGATGTAACCTATGAAGATCTACAGAAATGTGTTTACCTGGACATAGTTCTAAATGAGAGTATGCGGGTTTATCCCGCATTTGCACATGCAAAACGAATATTACTTGAAGATCTCAAGTTATCAAACGGAACTGTTCTCCCAGAAGGTATTCCTATTGTAGTTTATCTTTACCTCTTACACCACAACAAGGACATATGGGGCCCTAATGCCGATATATTCAATCCTGAGAATTGCTTGCCTCAAAAATTGGAGGACATGCATCCCTACGCCTTTATGCCATTCCTGAAGGGAAAGCGAGGCTGTATTGGTAAGTCGCTTCTTAAATTTACGATTGTAATGTTATTAACATTACGTATTACAGGTTTAAAATATGGATGGCTATTATTAAAAGTCACATTTGCCAAAATATTGAGAGACTATAAATTCACCACCACATCTCGACCGGAGGAATTGGTTGTCTCCGATAGTTATTCCCATAAATTTCAAGTGGATCCGAGTTTAACTGTTATAAGACGTGCTTAAATTTTTGTTATTTTTAATTAATTATTATGAAAGTAAATTTAATTTAATTTCTGTTTAAAGATTGTGTGTGATTATTGAGTGTGAATTTCCAATAGATAAAACCAGAAAGTATTGTATGATTATAATATCAAAGCTTAATAATTAAGCACATAATTTATAGCACCTGTTGTCAATTTTATGAAGTGTAAACCGGAATGCTTTTATATTAATATCATTTAAATAATGACTTCAACTCGAGTTGAACTTAATCTATACATTTAAAAAGCTTAAAGCACATAAAATACAATTATACTATAAAATTCATAAATCCATGCTTTTATTTATTATATATTTTAGTATTATCATATTAATAGCTCATCTATAAATGAATCTTAGCTAACTTTGCTCCTGTGGGACACGAGTGACTCCTGCTGTTACTCCATGCGTGCCGGAATATCATAAACGCATCGCAGCTCTACTCAATTGAAACTGAGCTCAACTTGGGCTTGACAGAAGCGCCTACCTGTTGTCATCAATTAGGTAACAAGCTCACGCGACTGATAAATATTATACGTATTCACATTGGTATTCGTATTCGTATTCGTATGCGTATTCATATCAGGAGAGGGGTATCAGGCACAGTAAGCATATCTACAAATGCTCGGGCTGTTCGCTGTGACCAGATCTCTTATCTGATTTGCAAATAAAAATGTATTTCACTTGGCCCCCAGATGCTGTACTCATAATTTATAGGTATACCTCATGTGAAGGGGGGATCGAGGCTGAGAGGTGGTAGCGACTTATGGTGCTGGCGAATTAAGTACTAAAATAAACGACCAATTTACTGATTATGCAAAACATGCAATTAATTTTCCACTCCACAGTTGTTTCATACTACGAGTGAAGTTAAACTTGTTAAAGAGAGAGAATGAGTGGAAAATTAATTGGCACTGCAAATGGAAAATTTATTTGGGTTAGTTACTGTCAACTGGAAATTAGCATAGAGGCAGCAATAATTAATTAGGTATAGTTTTAAAAGAAATTTATTAGTTATAGGTTTAAATACACAACTCTATGTATTGATTTTTGATATACAAAATTTAGTCTCTCCCAGAGACAGAGGCACTTCTTGAAGGCACTAAAGCTGTTCCAGGTAATGACACCTCCTACAGCAGCAGCCAAATTGAAACGACAAGCGCAAAGACACAGACCAGTAGAGCCAGACTGGGCCAAGGGAATGGAGGAGCAAGCAGAGTTAGCAAAGGAAGTGACTTCAGGTTGATCAGTCTACAGTTTTAATCAATGAATAATTTAAATATTCCGATTAAACAAGCTGCTGCTGGTGCTGGTGCTACTCCTTCTCTGGCTCCGGCTTGATACATTTCTTTTAATTCCTTATTGTGAGCAGAGCTGGAGTGGCATGGCTGGCTGGATGGCAGACAGTCAATTGGGAGCAGTTGGCAATCAACACCTTTTGGGGTTTAGCTGTTGGCTATCTGCGTTCAGCTCACATGTTCGATGCAAATCAAGTTGAAGCTGCTGGGCGGGCACAGAGCACACAGGTTGTGGCTACCATGCCATGTGTCAGTTCCGGCCAGATTGTATCCAGCTAATGAATCATTTTACAGACCATGCGCCTACCCAGAACTGTGTGTGGCAACTGGCAACTGGCGCAAATTAATTATGCACACCTTTGGGATTCTGCGTTTTTACTGGGGAGTCGATCCAACTCCGACTGCACCATGTTGAGGTCTTGATCTTTGGACCATTGTGTTAATTGTTGTTGCTGCCTCCGCAATGCTGCCTAGTACGAACCGATTTGAACTTGAAATGGCTTTATTATTTTGGCCACAAGTTTCTCGATCCCACTCCGTCTTGCCTTGCCTTGCCTTGGCGCCCTTCGTGCCAGCATTTGTTAATTGGACCACCCTGGCAATAACAGGAGCGTGACAGGACTTATCTCTGGATTTTATTTTTAGCTCATGCATATATAATTTGCATGCGAGTTCCTTGAGTCCGTTGACAGGTTAATCCCTATGTAAACTCATTAAGCTTTGTTTTGCTGCAAATCCAATTAAGTACATGTATATTCCAATGCCTTGAAAATTGTATTGTATAAACGTACTCATTTGAAATTTTCTACTTTGTTTCAAATAGATTTGTGTATGATGGTATGTATTTACTTTATTTTGAACACACATGAATTTTTGTTAGGTATACCACAATGGCCTGGAATTATCGATAACTTTGAACACTTTTAACGGCGATGTTCCATGACGATATAACACAGTGATATTTACCATAAAGATATACTTTATGCAAATACTAATATGATAAAAGCTGACTTAACACTATTAATACCTAATCTCCAAGTAGTACATCTATTGCTACATACGAGTTTATAGACCAAGAACTCTCATCATGGTTAACATACAAGTTTATCGACTGAATGCCAGACGACCTTGTTACGCATTACTATGGGGTCAGACCGCCCACAGGTAATGCTCTGCATGATACTCGATAATATTCTAATGAGTGCAACAACGAGGTATATAAAGCTGCAGAACCAACTTCTAAACCAATTGCCAGCAATGGAAGCAAGAATTGTATTATCTCTGCTACTTGGCGGATTGTCAGTGCTACAATTGACAAGTGGAAAAGCTACAGGAAAACCTATTGATTGTGAGTATGGAAAATTCATAGTGCAGAGATCATATTCCAACCTGTACTCCTGCCAGTGGATGCCTATTTCGAGAGCCTGGATGAGAATTCACAGGAACGTGTGGTTGGCGGTTACGATGTGCCGGATGATGAGTATGTGCCCTACCAAATATCCATGCAGTACCTCACGCGTAACGGAAAGCAGCGTCATTTCTGTGGTGGTTCTCTGATAGCTCCAAACCGTGTGTTAACTGCGGCACACTGCGTCAATGGCCAGAATGCCAGTCGCATGAGCATTGTGGCTGGTATACGGGATCTCAATGACAACACTGGCTCTCGCTCGCAGGTACAGTCATACGAAATGAACGAAAACTACCAGGAGTTGGTCACTAGCGACATAGCCATACTTAAAATAGATCCACCCATCGAGGTGGACGGCAAACGTGTTACCCTCATCGATGTGAGCAGCAATGAGTTGGTTGGTGCCGATCAAGAAGTCACGCTTACAGGTTGGGGATCTGTATTTCATTTTGGCACTGGTCCCTTTGCCAAGTATCCAACAGTTCTGCAGAAACTTTCCTATAAAACGCTGGAAAATATCAAATGCAAAGAGACCATGACACAGCTGACGGATACAGAGATTTGTGCCCTGGAACGCTTTGGCAAAGGAGCCTGTAATGTGAGTGAAATAAGGATTTTTTTTTTATTTATGCAATAACTTATTTTTTTTGCAGGGTGACTCGGGTGGTCCTTTGGTAATGGCGAATGGTGACTCCCTTAAACAGGTGGGCGTTGTGTCTTATGGTACGGCTTTCTGTGCCTCAAATAGCCCGGATGTTTATACGCGTGTCTCCATGTTTGACACTTGGTTAAAGGATCGCATGGGTTAAATATTTTAACATTAGCAATAACACCAATAAAATAAATTTTAAATGCAACGTACATATATACAAGTGTTATTTGCAAGCAGTTTAAAGCAGTTCGAGCAGTGCAAATGTTAAAACGCAACCTGTCGAAAAGTATTGCATACTTTCAAGCTGATCGATTATTGCTTCCACAGCAATTAATTTTTTTTCAGCCAATGAAATTGATCAACTAGTAAAAACCTAGTTTATAAAACAAAAACAACTCATTTTAAAACACACATTGCAATAATATCAAGAATGTTGACTTATGTTTTTTGGCAAAGCATTTCAAGCAGATACCTAGCAAACAGTGCACTTGGCAAAGTATTGCATACTTTTGGGGGCCAGATTAGTCGCAGAGAAATATGTATGTCGCAAAGAATATTCGAAATGAATTCGTTAAAAAAAGTTTATTTATAAATAGATATTAGATAAATAAAATTCAATTTTCAATTATTTAGTTCGTCTATTTGATTTCATACCGTAAATGCAAATGCAGAAAATACATTCTTAATATAAGATTTATTTTTTTTAATTGTTTCCTAATTTAAACTATAGATTTGCTTTAATAAACCTGATAGTTTCGATAGACGTGAAAAGGATTACGTGGCTGGCTAACTGCTAAGTAAACGGGTCTTCTATATTTACTTCTTCCCACAATTCTTTCACCTGGCTTATTAGGGTGCTGTAAAAGATCTTGCCTTCCGGTAATAATATCCTGACCATCCCCATCGTATGCCACATTTTCATTTGAATTTCGCTCATCGATATATGCTTCCACATCGTCCTCAATGTCATCTTGTTCATCTGGATTAGGTTCGTTCCCGTCTGTGACCTCGTCTGTAGGTACATCTTCATCCTCTCCTTCGTCGTGCTCACTATTAACAGACTCTTCATCTTCAGTTGATGCTTCTGAATATTCTTGATTTATATCGTTATGGTCACCAGAGTGAGCACTATCCAATGATGTAGTGCTGATTAATTTTGCAGCCGTTAAGTTATCAGTATTTTGCTTATCCAGTACGTCGGGAACTTCTGGAACTTTTGGAACCTCTGAAACTTCTGGTACTTCAGGAACTTCCGGAACTTCTGGAACCTCTAGAACTTGTGGAACATTCGGAACTTCTGAAACCTCCAGAACCTGTGGGGTTTCAACAACTGGTGGTGGTGGTGGTGGACCTGGAGGGCCTGGTGGGCCTGGTGGACCTGGTGGGCCTGTTGGTGGGTGGTGGTGGTGATGTGGTGGGCCTGGTGGATGTGGTGGGCCTGGTGGATGTGGTGGACCTGGTGGTCCTGGTGGATGTGGTGGCCCTGGTGGATGTGGTGGACCTGGTGGATGTGGTGGCCCTGGTGGATGTGGTGGGCCTGGATGATGTGGCTTATGTGGTTTATGCGGTTTATGCGGTTTATGCGGTTTATGCGGTTTATGTGGGTGGTGTGGGTGGTGATGGGGGGGATGATGATGGTGATGATGGTCTCCAGGCCAAGGCACAACTATTGGTCCTGGCGGGTGTGGATGAGGATGGTAGGGCGGTCCTGGAGGACCTGGAGGTCCTGGGGGTGGTCCAGGAGGTGGTATAGGCCATGATGGTGCAGCTGGGCCAGGTGGACCGGGAGGTCCTGGTGGTCCTTGATAACCTGGTGCGCCTGGAGCTCCTGGAGAACCGGATGATCCTGGTGGGCCTAACGAACCCTGCGACCCAGGAGTTCCAGGTGAACCGGGGGATCCTTGAGAGCCTTGCGAACCCTGAGCTCCGGGAAGACCTTGTGAGCCTTGAAGTCCTTGCTGTCCGGGCAAACCTTGAGGTCCTTGCGTGCCCTGAGGTCCCTGTGCGCCAGTGGCGCCAACTGGTCCCTTGTCTCCTCTCTCTCCCTTTTCACCTTTCTCGCCCTTCTCTCCGGTATCACCTTTATCTCCTTTGGCACCAGGATGTCCAGGTTTTCCCGGGGCACCTACAAATAAGGACACATTGTATTAATTTGAAACTAATTAATCGAAATTTAACACATACCGTCCTTTCCATTAGTACCCGGTGGTCCAGGTGGCCCTGGCGGACACTTGCATGGTGGCGGATGGTGATGGCTTGGTGGATGATGATGACTTGGCGGATGTGGTGGCGGTGGTGGAGGCCCCGGTGGGAACGGAAATGGTGGCGGTGGATAGAAAATTGGCGGTGGCTTGTATATCACTTTTGGTGGAGCTGGTGGTGGTGCCGGTGCTGGAGGCGGAGCCGGAGCTGGAACCTGAATGGAGAGCAATCGAGCAACATCCTGATTGCCGTGTACCTTGCGAGCCGAAGAGATGCCGCTGCCACTGATCGACAGACCTAAGATCAAGATGAAATGCAGATTAAAATCTGCTGAGAATCAAGCAATAGACTAGTAGGTTTACCAAGGCAGATAAGCGTTACGAGCAGCTCCATGGCCCGAACTAAAATGGTTCTATCATCAGGTAATTGATCTCT
The DNA here is from genome assembly GCA_035045005.1 of Liodrosophila aerea. NCBI lineage: Eukaryota > Metazoa > Arthropoda > Insecta > Diptera > Drosophilidae > Liodrosophila > Liodrosophila aerea. The sequence goes on from JAWNNL010000154.1 coordinate 473,713, forward strand.
TTTATACGAAAACCAGAAAAAGAGGAAAAGAAAAATGTGTATTCTAATAAAATCACTTTCAAGAAATTAAATCCAGAATCCAGAATCCAGAAATCCAAGGAACCGTTAAGCATAATATCCATCAAATGCTAAGCATTAATGCTTATTTTATTATCTTACTGTTGTTTATTTTTTTTATAGTTCTGTTGGCGAAATATATACGTTATATATTCTGAAGCATCAAGAAATAGCTGAACGAGCTACACAAACAGGTTGTTGTCCTCACCAAGGCACGATTTGCAAGTGCCAAATGTGATAAGAATCAAATTACTGCATAAACCAGCCAAGTATGTGGGTCATGCCGATCGAAGGTGTTCCTAAGATCAACATTCATATATCAGTTGGGTTTGAATATCATCAGAATGATATGCAAATGACACTAACTATAAAACCATACGATGTGTGTCAATCAATAGAGAATATACTATGTAATAATTATGGCCAATTTGTATACATTTTTATGGGACTTGACAGAATACATGAATGGCAGGCAAATCTTTGTAGAATGAATGGCGTAGGCGCCGCTACGATTGTTCTTTTCTGAATAAAAGTATTCATTTTTTATTGAGTGAGCACTCGTAAGCACGTGTCAAGCAGCACAATAGCTGTGAATGGAACAACTAATATAAAGGGTGCATTCTAAGATACAAAGCGCTCTTCGAATAATAGACTCAAGGTCAGCCCAAAGGGCATTATTAATATTCTGATAACTTTTAGCTAAACATGTGATTCAAGTCGTATTTCATTAATTTACAATTGTTATTATTGACATTCTATTCTTGGTATAATTACATCCCGTAATTTCTTATGATCTTTATCTTTTAGCTTCCTCTTAGGCGGTCCAGGTGGACCGTTTGGACAGGTGCATCCTGGTGAACAGTATACCGGTGGTGGATAGTAGAGTGGTGCTCCTTTGCACCAGTTCTATTGAGAACAACCTAACAAAGTTATCTTACCCCTAACTCTTTTTGACCGAACTCATACTTAAACAACAGCCAATGCTAATTTATAAAAATAATTTAGAGAAATGTATATTAAATATTTCAAAATGTGTAAACACAACTTAGGCAAAATATTGTTATCAACTGTTAGATGGTAAAACCGTAAATATTTTTATTTTTATTTAATTGACTGCTTTTTGTACGATTGTTCTCGTTTTGACAGAACAAAGAGCAACACCCAAATTACGAATATTCAAACTATTCATTTTAACAAATATTCACAAGTCTAGTTTTTAGCTATCCGTTAGTTTTGGCATAACTGTTCTTGCCCGAAATAACAAAAGAATGGTCTTCAGTGATGAGTGGTGAGTCATACCGCAACTTGTGTCACTCCATCAATAAAAGTATATAAATTATTATATAATATTGCTGTAATTATCTGTCGATTTATTTAATTTATGCAGTTTTTGGTATACAGTAAGCTTTATTAGATACATATCTTGAGAGTCGTTAGATATATACATATGCACATATACATATATCTTGGCAGTTTTCTACTATACTATTGCTAATTTGAATAAATATGTATTCAGAGGCAGCAGAAGGCCTCTTTGTTGAGATATTCTGAATAGGCAAATTGATTTTTATGGGCTTGAGATTAGGGCTTTACGAACTTCAGGCAGCAGTTCGTAAAATAAGCAACATTAACCCATATAAAGCTCACAGCTCACAGTGAAAGTATTAGGCTCGTCTCTACTAAACATTATCAGTCGTGCAAATCTATACGGCTTCCATTTTTAAATTTTTTTTATTAGATGTAATGAAGTACTTCCTTGGTGTAGCATTTAAATTTTAAGTAAACTGTTTTAATAAACATACATTTGGTGATAATTTTATAGTATAACTATTTTTACAAACATATTATTTAAAAACAATAAACAAGAATCGCATTTATTTTAAAATTTGTTGTTACATCAGATTACACAATTGATCATCTCTCTAGGATAGATTAGCGTTTAAAGATACTTCAACTTTAAATAAAAGACCTTATTTTGTTTAATATAAATTACTTAATTTATACAATAAATATGATTACATTAAAACAATTTACTAAGAACACAAACAAGTATTTTCCAGATTTGATTTTATCCAAGGAATAAATTTACTTATACGCGTATAAACGCCAGGATATCCCTCGCGTCCACATCCAACACCCCAGGATACAACACCTACTATAAAATATTTAACTCCATTTGATAACAATAGGGGTCCTCCACTATCCCCTTGACATGAATCCATGCGGGGTCTTCCAGCACACAGCATTGTCGGTGTTATGCGAGTACTTTTGTATTTTTGATTTCGGCATTCAGCAAGCGACATTATGGGAACTTTCACTTGATTCACAATTGAGGGCAACTCTCCGCCCTCAGAAGTTCGGCCCCATCCAACTACTGTTCCGATTCGACCTGGAACATATGGAAAACATACTGTATGTTGCATATGATTTGAAATGGGAATCATAAAAATTGTATATATACCTGCGGGATCATAATTATAACGTGGTAGACAAACTGGTTTAATAATTTTGGAAAATACTATCGGTTTTCTTAGCCTTAGTAACGCTATGTCATTATTATAGGTATCCGGATCAAAGTTCTTGTGTTTGATTACAGCAGTTATAGCTCTTTGAATCGCGCGTGACTCCGATGTTATTTCCTGATCATGATCTCCAAATATAATTCTGATTTTTGATCTGCGCAGCTTTTTAATGCAATGAGCTGCAGACAGAACATAATCTTTAGTTAGCAACGATCCTCCACAGTGAAACTTCCCATCGTATATAATGCGTGCCATCCATGGATACTGGTTTACTCCAGTTGGTTTTCCTCCCACAATTCGTATTTCTTCATTCGAATATCCGCAATCTACAAATAAAATAATCATTAGCGATAAGCAACACGATTTGAAAGCTGTTTCTTAAAAGAATCCCAGCCGTTGTAAGAGCTACACATACCAAATATGTTATAGGTATCAAAAGTACTTTTGAGTCAAGTGCGCTCGACTGCAGTCTTGCATTTGTAAATTCGTTTTGTATAAACTTACCACAATCACAGGTAGCAACATTATTGTTCTCAGTATAATCAGGTTCATCGTCTGTTTCAAGTCCGAATGCATTTGAGACTCCGGAACTTATTCTAAAAATAGTGTCGAAGAGAAATTTACCGGTTCTATGCGAACTGTTGTTATAAAGGGTCTGATTTGATAGGGAAATATTGAAACTCATAAACTGTTCATCACATGCAACACCTTTAATAACACTCAGCATTAGAATAACTATGCAATATGTAATATTCATTGTTATAATATAGTAAACATGTTTTCTAACTGGTCGATAACAGCTTGATTTCAATGAAATATGCAATATTCTATGTGTAAATAGTGTCACCTAAAATGTGTTAAAGAAAGAGAGCTGACAATAACGTAGAGTACGAACCGAATTCAAACATAAACAAGTTGGGGATTTCACATGTATGTAAATTATACTTGGGTATCATTGATATTGTCACTTTTTTGTTCTGATACGAGCATTTATATTTTATTTTATATTCATCTTCATTTAGTCAAAATATAAACAATTTATTAGATTATTATTTATAATTTCTAATGCACTGCAGCCCAACATTTCGATAAATAAAAGTTATTTGACTACAATCCCAAATTGGGCTACCAGGGCTGCAAGCTCGAGTATAGTTTGTACGATCAGCTGATTGTGAAAAAAGAAATCTATCACTTAAGACACTGTAGTCTTTTGTATAACAGAATTTAATACACAGTTTGTTTTCCTGTTTTTTATTTAAACAATCTATTATTACGACAAAAATGTATACAAATGATTTAAAGGCGATGCTTTCGCGAGAGTGTACGTTCTATATCTCGTATCTTTTGCTTCTTCGACTGCATTACAGTTGAAGGCAGTGCGTAAGATTCAGCCTCATTTTTGTCTGCTGGAAAATCTTTGGTATCAAAATTATATTTATCGTTTGAATTTGCCAACTGTTTTCGAAACGTAGCAGCACTAAATGAAATTCGAGCCTTTGGATGTGCTGGAGGTAACCACGATACTTTCTGAGTAGTTGAATTATAGAAATAATAGCATCCGCATCCATTGTCGTAAATTTCCTTCCAGTCAGTGCCAAGTGGATATTTGCGAATTAATCGTTTATACCGCTTAAGATACTTTTCACTTGCTGCTGGGCGGCCATTTCCCCATCTATTTACGCAGTATAGAGTACAGGTGTGCCATATATTATAGGTATTCGGGCACAATTTAAATCCATGAAATGAATCAGTAACTCCTAGGCGTTCCTTTATTCTGTCTGGCCACAAGTTTTCATTTCTAGACGTGTGTTTCAAATGAACATCATCTATAACGTTTGTCCCTGGTTCATTTTTATCGTCTTCATCGTAATTTTCAGCAATTATTTCCTCAATTGTCTCAGAGGCACGTTTTTGGGCTAAAGAAAAAAACAAATAATTAGTTATTCGGAAATTTTACAAACAGTTGCCCGGTAGATGCACATATAACCACAAATATATGTACATATTTACATTATTGCAGCGAATATGTATAATATATATGTTTATTGCACGGTATTACCTTTTTGTTTAGCAAGAAGCCCACGTGAAGCCAAGCGTTGCAATAAAGTCGGAGGTAAACTCATTTTATAGAACTTCTGCTTGCAAATGATGAATAATGTTGTTTTTCTTTTTTGATTAGAGATGAACCTGACGATGAGATGTACATACGATTACTTATCGCAACTACCTAATTAATCGATATTTAGTCACGAAACATATCGATATTTGGCAACCATTTTTACTTATCGAAAATAAAGGGATTTTTTGGTGTATTTTTAAAATCGTTATAATTTGAATTTAAATGCTAATATCGCCTGCTCAATTTAAGTGCATTGCTTTATTCATCCATTTTCGAGTTCGCGCCCAAGTTTTGAAAAATTATATTCGTTCATAATTTTATTTGCATTTTATTTAGTAAAAGTTATTTTAAAAATTTATGGTTTGAATTAATTATATCATAAATAATGTTTTAAATGGCATGGTATCAAAAACAATCCTTATATTTTTTATTGATCCTTTCGGTTTAGTACTCGTCACCATCATCAATTTCGCCAGTAGAATCGATTCCAACTTCTTCATAATCCTTCTCGAGTGCAGCCAAATCTTCTCGAGCCTCAGAAAATTCGCCTTCTTCCATACCCTCACCAACATACCAGTGCACAAAGGCGCGTTTTGCATACATAAGATCAAACTTATGATCCAAACGAGCCCAAGCTTCAGCAATGGCTGTTGTATTGGACAACATGCAAACTGCTCGCTGAACCTTAGCTAAATCTCCACCTGGAACCACAGTGGGTGGCTGATAGTTAATACCCACCTTAAAGCCAGTTGGACACCAGTCTACAAACTGAATTGAACGCTTGGTTTTAATAGTAGCGATTGCAGCATTCACATCTTTTGGCACCACATCACCACGGTAGAGCATGCAGCATGCCATATACTTTCCATGCCTGGGATCACACTTAACCATCTGGTTAGCGGGCTCAAAACAGGCATTAGTTATTTCGGCAACAGTTAATTGCTCATGATAAGCTTTTTCAACGGAAATTACGGGAGCATATGTGGCCAACGGGAAATGAATGCGTGGGTAGGGAACCAAATTGGTTTGAAACTCGGTTAAATCTACATTGAGCGCTCCATCGAAGCGCAACGAAGCTGTTATTGAGGAAACAATTTGACCAATTAACCGATTTAGGTTCAAGTAGGTAGGTCTATCGATGTCTAAATTGCGACGGCAGATGTCATATATGGCCTCGTTGTCAACCATAAATGCACAATCCGAGTGCTCCAGAGTGGTGTGGGTAGTCAGAATAGAATTGTATGGTTCAACTACTGCTGTCGAAACCTAGAAATTAAAAGAAAAGTTCCATTAAATACAAAGAATCATTTAATTTCCTTAAGAGGGAAAATGCTCTATATGTATCTACAAATATGACCATATATGTATGTCTACATGACCATGTATGTACATATGTTTAACTGAAAAAAATTAGTACGAAATTTTAAAACAACATTACAAAAATTATATTATAAATGAAATATTTGAGAATGTTTTTAAAATGTAATTCGTAATTCGATACTAAAAATACTTTTTGAATTTCTTTTAATTATAAATATATTTAATTAAATATATTAAAAAATTGGTTACAATACATACTTGTGGAGCAGGATAGATGGAAAACTCTAGTTTCGACTTCTTTCCGTAATCCACGGATAGGCGCTCCATGAGTAAGGAGGTAAACCCAGATCCAGTACCTCCGCCGAATGAATGAAATACTAGAAATCCTTGAAGACCAGTACATTGGTCAGCTAATTTGCGAATCCGATCTAGTACTATATCCACGATCTCCTTTCCAATAGTGTAGTGGCCACGAGCATAATTGTTGGCAGCATCTTCCTTACCAGTAATCAACTGTTCAGGATGGAACAGCTGTCTATAGGTACCGGTTCGTACCTCATCAACAACAGTCGGTTCCAAGTCAACAAACACAGCCCGTGGTACATGTTTACCGGCGCTAGTTTCGCTAAAGAACGTATTAAACGAATCATCACCGCCACCAACAGTTTTATCGGAGGGCATGTGGCCATCTGGCTGGATTCCATGTTCCAAGCAGTATAACTCCCAGCAGGCATTACCAATCTGAACACCAGCTTGTCCAATATGAACTGATATGCATTCCCTCTACAATAAGATTTTAAACATACGATATTTAATACTTAAATGTAAAAAAAAAAAAGATGTTTTTAATTTATTAAATTTACGATCATTCCTTATTCCTATTTTATTTTAAATATTTGTCTAAAAATAATCATTTAACGGTTTATACCGATTTTTCATATTGGATTTATCGAGAGCACCAGTAATATTTTTCGAAGGACGAAATCTCCAGAATAAAACTGATATTTCTGCTAGCTTTCTCCGATCGGTTGCAATATCTAATTCTTTTAATGTGACTCACCATTTTTATAGTCCTCGTAATTATCCGACCTTTTGTTTGTAATGTAACAAAGCTGGAAATTCACTAAGCAAAACTTGCGTCTGCAAGTCTTTTTATAGGCCACAAGTTTCTTCATTGGATAGCTTTGGTGTTCTTCTACACATGTGTGTGCGAGGGAAGCTATGAAAATTCGTGAGTACAAACGAAAGTGAACTGAAAATTATACACTAGCCATGTTAATAACCAAATTGTATCGTCCTCACAGAACGGTATTCCAATTACAGAGCTTTAAGGTTTAATAAGATCGATAGAATGAATTCGTCCTAATCGGCATTATATATTTTATAAGTATGTAAAACTAACTTTTTTCGGTATAAAGCTTATTACAAAGAATCGGTTCTATATGACTTCTTATATTAATCCATACATATAACCCAACACTATAAGACGGAAAAGTAATTATTAACTGTAAGAATAATAAATCCTGAACCCAACGAACACAACATTACAGGTATTAGTTATCGATTCCGCTAAATAAAAAAGAACATTCGAACTAATAGAATACATTATAACGTTCTTACCAACAAACATCAGAAAAACTTCAGTAATGATTTATCGATAGGCAGACGTGAAACAACAGCTGATTGTTGAATACCACTTGAAATTTTTAAAATGATTAAAAATCATTTTATAATTGATTATAACAGATGGTCAATAATAATAGTAATAAATATCACAAATTTTTTCGATGCAAACATTAACATTATAATCCAAAATTGCCTTGTTAAAGTCCTTAAAAAATATATCGATATATTTATTTATATTTTATAAGTGATTGTCATGCCGAATAAGTATATAATTTTAAGATTGTTTTGTTTTACATGAAATTGTAAATATAAAGTATCTCAATTAGTGTTCTAACCCAGAGCTATTTATTTTCTGGTTAATATTACGAATACGAATAACTAGTATTTTATATTTATTATTTATCGAATGCGTCCCTTCAAAACCAAATGCGTGCTTCGATATACGAAACATGCATAATATCGATTACTCGCAGTCTCCATCTCTAAAGTAATCAGAACTTTTATGGCATCCCTATTTTTAGTTTTTCTGAGTTGAAATGAAAATTGAAGTTCCGCATAAGAATATCTAAGTAAATTTTACAATGGTTTCTATGCAATTTGTTTTGCAACCACTTCCTGGCACAGATGATCAATTTATTGAAAGGTATGTGCTTTATCTATAAATATCTGTTAATGGCGAATAATCTACATATGTCCATGCGTACATACATACATAAATGTATATACACGCTTCAATGCGTATATAAGCAGTCATGTTCATCTGGACATTTTCAACACATGTACATACATTATTGTCTATATAACATGCTTGTGTGCACGTGTATATAAATTTGTGCATATACTACAATGCGCACATATTGGGAACACTGTAATTTATTTAATTAAGATGGCACTTATGTATTATTTGAAAGAAAAATCTGGCATATGTAAAATGTAATTTCGTGCAATTTCAACTAATGAGTGCATTCATTATACATACGTACACACATGTACATGTGTTCGTTACTGTGTTAGTATTGGTATTTTGTATTGCCAGACTTCATCTATTAAAATGTGCTGTGGATGCCTGAGTAATACATCAAGTGCAATATAGACGCGTGAATCTCGGCAAATATGAACTTGTACATATGTATATGTACATACATACATATGAAAATAACTAGAGGCAACAAATTTGGCGTTTTTGCGCATACAAAAGTGAGTGTATGTGTACACAATAAGAAATTTTCATTGAAATCGTAATACGAGAATAACTTTTGTTCTGCAAAGAATGTCTAATGATTATTGTAAACGAGAAGGGAGTACCTATAGTATCATCTGACGTACGTATACATGTGTGTGTTTTTATGTTGCCGTTGTATCCCATGCCTTTAACTTGATGTACGCATGTATGGGTACGTACATGTGCCAATGAATTCGCCAAGTGTAACCATCTCTCACATAAAATGTAAAACTCTTAAACCGTCCGCGGTGTAATCCCAGTCATTTGTCGATCAGTAAAAGTATCGGCTTCGATAAACAGAGGTGATTTATTTTCAAGCGCTTCAAAATATACTTTTTGAATTGATTATTAAGCAAAGGAATAAAAACTTTTTAAGATATGCTATTGAGTTAAATACCTTCAGGAATACCTTTGCGACTAAATTTAAACTATCGATAAAGACTTAACATTAGCCGCGCAGTTTTTTAATTTTGGTCACCTGTCTTCAACATATTGATAGCAATAGTAGCAGCGGAAAAGTATATACATACATTATATATTTATTGGCAAGCCACCTGCATCCGCTTTTCTATACACATAACCATAACCCCGCTTTCTTACAAATCGATAAAAACGCGTTGGGACACATTGTTAAATCCACACTTAATCTGCGCTTAGATTTTCATCAATCATAAACATATTTAACATAAATATTTATATATTTTTTATATCTTAATCTTAACAAATCTATTTGACAGAATCCGTGAAGTTTCGGATAAAGTGAACCGATTTGGGTCCGGTTCCCACAGGATATTTGAGCAATTAAAAATTCCGGTAAAGGAAGTTGTAATTGGACCAAGTCATATTGGAGTTCTTCTGGAAGATGGCAAGGCATTTCGCGTGGCTTTTTCTATAAACTCTGAAAAGCTTGATTTAACAAAATCTGATAATAAATGGTATGTATTAACTACAGTTATACTTTCTAATTTGATAATTATTAATTTGGAATCAATTTAAAGTGCACCACCGGGTGGCGTAGCGGCAACAAATGCTCCAAAGGCACCGTCATCGTCAAGGCCCATGGCTCGTTCTAGAGCTCGACTTCTCCGGGCAACTGGAAGAACAAGCACTAGTGGGCAAGGGTCTGGATCGAGAAGCACAGGTGTAATTATTGGAGGAGGTACGTCCAATCGACCTCTTGTTACCGTACCGGCTACTTACGTACCGGAAGAGCTTATATCTCAAGCTGAAGTAGTACTTCAAGGGAAGAGTAGAAATCTAATTATTAGAGAACTTCAGGTACGTTGCGAACATCATAATACAAGAATTGTGCGTAAATTAAATAAATTGTATCAATTGTAGCGCACAAACCTTGATGTAAATTTAGCTGTGAACAACTTACTGTCACGCGATGATGAAGAGGCTGAAGATACTGAAGAAGGAGGCGATAATTATGTCCCTGAAGACCTCATTTCTTTGTTGGACAATGGGTTTTCAGGAGATAACAATAGTGTCATCATTGATCCATCTGATGGCCTTTTCTCCGAGGAAATCTTTAGCAATTATTCAAGCATAAGAAAGTGCGTAAACTGAAATTATTTCTGACAGTAACTCCTTTATATTTATTTATCTGCTCTTCTCTTCAGTTTGCTCTTTGATCGCATTCGCAGTGAGCGGACAAATGCTAGCTCTAGCGGTGGAGATAATACTCAGACCAGTCGTGCATCTGCATCTAGTGGAGTTATTGCTGGAAGTGCCAATTTATCAGGTCAAATATCTTCGGCCACTGCTGACCGTGAGGCTTTTAGCCGCTGGCGTGATCGTCACTGTTATGGCTCCCGGCGTTGGATCAGTAAAGATGATTACACATGGGATAAAGAAACAGGTAAATAGCTATTAAGCAATTTCATGATGAACTTTGCCTTACAAACTGAGCCTCTTTGTAGATGCTAAGCGAAAGGAACCGTCGTCAATGCCGTCACCGATATGGATATCCGAGGAATGGCAACCATGGCCAGACAAGAATAAAACTCAATTCAAAACAATTGCAGCTTTATATTCCGAATTTATCGGCCTTACCGAAAATGGAGAATTACATCAATGGCGCTGGGCTGACATGGAACCATTTAAGTCAGATGTAAGTGAGGTAACCCAGTAGTTAAAGTTAAATTCTATATTAAGAAACTTGTAAAAATTAATTAACTTTTTTTTTCGATTTTACAACTTGTATTTGCAGACTGAAAATGTGTATCACCCTAAGACATTATCACTTAACATTACTGAAAAGGTAGAGCTCATTTCTGCAAACTTCATTCGGTGCTCTGTGGTGACAGAAACAAGTCGCGTTGCCACATGGATGGACGAACAATTGGGCTATCTTGGAGCTAAACTGGAACATACTACTACGCCTTACAATGAGTTCACCAGCGATCCGATTACAGCTATACATGTCTGCTCGCTATATACGGCTGTAAGGACTTTCAACAACAATATCTATTGGTGGGGAGTACTGCCGTTTGATCAGCGTCGCTATTTATGGGATAAGTTTCAATCGAAAACAAAGAAACCATTTAAAATGGTTGCAACAGACATTAACGTTGGCGCTCAGGTGACGATGAAGAAATGTCCCATTTATCAGACTGGATCGATTGGATTTACCTGCACAAATGGTGTACCAAAAGTTGGACAGTTATTAAACTCTGTATGGGATTTCTCGGACGTTTGTCGTATGAAGGTTCTCAATATCGGCACCGCTGCAACAGCAGAAAAATCTCAAACAGCAACGACATCAGCTAGTGCACTTAATGCCGATAAGGATAACGCAAAGGCAGCACCGGCTGCCACAACAAGTTCCAGCAAGAGTGGGCAAATAAATACGGCAAGTAAGGAATCAAGTGATCGTATCGATATGCCCCCACCTCCATCACCAGCATCGAGTACATGCAGCGACACCAGCAGCGCCACTTCCCATAAACGGACCAAGAGATTGACAACTAAGGAGGATAACAACAATTTCCAAGAAGGCAGAAAGGATGAGGAATTATGGCAGCTCAAAGATATTGTGTTTGTTGAGGATCGCGTTGGTCCCATTGGCAAGGTTCTCAAAGTTGACGGCGATTATGTTGCAGTTAGATTCCCACCAATAACTTGTCCAAGTAATGTCCCCACCATGGGCCCTAAAGAGGAAGGCAAGGAGGATGACTGGCAACAGTGTCGTCTACTGCGACGTGAAGATGTGCAAGTCTTTCGATCAGGCGGATCCTCTCGTGGCCCAGACTGGCTGCAGAGACAACCTAAGAAAATTAACATTGGTACTGATCAAGCCGGAGTTCAATTGTTGACATCAGCAGTGGATACACGTGGCATTCACGTAATCAAGAAAATCTTTGGCAAAATACACTACAGCCTGTACAATTTGCACAACAGCAAACAAGAGCAAAACTGTCAATTCAACACGGACTGTGCATCGTTTCTAGGAGCCTCGGCTAGTAACATTACGATGGCTTGTAACAACGATTGCAATGGCAACAGTAGCACGATTATACTTCGAGACGGCAACGGGGCTCTTTACCCACTGGCGAAGGACTGCATTGGCTCTATAAAGGATCCACAATGGTTCGATTTGCCCCCAGTGAAATCGATTACTATGGCCACCATATCCTTGCCGCCAGTAGCAAGCTGTATCAATCTTAAGTCGAAAGTGTGCATGACTGCGCTGCTGTTCGTTACGCAGAAGCTGATGCCACATATTTTGCGTTGTGATGTTAAGAACTGTGTTGCTGTGCTTTATCGTCTAGAGAAGGAGGATCGTAAAGACACACCATCTGTTATTGAAGAGCGTTGTGATGGTAATCGCAACATCTTTCACGCCTGTATCGTAATGTGCGCACCGAACTCCAACAAGGACATGCAGCACTTGTCAGATTTGACAAGCAGTGCTCCAGAGAAGAAATCGCATTCTGCCAGTGTTTCCCTGGCACGCGCAGTATCTGGTTCGTCGCTGCCATATGGCAGCCCGTTTGCTGGAAATGGCATCAGCTACAACGAGAGCTCTAGCTTTGCCACGGTCTCTGCTGGTAACAGTTCACCATCAACATCCAGAGAAAATCGCATCAGTCTGCGCGATATGATGCATCGACTGATTAACACCGAACAGGTTGAGCAAAACCCACAGCCTACGGCTGGTGCAAGCGAGGATCAGCCATACATGGCAGTGCCATGGTCCGTGGAATCGGCAGCAGCTAGCAACGATAATGCTGGAGGCGCTCCAGGTACTGCAGACATGGCCGATGATGATATCGCAAAGACACTGCACGGATCCTCGACATCCCAAGGCATCGCTGCTTCCAGCAGCAAAATGGGCAACCCAAATTATACATTTGACTTACTACAACGGCGTGAACACGCCCTGCTCATACTTCAACATATGTGCGCCAGTCAAGCTATGCGTCCGTTTCTCTACCAGTTGCTAAGCGCCAAGGATGCCCAGGGACAGACCCCTTTCATGCTGGCTGTCTCTTGTCGTGCCTATGAAGCTGGCATAATACTGTTGAGTGCTATTCTCACAGTTGCTGAACAGGACGCTCAACTTAAGGACGCCATGATCTTTCCCAGTGGGTCGCCAGCCGATCAATCTCCTCTGCATGTTATATGCTACAATGATACATGTTCCTTCACCTGGACAGGAGCGGATCACATCAATCAAAACATATTTGAATGTAAGACATGCGGCCTAACAGGCTCTCTATGCTGCTGCACGGAATGTGCCCGAGTCTGCCACAAGGGTCATGATTGCAAACTCAAACGCACAGCGCCCACAGCATATTGTGATTGTTGGGAGAAATGCAAATGTAAGGCCTTAATCGCGGGAAATCTAACTAAACGCTTTGCATTGCTGTGCAAGCTTGTCAGCTGCACTGATTTGGTGACCAAGTTCAATTCGAAGGGTGAATCCATATTGCTATTCCTCATACAGACTGTGGGCCGACAGATAGTCGAGCAGCGACAGTATCGCTTCAGCGTGAGAGTGCGCAACAGTGTGGGTAATACGGGAAGTGCCAACGGCAGCAATACAGTGATAACCAATCGGAAATCCTCATCTCTAGACGCTGATAGTGATATGCCAGACCACGATCTTGAGCCACCGAAATTCGCTAAAAAGGCGCTTGAACGTCTCTTAGTTGACTGGCAAGCTGTTCGCTCCATGATCATGAGCGGCACTGAGAAGAATGAAACCAATTTACCCAATGTTCAGGCGAATGTCAGTGAAGGCGTTAACTCGGAGAGTTTCACAGTCTTCATGAAATCTCAGAATGGCTCGACATTGCTGGATAAATTCACCCATAACTTGATTGTAAAATGCACTAGTGATCATCTCGATACCCTACTGCTAACTCTGGTGCGTGAACTGCAGAATACTACCGTTGTGGGTCGCAACAAGGAGGCGGAGGAAGTCGCTCGACGATTTGTGCGCTCGGTGGCCCGTGTTTTTGTCATCTTTAATCTGGAAAAGCAACCGAACCCGGAGAAGCGCAAGAGTCACACCTCATGCAACAAATACGTTCAAAGTTGTATTAAAGTCTTTCAAACATTGCACACTATATCCATTGAGGAACTGTGTGAGGTATCTGAGGCACTCATTGCACCAGTTCGACTTGGCGTTGTGCGACCAACAGCTCCATTCAGCATGTCGTCATCTAATCTGGATGTAAGTTTTTGTATGATGGCTCTTCAAATAACAAAATGCTTAACCATACATATTTAATATTCGTAGAATTCCGATGACTTGTTCAGCGTTGAACCACTAGCACCCTCAAATGTTGAAGCAGCTGCTGAACAGATTGTAGTACATGATACCATCAATGTACCCAGCGCTAGTTTTGGTGTGCAACAGAACTATGAAGTGGTGTCAATGGACAGTAAGTGGCATGCAATTGTATGTAAATTCTATGGTTAATCATAAATTTTATTTAGCCCTGCGAGATCCTTCAGAGTCGGAGGAAAATACTAATCGAGAGAATAACTCTGGTAGCCATGATGATGAAATGATTGATGGCCATCGCAATGATGAAGGTATGCAGGATGATGAAAGCGATAATGATTTTACTTTCAATGACGCTGAAACCGAATCGGATTCGGATGATAACCAAAGCACACAGGATGCACAGCGCAGCGTTCAGACTGGCGCAACTGTGGGCTCAGAAACAGGTTCGCACAATTACCTACCAACAGCTCATCTGATCTTAGCTTAACATTTTAATTGTATTTACAGATATCGGAGTACTGTTTCTGGAAGATGAATCCGGTGATTCCTCTGCTCAGGAGGAAGACGGCTCTGAGGATGCTGAATCAGATGATCAGTCCGATGAGTTTAGCTTCAACGATCAGCAGTTGGAACGGCGCAGCGTTAACGCAAATCCACGCAGCGATCTCACTCCACAGACAATGCAATGGGCCATCAGAAATCGCGAGAATGCGCGTCCATCCGTGCGTGTACCAACTGGGTCTAACTTAGTTTTTATTGATCCCATGTCATTGCGACGTTCCGCTGTACCAGCCACTAGTGCGGTAACAACTACAACCTCAGAGGCTCAAACCATGGCCACCACTGCCAGCAATCTGGGCAGAGCTTTTGGCATTACTATACGCCAAATTTCCGAGCTTTTGGGTATTATGTCCTACAACTTGATGAACGACGTAGAGACCTCGTTAAAGATCAACATTGAAGAGGCCATTGCTGTACAAGTAAGCAGAAATCTATTGAATATATTTTTATATTTTCATATTAAATAATTTGTTTCGTAAAAGGCTTTTGTGGAGAAACGTTTAAAGCCAACTTGGGACTGGATGTTCACTGTTATGGACGGCACAGAGGCACAGTTGAAATTTGGTGCATGCTTGACCAACTACACGGATCCCAATCATCCTTTGCATCCGCTCAACCTGAGTGCAC
This sequence comes from Liodrosophila aerea, assembly GCA_035045005.1. Classification (NCBI taxonomy): domain Eukaryota; kingdom Metazoa; phylum Arthropoda; class Insecta; order Diptera; family Drosophilidae; genus Liodrosophila; species Liodrosophila aerea. Next base: position 489,510 of record JAWNNL010000154.1, read on the forward strand.
AAGCTACTGTCAATCCACCAACGACCTCAACGACTGCTCCAGTGGGAGTCAATGTTGTTGGTAAGATAGAGAGAATATAAGTGTATTATTAAATGTGTTATTAACATCTTTTACCCATATTCTAGGTTCAAGTTCTCGGCGAGATTTCTTTACTTATTGCCTGTCATTGATGCGAGCTCATACATCGGAGCACAGGGATGCACTTCCTGTCCTGGATATAACCGCATTGCGACACATTGCCTATGTTCTCGATGCATTCGTTTACTATATGCGTAATGATACCAGTTTTTATGGTAAAAGTGACGCTGTTTCTGGACGTGTTAACAATTTATCAAGCTCCGTCGAAAACGATGATACGGATGACGAATTAAGTAACATTGAGGATTCAAATACTGAAAAACTTTGTTCGAATAGACTGTACTCTACTTCAAACACGCGCAAACATACATTCTTCAGTAGATCAGATTCAACGCTAAGCCTGGGCTGTTCAGCTCCCGATGGCTTTGATCTACCCCTTGATATGGCCATGCCTTTGGCTGACAAACCACACTTGCTGCAACCAAATTCAAAGCGGCAGGAGCTTTTCGCTAATCTGCCGTTGCACAGCGTTATCTCAGTTAAAAACACCAACTCCAAGTCTAACGTTGCGTCTGAGGACTTTATTGATCAATCTCCCACAAGGTTGGGCTTCTCAAATTTCATGAAAGGTAATACACCATCAACCAGTGACGCCAATTGGAATTCCAGTTCCATGGAAATGAATGTCGAACCCTTTGAGTCCAGGGAAAATAACAGCAACAGCAGTAAGGACGAAGATAGTTCTGATTCAAATATTTATGTTCAACTGAAAAAGAAATGCGGAGAGGATTACCACTCAAAGAAAAGCTCTGAAGGTATATGCCTGCACTTTTATTGTATAATTAATGTCCTAACATTATATTCTAAATAGGAAACAACTACGGCGGAGACGATATGGATACAGATGTAGTGATGACCGATGATACGTCTGGCACAAGTAAATCGTCTACTTCCGTTCTGACTACTCGACCCGAAGTCATTATCGCACCTAGTAAATCGCAAACGCACAGTGGTGTTAAGGAGGAATTGGGACAACTGCATGGCTCTGCAGTTCGCAGTGTTATTGTGCGGGCTGGGGCTGGAGCATCTAGCTTAAATTTAGGAGCAGCCGATGATAATACTCTTCCAGAAAGTATAAGTTCATCGACTAATAGAACAGAGGCGCACCAAGTTAAATGTGATAATAGTCGTAAAAATGTACTAACCCAGCCGATAACGTTTCCTATGCGTGGCTCGTTATTCTATAAGAGCAGCTCATCAAAGCTGCCGTCATGGAATTTCCTGTTGAGCCGTTGGAAACTGGCACTTGATCTTTTCGGACGTGTATTTATGGATGATGTTGGTATGGAACATGGTTCTGTATTGCCGGAGCTAAGAGGATTTCCCGTCAAGGAAATGCGCTTTAGGCGTCATATGGAAAAGCTACGCAACGGTCAACAGCGTGATCTGATTCTCTGCAAGCTTGAAAGGAACCGTGAGACTTTAATAATTCAAACATTCAAAGAATTGAATGCCCAATTCGGCACCCAAAATCGTCGCGTTCAGCCGCCCATTACATTCAACAGGGTGAAAGTCACATTCAAAGATGAGCCCGGCGAGGGATCAGGTGTAGCACGCAGCTTCTATACATCCATTTCGGAAGCTTTATTAGCCACAGCAAAATTGCCAAATTTAGATTCTGTGCAAGTCTGTGGTGCACATAGCAAATACGGCGTACCATTTTCAAGCATACTACGCAGTCGTACCGTATCCGCTTCAAGCCGCGATCCACCAAGTATGCAGAGGCGCGGCACGGGCAACAAGATCTTATGGCGCACAGCTCGCGAACGTAAAGCATTGAACGCCGATGCTAGACCCTATACACCTTCGATGAATGCAGGTAAACTTGAGACATAGCTTCATTCGATCAGAGATATGCATTTACATTTAATATCTTTACAGACAACGCTGGATTGGATGGCGCCAACGATCATTTGTCTGTCCACTTGCAACAGTTGGGTGAGCGACTTTATCCCAAGGTAAGCATTCAGTGCCTTTAATAAAACTTGAAATAATTATTGATTTTTGAACTATTTAATTTATTTAATAGATCAATTTAATAAACTCGTCTCATGCCGCCAAGATAACAGGCATGCTCCTTGAAATACCAACGCCCCAGCTTCTTTCTGTGTTATCCTCCGATGAGACACTGAAACAAAAGATCAGCGAAGCTATTGAAATAATCAACTTTAAGCAAAAATCCGAATTAAATTTACAAAACCAACAAAAGAAATCCCCATCTACAGCGATTGTCGAACCGATAGAAGAGGATAATGAGCCATTATTTTACTCGCCCGGAAAACGTGGCTTCTATACTCCACGCCAAGGCTTGGCTACATTTGAGCGTATTAATGCTTTTCGTAATATTGGCAGGTACGTAAAATCAGCAAATTACGCTAGAATATTTCTTTACATAGTATTTCTCTGTCGTCTAGACTTATTGGACTCTGTCTGTTGCAAAATGAATTACTTCCCCTGTTCCTGCAACGTCATGTTTTGAAGTACATGCTTGGGCGAAAGATCAAATTCCACGACCTCGCCTTCTTTGACCCAGCATTGTATGAATCCTTTAGGCAAATCATACAAAACCCCCACTCTAAGGATGGTGAGGAAACCATCAACCGTATGGAACTCAGTTTTATGTAAGTGATTTCATTGATTTCATTATTTCATTACTAAAAATTTTACTTTATTGTAGCATTGATTTAATGAAAGAGGAGGGAGGTGGTAACCGAGAGCTTATACCAGGCGGACGCGACGTGCCTGTGACATCTAGTAATATATTCGATTACATAAGACGCTACACTGAATATAGGCTAATTAAATCGCAAGAAAAGGCTCTCGAGGTACCCATATACTACTGCAATAATTTAACTTACAGACTTATCTAATATTAACCGTATTTTATAGGCGTTGAAAGATGGAATTTATGATGTGTTACCAGACAACTGCATGAATAGTTTAACTGCAGAAGACTTACGTTTGCTCTTGAATGGTGTTGGGGACATCAATGTTTCAACACTCATCTCCTATACTGCTTTTAACGACGAATCAAGCGAAGGACCTGACAAGATTTTAAAGTTTAAGAGATGGTTTTGGAGTATTGTGGAAAAGATGAATACATTGGAACGTCAGGATTTGGTATGTTGAATCATACATCTTTTAGCATACATGTTTTACTAATTCTTACGTTTGCAGGTATATTTCTGGACTGGATCTCCAGCTCTACCGGCTTCGGAGGAAGGTTTTCAACCGCTTCCGTCAGTTACCATTCGTCCTGCCGATGATTCTCATCTTCCTACTGCAAACACATGTATATCACGGCTTTATATTCCCCTTTATTCCAGCAAATCGATTTTACGTTGTAAAATGCTGATGGCCATTAAATCCAAAAACTTTGGATTCGTTTAAGACCATAAATTATGACGCCTGTTAATAGAATATCGTAAATTTGCATCTTTAAATTTTATTTCCTTTTTTTGTAATCGACAACTTTTGACTTTTCTACATTTGTAATCAAGCAAGAGCATTGTATATATATATACATTCATTCCTATTTCATGGACTTTATTTCATATTATAACATGAATTCTGTTTTAATATAGAGGCAAAAAAATATATGGTAATTCCGCAAAAGAATTTGTGTATCCAGAGCATTGCAGTAACATTTATTTAATACCAAAAACTTAACATGTAGAAGGTACAGAAATGGGCGATTATTTTATTACACTTATGTTAATATAGGTTACGTCATAGACCCTAATATATGATTTTGTATATTAACCAGGGAATAAAACTATACAGATAAAGGGAATCATCTAATGTGTTGCTCAAAATTCTAAAACGGATGCAAAAATTCCGATAACTGGTACCAACTCTGATACCACTCCACTACAATTGGGAAGCTATAAAGCGCTTGGATAATTAGATCGCTCCTAGCGTAATTAAAAATCAAACCTCCAATTTGCAGATCATTACCCCTGGTGAGTTCCCATGTGAGGAAAAATAAAAGACCATTTAGATGACTCGTTACTTTATTGTGAAATGAGTTAGAAAGTGGTAGCAATGGAGCCATAGTAATTAAAACAAATGCTTTGCAGTGATAATTAACTATTCGATGAGTTTCTTTGCTTTGAAGTATTTGCGAAGGTACAGAACTTGCCAAGTTGCCAGTCCAAGCAAGCAGCACATACTAAAGATGCTAAAGAATAATACTCTGCTATTCGTTTTTTCTGTAAATAAAAATGGATATAATTAAAATAAACCAAAAATAATTGTTCAAATACTTACCATTAGTATCACGCATTTCTTCTTCGCGTTTACGCATCAAAGCAAAGTCGCGCACAATTGAATCCGACAGATCTTCTAACCGCTTAAGGTCCACTTCTAGTGGCTTTAACTTGGAGGCCTCACCAATCTATAATATGTATAATTTCAATTAATAATCTAGTATTGTTGACGAATTTTATGATGGTTAAACTTACACCTTCGTAGCTCTTAGTTTCAACGCCTTTCTTCGTCACCAAAGAAACTTCATGACCAATTCCACGTTGATCTACAAATTGCATAAAATTTTTAATTACATGGCAGAAGGGGGGAGGTAAAGTTCAGAACCTAGTAGCAGCAGAATAGATTCCATAATTGCCTAAATCATGCCTTTACACCCTTTTCTAATTGGAACAGGTACTGTTCAAGTAATTGTTTAAAGAATATTATTAGAAAAACATGCAGAAGCTTAGCGCATGGTTTTTGTATGTGCTGTACGTATAACTTCCACAAAAGTAAAGGTTTTCTGTTTACTTACGTGGTGGCACTTTTGAAATGAAGCAGATTTCATACGTGTCGTATACCTCGGACATGAAACTGAATTTTCCCTTGGTAATATGTTCCTTTTGCGATAGTATATGGCCTTTTGTGTCACGTGCCTAATAAAGATTTAAAAAATTTAATGAATATGTATTGAATAATTTGTATTATTAATAACTTACAATATAATCTATAACTTGGCCGGGCACATCGGACACTTCATACTCGCCCATCACCAACTGGTTTGCTTGTATGTCTTCTTTTAAACATTTTTGAGTGTTTGGCGTCAGATGGAACATAACACCATGAAGTGTCTGAATATATCCTAATATTGTGAAAACGGCGATTAGTATTTTTAACATGTTGGAAATTATCACTCAGCAAATTTGGCAATTGTAGCTAAGATGAGGTGGCTATGAAACAATCAGGTATGTCAGTAACTTGTCGATATATCGATAAGCATGCTTGAACGTCACTGCGATTGTTCTTTTATAACAATGGGGGTATTCCATAAAAGTATTACTTCATAACGCAGATATTGACTGTTGATAGACTTATTACTCCAAATGTAAATTAATTCCTGCAATGCTGAAGTTAACCCATTTTAACACTTAGAAGCGCATCAGTTTGGAGCATTTTTGGCCGGTGCAGTCAGATGGAATGCCTCAAACATAGTTAGATATATTTTATGCTGATTAATTTATCTATTCTTTTTTATTTCTTTCTTTAAACCATTGTACAATTATAAGTGTTACCGGCTATCGGCTTATCGACTAATACCCTAATTCAAAAGGTCGCTCCATTGTTGAAGATCCAAAACTTGATTCAACATTTCGCATCAAAATCGCTTCAGATGATCGGTTTGCAAATTGTTGAAAAAAGATTTGTAGTAATTGTTGTAGAAAGAAACTGAAATGGATCAAATGAACTACACAAATAATTTACTTAATTAATTTACTGCTCGCCCATTTTCGATTGAAAAAATCATTTTTATCGGAATTATAGTAATGCTACGGCCTCACTTGTCGCTTGTTAGTCGCATCTAAAAAATACCACTCTTCTCATATAAACAAATTATGTCGCATCTTTCGAATATCCGAAATTTTTAATCATGTAGCCAGTCTAAATATGGTCGTCATAATAACGAAGACTTTAACATTCATAATGAACTCGAAACACACAGAGCGACCAATCAGTGCGTTTGTGTGTTCTGAATCTGTGCAGAAAGCGATTTTTAGAAATAGCTCTTCATGTGATGTCTCGTAATTCTATACCCATATTCCACAATAGTAATTTGAAGGCATTGACATATAAGCAATTTAAGGAAATTGTTAATAACAAATTTTAACTTGGAGAGGGTGCTTAAAACTTTATTAACTAAGTTGAATAAATAAAAGCCACTTAATAACATAACTTGGTTAATATTTGCATTTTTAACTTGTCGCAGTTCAAATTCATCGCTAATATTAGCAATGCATCTGTAAATTCAACACATATGGGATGAGACTCATACGGAACATAACAATTAATAATTACAATCAATAATATTAATAATCCTTTCAATCCAGCTCAGATTTAATTTACTGTCGGCGACGTGTATTGCGTTGCTTGTCGAAACGCATTTCCATTTCTTCTAAAACCTTAGGGGTATACCGCACCACAAGTTTTACAGACCCTACTGCTTGTTTTAATAGTTCCACTGCTCTCTCATGATTTTCACCTTCAACGCTCTGTAATCAATTAAATAAAGATATAAAAATCACCAATTATCATTGTTAACTTAGTAAACTTACCACGCCATTTACTGAAATCAATTGATCTCCTCGTTTTAGGCCTCCATGTCTATCTGCGACGCCACCAGGTATTATTCGTGATATATAAATGGGAGAGTTCTGCTCCTTTCCTCCCATCACATTGAATCCGAGGCCTGGTACAAATTGAACCTCGTAATTTAATTCTGGAGAATACGATTTAACTTACCTTCTTCTGTTTTTGGTAATTCCACAACCCGTGGGTGTGCATGGCCTTCACTTGCAGCAAATGCGGCAACGGTTGCTTTGGCTGTTGCAGAGGCACGAACATCATGCGAGCCTTGAATATCGACGGTTTCATAAACATGCTCGTAGACTTCACGAACCGAATTCAAAAAGTCGGAATTCAGCACTTTTTGCAGCGCAGCCAATTTTGTAGTTGGGAAATCTCCACTGGCTTGAAGTTTCTCCAATAGCTCAATAGATCGTCTTACATCTTAAAAATAAAGGAATGAGATCAATACTCAATGAAGATGTTATATAGGTTTGTATATACATACAGATATGTATGTACATGCATACATAGATATGTTTGTACTGTGCATAAAAGTATGTTTTTAGAGTTCCCTTACCTCTAGCCAACGTTAGTGGTTCAGCAACTTCGGTCATCTTGTTAATTTATCTCAAAATGATAAATGTATCCTTTTCGGTGCAAGTTGATGCACAATTACCGCAATAAACTTACTAAATAGATTCGAGATGAAACCAACTGCCAATAATAGAGCATAAACTCAATTTTTTGTTCACAAAAAAAATTTATTAGCGTCGCTATGAAACAGCGGAATTGGAATATTGGACAACGCCAACGGAAGACGAATTAAAAGTATCGATAACCAAAAATATTTTGATTTTAAAACAACCAAAAATATCCGTCATATCGATGGAATTTGTGTATATTTGGCACTATTTGCCATCACTATTCAGGAGTAGTTTCCAAAATGGAAACAATAGTTAATACTGAATCAAATTGTAAACTTTCATTAATAACAGCGAACGTGGGAAGTTTATTTGAAGATGTAGGTATACAATACGTCTTTGCATATGTAACTTCGATTCTTAACATTTTAATAGATACACATGAGCATTAGGTTGTGAACAAATATATTTTCATTCAAAACAATGTATGTGTAAAATCTGATGAACAATTCTTTTGCGCAGCCTGAACGACTTCTTTCAATATGGCTAGAAGAATTTATTGCCAAAATCATAGAGATCAATCCAAGCTTTTTGGCATTGCATCTTCAAGAAGTGGGCGGAAAAACCTACGAAAAATCAATGACCCATGTACAACAATTCATCCGATGTCTGTGCGAAGCTATGGAAAAGCGAGAGTATACATACCATCGCATTTACATAGACGAAGATTATCAGTCTTCTGAACATTTTACTGTGAGTACCTTGAGCTTATTAGCGTTATAAAACGTCCATTGTCATCAGAATCTTCTTTATAGGCACTTGGAAATATTTATTTTGGACACAAAAGCTTAAGTTCTTTAAGGATATGGAATTTTCTTACCCACAATTGGGAAGAAGTTAAAAGAAATGAAGAAAATCAAATATTCTACGGCAATATTGAAAACATTCCAACTAAGGAGAAATCCAAGTTTCCACGTAAATTTTTTCCAGAAGTAAGTTGATATTGTGTTGTACATAATTGTAAGCTTTGCCATTTGATTTACCGTTAAACAATGGTTCTAACAAATCGATAATCGATTGCACTAGATAATAAATTTTTGATTGATTACAGATTTTTATAGATTCCATTTTTTATATTTTTATATAACACTAGTGTAAATGGTCTCGGAAAGGGTTTATGCGAACCCGTTGGGATATTAATGACACTGTCATTGATCTAGTCAATATACATCTATTCCACGATGCATCTAATTTGACAGCTTGTGAGGATTTCCCTTCTGTCTATAGTAAAACACGGAGAAGAGCCCTAGTACATACCATAGAAAGGTATTTCGTCGACCCATCAATAGTTATATGTAATAAATAATTTGGATATTGTTTTATAGATTCCACTTGGATGATAAAAATGGAACAACCCCGTTCTTCCTTTTTGGAGATTTTAATTTTAGATGTGACACTGCAGGCGTTGTTAAAGTAAGTCAATATTTCTGCAATATGCGTAAACTTGCGTTTTGACCAAAATTTATATTCAACAGGAATTAACTAAAAATTTGACTACTCATCGAGTTCAAAGTATTAAAACTGATTACACCAAAGTTCATTATCGCAATTCGCTTGGTACAAATATACTGACCGTGGCCAAAAAAGAATTTACTCATGCCGATCATCAGCTTAAGTTTAAGGAATATTGGGTAATACTTTGGTTTATACAAAAAAGTATTATTCCGATTTCTATAAATTTTGTGTTATTCCTTCCAGTTGAAGAAGTTCGATAGAGAATTGGAGCCACTCACCGAATTCTTGGATGAATTCCCAATAAATTTTATTCCATCATATCCATTTGAAGAAGATCCAGAAATGCCCTCCGATTATATGTCTACCAGATGTCCATCGTGGTGCGATCGCATTCTAATGTCTCCAAAGGTTAAAGAAGTTATAGATTGTGATGATTGGAAATATGATATGATTGGAGAATCTGTCTGCATGGGTGATCATAAGGTAAACGGAACTACTCGATTGCTAATATGATAACACGAAATCTCTAGATAGTATTAAAAGTGCAAGAGCTTGTTGATATTGATAATATGCTTTCTTCTCTTCTTATCATGTAGCCTATTTACTTAACTGTTCATCTAAAGCCCAACAAAGGTACTTATATATCATGTGATTGCAGTTATATATACACAAATGCAAATGCCAATACCCAGATCAATTTCACAACATCGAAACAAAACGACTCTTGTCCCTATTCATTTACACTTTACAATGAGATCGTTAAAGAACTTCTCAATCCAAATACCTATGCTCCGACAGTAAACACTGATTACTGTAGTAATTACAATCCGGACAAGAAGAGAGCTCAAGTGTGTAAAATGTGCCAAAATACTTAGTGAAAGGCAGCTTGGTGAACATTGTGATAGCAATTATTATATGTGGAACTCAAAATGCAATCGTTAACAAATTTTATATACTTAAATTAAGAAAGATGTCGGCACATTTACCTCTCAGAAAGCTAAGAGTCTCATGTTAAGTAGTTTCTCCGAAATACGTCCGCAAATCAACTGGAATACGAGTTATACGTATTTGGATGGCGCAAACTACATTTTTATGGACCAATGGCCTGTACTTTAAGTTTGGCTAAATAATCGCAATACCAAAATCAAGCTACTAACTAAAATTAAATTGCAATAAGTCAAATGCGACAGTTATTTTCAACTAACAGCGCTCCGAGCGAATTACAAAGAACAACCCCCAGTATTTTTACTTATATATATCTGTTGTATCATTCAATAATTTAAGTTGGTTATTTTGCTAAAAGCTAGACAAATTTTATTTAATTACTTCATTTAGTTGTTTACGTTACGTACTTATAAAATGCCTAAACCTTAACGTGCTATGAATGTAAACTAAATTTGATAAGTTAGATTTTAATTCATGCTAACAAGTATTTATCGATTTTCTAGTGAATTACATAGTATGCTATAAAATATAAATCACAATTGACGTTCTTAAATGCGGGCATTGAAATGTCACATAACACTTCACTCCACTTTCAAGAAACGAATTAATCATTTTGTGCAATTCAATGTACGTATGTGTATGTAAAGTATATTTACTATTAATCCGTACAAATGCGTCGGTTGACCGTCTGTCTGTCCGTCTATACCAGGGCCTCTTTGCTGTCGGGTGCGCCTGGCTGTTGTTCTTGTTATTTTGTTACTTTTAGATAATACTAGCTGTTACGTTTTCTGTTTAATGATTAATGTATGTATATATTATAATTTTACAAAGAATTAAAAATAGCTAATAAAATTAACTTGTAATAAATGTTGTATTAATTTTCTTATTCTTTTACTGCTTCATTTGATTTCTTGTGGATTTTCAGCATCATTTTTATTTACTGTCATGATGTCAATCGCTATTTACTTCTGTTGAATAACAAATCGATGTTATATTATTCTTGTAGGATCGATAAGTCCAGAATGCTCCGATAACATAATTGACTCCTTAAGGACTTTAATGAATCAAACACTGGAGGATGATCGACTTTGGATTGAACAGTCATCGGGCGACGATGCTGTCAATACTACTACATCTAGTCCCATTTTGAACTCTCACTATATTGTGGTGAAGTCAGTACCTTCAAGCAACGATCTGCAGAGCGAGAATAATTTTCCTGTTAAATGCAATGCAGAGGGAGGAGTGTTGCTAAAAGAGACGACCGTCTAATCGACCCGTCCAATAACCAAATATCCATGTTGTTAACAGAGAAAACCAAATTTAAATCAATAATCTTATGTGTTATAGTAAATGTGTTGTGTGTCAATATCAAAAAATAAATATTAAATAATTGTTTAAATGAAAATTATCATGAATTATTTAAGAGGTCTATAAAACACATTTTGTTGAAAATTTCTTTACAATTTCCAGCTTGTGTTGTAACATAATTTCTAATTATTTTATTTATACAGATAGTAAATATAACAACAATAAATTAATACTTTCAAAATTATAATATTCTTAACAATAATGTCATTTTATAAATCCAAGTTAAGACGGTCTTCAAAGTTTTCAATTGACTTGGTTATAAAATCTTGAATCTCATTTAAATAGTCATCATATTTGTCTGAAAAATAAAATCAGTATATTAGTTATCATTTAATTTTTGTATATTTTTAACTTACCCTTTTCAGTTATAACAGTTTTACTATTCATTCCTCCATCGTCTTCAACACTCATGTTCATGTCATCGTGAAATAAGTTCTTAAGCTTTGGTAATACCAGCAAAAGGCAAATTATTCCAATGAATTTGACTATTTTCTTAAATATTAAAAGTTTCAAAACTATTTTACCGAGCGTAATAATACTTATTTTCGATTTTAGTTTTTCCAAAAAGGAGCCATGAGAATATGGCATTGGAGGAACGGGTTTATAATATGCTGGCGGTGGAGGACCATACACTGGCACTGGTGGTGCGCCGTATACAGGTGGTGGAGGAGCTGGTGGTAAATAACTGTGGTCTATGGGTGGATTTGGTGGCAGATAGCTGTTGTCAATTGGTGGATTTGGTGGCAAATAGTTGTTGTTAACCGGTGGGTTGTATTGGTATCCTTCTCCGGTGCCATCTAAGGATGGATAGGATAATTTCATTAGAGCAAATGTTTTAGACATAAAATGAAAGTTTCCATTGATAACGATTTGCTTATTCAATATGGTTATATTAATTTAAATGTATTTAATACTTTTCACAAAATTGTCGTTATAAATTCGAGAGATTTCACACTGATACACCCACAAGTATTTTCCTTTAATATTTGTATACGCACCGAAATCAGAATGTGCATTTTGTAAGGCATCCACGTATGAATCCTTGCCTAGGGATAAATCCAATGCATTAGCGTACATCAAAATATACCCGATGCAAGCGAATATTTTCAGAAAATTCGTATCCATATTTTTGAAAAGTTGAGAACCAGGAGAATGAATTGAATGAAGCCGAGACCAAAACTCAAATGACCGTTGCTTACTCGAAACACAGTTTCTTGTCAGTTTTGAACATATAACAGTACGATTGGCAATGAATGTACTTTAATTTTCACATTTACATATTGAAATGGAAACGTATAATGTCACTCTTACTTGCTTACATTTATACACTGAGAAAAAATTAACAGTTATTGCAATAAAAAAGTTTACTAATGAATCTAAAATCCGTTCAGATAATAGTTGTCATTAATTCTTAAAACAAAAACTTCAAATTTTATTATATGCGACTTATTGAAAGTGACTGTTTCAAAAGTTGATTTATTTTGATTAAATTTTTTCAGTGTAGGCATCTTTTTGTGTAACTTACTTTTGTAGGGAATATTCGCTTTATTGTGAAACAAGTAACCATTGTTAATAACAACTATAATATTTTCTTATTTTGTAAAATATATTAAATTGAACAAAAAGTTCTGCTCCTTTATATAACAGTTTTTTAAATTTTTTAAACTCAACACTAGTTTCAGGTTCATTCTTTATGTTAATATGAATACCTAAAATATCAAGTGAATTTCAATAACAACATTTTCTTAATTGAAAGAGTATTTAATACTTATATGTAGGTTCTTTCCTGTTTTTTCTTTATAGCTAATTTATGTGAAAACATTTTCATACTTTCACACATATGTACTTATATGCATGTAATACCCTCCTAAGCTTAGATTATGTATTCAAGTCTGATACTGCCGTTCGTCAAGCATTCCAGCTCGTTTTGTACGTGCAGCAAAACAATTAGTACTTATCTGGATTTGTTCGCGATTGAACGTTACCAATCAAGCTTTCACTGAGAAATTTCTGACTATACCCTATAAAAATTGTACTCCACAATAATTCATATACATTTATTTCTCCAAAAGAAAAATACTCTGGACTTACATACATTGAAATAATACCAACTCTGTTGATTACAGTATCAGCTAAAAGTATTCGTCGTTGGCTTTTAGGGTAAAAATGAACAATGCATTTTTCAATTGGTGCAACATTTTCTCCAATGGCAGATATAAGATAAAGTTAGTGCGTTTTGGGCTCATTTTGTACAATTTGAGAAGAAATTAGAGTTCATCTACTAAATTTTATTTTAACAGAGCCGTAAATCTTTTAAAATTTAAATATCGGTTCACTTCGCAGGTTCGAACCCATTTAATATAAAAATGGTTCAATTTTGCAGTGCCGGTTTGATGATTAATGAACCACAAAAAATAGCAGAATGGAAATTAATGATGCCATAATATATTTATTCTTTTGTAATATATGGATATATTCGGATTTCTTAAAACCAAAAACAGACTTTAGAGTAGTTCAAATCTGAACTAGTATGAAGCCCAGGATTTTAAGACAAGGCATTTGAGAAAATATTTATTTACATCTATTACAATATATATATAATATACGATAATTTACATAAACTTAATTGTCTTGATTTCTTCGATTAATAGAACATTGGGAACGAGTAATAGGAATGCCCCTAATGCACAAGTAATTTTGTGTTACAACTATCGGATGCACATTTTACGGTTAAAAACCTTTCAAACCCAATATACCAACCAATGTCATTGACATATCGTGGAATATTCGAGAAGGCATCATATGCGACATTTTGTACATAATCCCGTTATTTTGGAAGATATAAGGTAATTAAATTTAAAGTAATAAAGACCTGTTTGAGGAAAAACGCTTTCTTTTTGAAATAATATACTTTTACGGAAAGACGACGGCATAATTATTTGCATACAAATATATCGGTAAATACTCACATGAAACTCCACGGTAAAATGTTTATATCGATATATTCGCCTAGAGAAATCTTATGAAAAAATGAAGATATCGATATGCCGACATATCAGAGTACTTTCAACAGTCAAAGACATTGTTATTGTCATTAAAAGAACATCTGTGTTAATACAATATTTGTGCATATTCAATAGACTAAAATTTCTCTTATCTAAGTAGTAATAGTTTAAAAAGTAAAAGAGTAAGTATGAAGTTTATGCTATAAACCAAATAATTTAATGTGTAAAGGTCTTTACATGATATGTATCCATCCATGTACATACATATGTAATCTAAACCAGCGGTAATATATTATTGTACTGTTACTTTCAGAATGGGAAGTATTGAAAAAGCTTGCATCTCCGGATTTCTTTGCCGGCTCTGCTCAGAAATGCACAAGACAGTAATACACATTTACGGAGATCATGGTCAGCGTTTATGCCTCGTCGAAAAAATAAACGGGTATTTACCAATTACGGTGAGTAAACGCAGTTACTTATTGCTTCGATTTGCGAAAACTGAAATGATAATGTAATGTATATGTATGTACATATGTAGATATCGCCAACGGATCCTTTGCCAAAGACAATCTGCAAAACTTGTCTATATCGAGTCGAACAGCATTACACACTGTTAATGCGACTCACCCACATGAGAGAGGAGCGAGCCAGAAAATTAAAGTCTAAAATTAATCCAGAAGAAGTAAGATGCGAATATTGTTGAAGGATTACCAAGCTATTAACGTGTTTATTTTACTTAGGAAACTATTTCAATATCCAGCGTGGATTGCTCAGAGGATGAAGAAATGCCCACTACGAGCAAAAGCGGACCCCAGGAAGCACCTGGGAAAGCGGAATGCAGGCCGACATCACCGTTAAGAGACATTACCCCAGCTAATAACATCGACAACGTAGGGGCAACACCTCAGAATCCAGCAAACGATGGGAATACTTCCGTCGACAATGGACCTCAGCCACAAAATCCCACTACTTAAGAGATCCATTAATTTTACAATCTAATTGACTTTGACTTAATCAATCGCAATACATACATATATATGCGTATTGTAAAATGAATACTGCATATATCGGGCAAGATCTAACTAATGTATAGTTTGGATTTCAATTTGACAAGGCTGTATATGTCCTGTAAACTATTTATATGATTATAATTTTCATCGGTATATCAAATGTTCTGTATAACTTAAAATAATTCAAAACAATGTATTGTTATAAGTGACCGATGTCATACTCTGCCCTAAATAGAATTCTTATATGCAAAACATATTCGTACATGTGTTTATGAGCTCAACATCTGCTCAACTGGGGAGTTTGTTCAACAGGGAGATCAGCAACAAACTATAGGCTTAAATATTATAGTAAACTCTTGCTTTCGTCTGATTTGCTCAGACCAGCTGTCTGCTATGGTAGGACAGAAACATACCAATACCTACCTCTATTAGACATACATCTTGGAGGTCAAAGTATGATCTTCATCAGCGAGAGGGGTTAGTATAAGCCCATGAAACCATTTTATCCCTGTGATGAAGCCGCGCCTCAGGCATTTTCTGCATTTGACGGTGAACTTTGGCACACTAGCAGAATCATAAAGGAATGACCAGACGAAGATTTTTCCTTTCTCGTGCAGGATGCGTCGCATATCTATCAGATTGACAGTACCAATTTAAAGTGTCTCAAATAATAAAGCCCCTGCTCTTCTATGCCAGCATCAGTTGAGATGACGGCCATTTATATCCGTTTTCCATTTATGTGTGCTGGCTATATCAGATGTGTACTCAATCATTCAAATAGACTAGAATTACACATAACCAACCAGGCAAAAAGCACAAAGAAACTAATGAATCCGGAAATGTTAAAATGTATATTTAAATACTGATGACGCTGTAAAAAAGCTTTCTAAAACGACTGTTTAAACGATGTTAACAAATGATAAGAAATTGATGCATAACTGCCTGACAGATTAAATAGAGATTGGTCAATCATTTTCAGCTGATAAGACAAGAGTAACATCAAAGTGCTATGTTTTTCTGTCTATTAATTCAGTTATTCATTTTAATGTATCAAATTTTTAATATAAATATACAAATATAGGGAAATTTCGGCTTCTACGAACATTCCTCTTGACTTTTCCGAACACAGCGAGCTACTTTGCGCTTGAAATCAGGGTAGGATTCTCTCCATTCCTTGGCCGCATCAACATTTGCAGGAGACTCATCATTGGGATCCGCTAGCATTGATATTACAGATATCAAGATTGTTTCCACTGTGTGAACGGGCAACCAACGCTCTGATGCCTTCTCATATCCCCACTTATCATCCCCAGGTTCGTGCAATATTGAAATGCAAACATCACCATTTTTCTCAATATTTGGGTGCCAAATTTCTGTAACGAACTTCATTCGAGGTGGGCGCAATGGGTACTCCTTTGGAAAATGCAAATGTGCTTTAAAGAATCCTCCTTCACTGTGAATAAAAATAACTGGCATAAGTAAATATAGTTCAAACATGAGTTTATCAATCATGTACTAAATTTCAATTAGATGAGTGTGTCTTGCCATGATTAATGATTACCTCGCTAAAAAGTTCTTTATAGTCTTGAAATTGTTCAAATAAAATTTATGATCTTGATCATTATGACGAGCAGCATCGATCGATCTAGTTATGTCTGTCTATCGGGTTTATTTACATAATTTTTTGGTGTTTGTGAATTATTCAAATTAATATAACTATATTTACCCTAATATAACCATATTAACTGTTTTTAACCTACTAAAGTGTATCTGGTGGTCCAATAATTAGGACTTCCCAACGAAATATATCATTTTCATCAATTAATCCAGCTGAGAAACCTTCCACTGGGTTCTTATTCAATTCTGAAATAAACAATTGGTATTAAATTAGTAAAGGTTGCACAATTTTGTGAGTGTACTTAAACGAAACAAAAGGATGGACACACACAAGACCTAAAAAGAAATATATATGTATGCAAACTGCCAATTTAAATGCGAATAATTGATTTTACACATTATTTGAAATTTTATTACTTCCTTTTTCTGCGATTTCAGGCTACTGTCAATATTTACTCCAAGTACGGCGGAGAGGATCAGGAGAATAATGCCGAAAGACAAATGTCTTGCTACCATGATTTGGTTAAACGTATAAGTGTGTCTATATGTACAATGGAAATTCACACACGTATACATTTATGTATGTATGAATTATATGTAAAATATATGTATGTACATGTGCTTTTGGTACTTATGATAAGTCTGGCGTTTTTCGTTCTTTTCTTATTGTATTTGATTGACGATAAATGCATATATTTTCAATTTGAGGGCTGACTGATTATTTGCTCTAACCCAAAAACATTTGTGAAAATCGA
Organism: Liodrosophila aerea; assembly: GCA_035045005.1. NCBI lineage: Eukaryota > Metazoa > Arthropoda > Insecta > Diptera > Drosophilidae > Liodrosophila > Liodrosophila aerea. The sequence goes on from JAWNNL010000154.1 coordinate 507,095, forward strand.
CCCTGAGATGAGTGGTGGATTGAAGAAGTAGATATGTATGTATATGCAAATGAAACTTACAAAATTATAATATAAAATATACATATATGGCAAACAAAAGGCGTGATAAATTTTATTTCGATTAAGCAGTATGATTTATCTTCTTATTGGGCACTAATGTGCTGTCCATGCGTAATTACATACGCACATGCATACATACATACGTATGTTCACATGGGTATACATATGTCTGCAGAGACAAACCAACACACTTACAAAATATATATATGTATGTACACAGGCATGCATGAACAATGAATAGACATTGCTGAATAAATGTCTGGAAATGGTACTTGTGGTCCTTCTGTTTCTTTTACGTACTACTACAAGTATATAAATATATCAAATTGCACATTTTTTAAAGACTGCGAGCAGCTTTTGATCCAAATAATTATTTGTGAAGAAGTGTGAACATACCTGCCAATTGTTTCTTCAGTAGCAAAGATGATTGCAGTTCAGACATTTTGACCTTTTTCTGGTATATTTAAATAAAATAAAACGGGACTAAATAATACGAATTAAAATAGTTTAGATTTTAAACACGATTTACTTAAAAGAAAACTTTCTGCTAATAGAAATGCCGACAAATAACTTTTATCATTCTTTACAGGCGGTACAACGTAATTTACCTAGGGTTGTGAAAACCTAGTGCTGCAGAAATATCGAGGCACTATCGACTAATCGATATTACAGTTTAGGGGAGCAAGTATGCTTGCAGTCGTATCGATATTTATATGAGATACTTAAAACATTAAAATATTGAATCTAATTTTATAAAAAATAATGAGCCTGTTTTATTTGGATCACTTTTATTAAAGTCGTTCTTATAAAACAATTACAATTTTACATATGTATGTTTACATTATTGTGGTACGCTTACCTCCGCTTGCTGCGAAGCTTAGCAAACTCATGAGAAACAATGGAATTGAAACATACATATGTGCATGGAACAACAAATATCGAACAGACAGTGGGAATACTATGAATGAAACCTCATTTCATTCTCAATTTCCAGCCATTTCCCAATCCAAGTAATTTGCTATAGACTTCAGGAAGAATAACTTGTTATGGGTACACCTTGTCCTGCACTAATATTATTATAATCAGATCGAATTTATGCAATATTCCCGTTCAAATTTAAATAAATATACATTATTGGTAAATACTAGTTTGGTTTTTTGTATCACCAATTATTTGTACCGACACCAAATTTATTATCAGCCTCAATTTTAACATGTGCATATTCCCACATGAATGCAGTCAGGAATTGAATACCCATAATATAATTTTGGACAGCGAATCGCTCGTTTACCGGAGATCCCCCAGAATCATTTCTAGCAACAGGTAGAACCAAGACATTTTTTTTCAAGCACTCTTGAAACAAAGATGGCGCCAATAAAGCGCCCCCATCACGAATGAAATTTGCATTAGTTTTGTAAGTAGTGGTAATAGCACGCGATGCCGCCTGACATTCTGGAGTGTCAGTAGAACCATTCCACGGTGGTATAACTAACTTTTCACACAACTTCATCTTATTAGGAGATCCACGTCGAATCCATATTTTTCCTAGATGACGTTCTAAAGCCTTTGTCGTCAGCTCAGCGTTTTGATTTGGTGCCAGACAAACAGAAAATTTTCCGGTAACCTTATGTGGAATAATAAATCGCAGATCGCTCTCGGCATTAGCGCCATCTATTCCATGTATGGACACATGGGGCATGGCCCAATTTTTGGCCAATGCAAACTGTTTTTGAGCTTGATGTGGAAGATCGTCCACATCAAGGGACTGTCCAAACTCATGGTAATTGAACTCTGTTAAACGTAGCGCATTTCCGTCAATTTGGAATTGTTCTTGCTTATCTCTAAAGAGTATATGCATTTGACAATCTACCAGCGTGCTAAGCAGAAAAATAAGATCAGGTAGTGCCTCGAATAGGGTGCCACCATGCTCGCAACTACTTAAGGAGCGATTGGCGCACTGAACTTCTAGATGGTAAAACACTAAGCCTCTGGATCCATATACGATGCATGGTGTTACACTTGATTGCCAGCGTCTTGTCGACATTACCACGCAGGATACATCACGAAAGAAACTTAGACGTTGCTTTAGAACAGATTCCAAACCTAAACTACCATTGTGCGCCATACTTTCGATAAGAAACACTATGTTAAGAGGTATTTTTAGACCCGCATCTCGATAGGCTTGAATCGCACCTAGCCAGCACAAAAGAGGTCCTTTATCGCGAGCCACACCTCGTCCATATAAATAATTGCTCATTTCCGTCAATACAAATGGATGAGTTAACCAACCATCCTCCATTGTGGCCTCCTCTACATCCAGATTTCCATAAATTAAAATCGTTGGCTTGTTATAATGATCTTTGACGGATGCAATTATAGCCTGTGGCATACGTATTACCTTAAATGAATCTGGTATGATAAACATGCCCAAGTTCTCACTAAACGATACAATTTGCAATGCCCTAAAACGATCATGAATCCACTCTATTGCACTCTGAATATCATTCGGTGTGTCATATCGAGTGGACACTGTTTCGTATGCGACCAAGGACCACAGATCGTTTATAGCACACTCTCGTTTTAGAAGTATAACTTCAAAAAGCCTTTTCAGCGGACTATTTGAACTCTTTCCATCAGACTGTGATGATATTTTACTTGATGCAGGTGGCGGTTGCATGCTTTAAACGAAATAATGTGAACAAAAAAAGAAACTTAAATTTTATATTTGATTGAAAAATCAAAACAATTTTAAATTAGAAATAAGTTTAATAAAAGATAAATATTAGTTTGAAGAGTAAAAAGTTAAAGCTCGCAAAACTAAAAAATTTTCCTTTAAGTCCGTAACATATACGAAAACAAGAGCAACGGTCGAGGTTATTCAACAGACAGATACCCATTGAGCCGTATCTGTTTAATAGTGGAATATACTATATATACATATATGTGTACTCTGCTGAATATATTAAGTTAATTATTTTAATATTTACATGATTACAGTACAATTGCGTAAACTTTATTGGAAAAGGTATATATTAGTCGTGTACTCGCAGTGGTTTTGCTGGAAACATAAACACACATAACATAGAAAAGTCAACGCATGCTCTATAAAAAACGTTGGAACCAAGTGTACCCCATACGTTTGCGTTGATAGTTGTCTTCCAATCCCTTCGCTCGTTAGCTTTCTCGCCCGATGTCCGATGTCATTCTTACTTTGAATGCCAAGTTCGACATACGTTGGGTCTTAAAAAAATATTCAGTGTATTGAGTGCGAAGCCATACATATCTTTTGACAATAATAAATAAAAAAAATTCCCCCATCGTTGTTGTGAATAACAAATTAACTCATATAGCATAATGGAAAAATTACATGAATATCAGGGGCTTACAGGTAGACTACACCAATGGAGAGACAATATAAGGGAAAAGTATAGCGCTATAAATGAAGATAATCCAACTAATCTTTTGGAAAAGGCAAAAACCAGCGCTCTGAATCAGTTGAAAGGCAACACAAGTGCAAATGCAGATTACTCGCATATTTATAGGTAAGAAATATTAATCAATTCAATCCAAATAATAGGTTTTAAAGTGAAAACATTTGTGGACTTAGGGTAACGATTACTGACTTAAGCCTTAAATAAAACACTTTACTTGCTTTAACTACACAGTTCAAAACCCAGCAAAAAAGTTGTGTGATTGAATTAGTTTATTTAATGAATTTTAAATATGTAGTACTATTTTATACCCTGAACTTGGAAAATGTAGAGGGCCTATTAACATTGTGCAAATGTCGGATGTGAGTAATACATAGAGAGAAATTCTAGAGAATCCGTAAACTATAATTACTGTATTCTTTGAACATATTGGTTTATATGTATGTACGTATGAAAAAAATTATAACGGTAAATTGTCGCGACCTCTCTTATTTCCATAGTTTGCCTACATACATATGTTCTCTAGTTCAGAAAACAGCAAAGCACATGCCAATAGCTACTATAGTAGATTAAGAGAAAAAAGAAACGAAACATAAACAAATTCTTGTCCCTATTCAAGTGCACGGCAGTGTATGTATGTGCATGTACATTTATAATTTCTATTAAAAAAATATTATTTTTTTTAATTGTTTAATTAAAGTTAAATATTATTTAGTTGTTTTTGACATATGTTAATGCCAAGTACAGGCTCTTCCGACTATACATAAATTTACATATAAATGTATAATAAGAGCGTTTATTATCAAGTTTGCTAACTTGTGTCTTATTGTCGACTGCGTCCGACTGTTAAGCTTATTTTATTGCTAATATTGAGGCAGCAGCTGGACATGGCTTAGTGAAATCCACAGTTGATGCAGAGAATGAAAATTTGTAATTTATAGGGTTGGGCCGCCAAAGTTCACAGTTCAGGAAACTTAAACCCTTAAACCACTTAGAATCTGTGTGCCTTTAACATGCAGGGTCTAAAAGAACAAAATCTAATAATGTCACAGTCCAGTTAGTACTTGTATATCGAAATCTGACTAAATAGATTTTCATTTTATTTGCAGATATAAAACCCGTGCGGAACTAGTGCGAGTGTCCGCTGCAGTGATGGGGATTGAGTTTTCGTACGCTGCGGAAACTGCTTTTGTTTCGCCAACTCTGTTGAAAATCGGAGTGGAACATCAGCACATGACATTGGTCTGGGCTTTGTCTCCTGTGGTTGGGTTCTTTCTGTGCCCTATTTTCGGTTCTGTGTCAGATCGATGCAAGTTAAATATGGGGCGTCGTCGCCCATTTATAATTCTTCTATCCATTGGAGTTATACTAGGTAAATATACATATACGGGTTTCACTCGAATTCCCTCACTAAATTGTAAACCTTGTATAGGATTGATTTTGGTGCCAAATGGAGAAAACTTGGGCTATTGGTTCGGCGATGTGGATCCCCATGTGCAAACTGCTGCAATGAATGCCACCTATAATACTACGTACAACCTTTTAAATTTAGTGCCTCACAGGGCGACGGCCTCTCAATCGGAGCAAACAGTTTACTCAAAGACCTCGCATCCCTGGGGAGTCTTTTTTACTGTACTGGGCACTGTACTACTTGACTTTGATGCCGACGCCTGTCAAAGTCCAGCGAGGGCATATCTCTTGGACGTCTGCATTCCGGAAGATCACGCCAAGGGTCTGTCCACCTTCACCATAATGGCGGGTCTAGGAGGGTTTTTCGGTTACTCAATGGGTGGCGTTAATTGGGATGAAACAGAAATTGGTAAGATATTGATATTGATATTGATATTGATATTGATATTGATATTGATATTGATATTGATATTGATATTGATATTGATATTGATATTGATATTGATATTGATATTGATAGAGTGATATGATTGATATTAAGAATCACCTAACTTAATTCACTTCCAGGTCGACGATTGGGTGGTCATGTTAAAGCTGTATTCACCATAATCACATTTATATTTATCATCTGTGTGAGTTTGACCATAACCAGCTTTAAGGAAATCCCACTTTGGGTACTCTCTAGTCCAAAATCGAAGCAAATCCCGCAAGAAAACTCTCAGCTTGAGAGCAGTTCCATGCAATACGGCACTATGAATAATGAGGATGATTATAAAACTGATAGAGATCAAATGGATATGGTAAGCCAATCATACAGTTTACAACAATAATATTTATTAACTGTTTCTTGCATAAAGATGACGTCAGAGGTAACGGCGAATAATTTTAGTCAAGGACAGGAGAGTATCGGCGAAACTTCATTTACAGAGAATCCGGAAAAGTCACTCGAATCCAAGGAGGAGTTTGTCTTGCCACAAAACAATACGGAAGTTCAATCGCTATCACATTACCTGCTGTCCATTGTGTACATGCCGTACTCCCTGCGCATGGTCTGCCTGACGAATCTCTTCTGCTGGATGGCGCACGTGTGCTACTCCCTTTACTTTACTGACTTTGTCGGCGAGGCTGTATTCAATGGTGATCCCAAAGCAATGGAAGGTACACTACCCCAAAGAAACTACGAAGAAGGTGTTCGCTTTGGTTGCTGGGGCATGGCCATGTACTCCTTGTCCTGCGCCTGTTACTCTCTCATCATTGACAAGCTCATTCAACGATACAGGTAAGGCCACACTTCTCCTCCATTCTTACCATTTCATTTAAAAATAACTTTTTTCTAGGGCTAAACCTGTATATGTTGGAGGACTTCTCTTCTACTGCTCTGGCATGATATTAATGGCATTGACCAGAGCTAAGTTAAGTGTCATACTCTTTAGCTGGACGGCGGGTGTCATGTACTCTACTCTCTTCACCATGCCCTACCTGCTGGTAGCACATTATCATTCCATGGGCACGGTAAGTAGGATAAAAGTTAGTTAAAAAAATTTAATAAATTTAATTTGTATTTTTGCATTCCAGTTCGAAGTGGATGGCAGCGGCTGTGCAGCATTTGGAGGCGAAGTAAGGGGTCTGGGCACGGATGTGGCTATTGTTAGTAGCATGGTTTTCCTGGCCCAATTCATACTCTCTATATGTATGGGTTCGATTGTCAAGATTGCTGGAACAACTACAGCAGTTATAAGCACCGCCAGCTTCCTGAGCTTCTGTGGAGCTCTTTCGGCAACAAAAATTGTGTACCTAGATCTATAATATTAGTTTACGCATAATGAACAAATACGAGTATATAAATACCTTTCTATATATACAATATATTATATTTGTTGCATAGTATTATATACATATGTTAAATAGTTCAAAAATACTTTAAAAACCAATGGAATCAAGTAAATAAATATGCATACAGTTTGAATCAAGTAATCTCGTTGATCCCAAATCCCGTCGGCTCTCACTGGGTATAAGAAGCAGATGAAATGTTTGCGTTCGTCTATAATGCGTTTAAATGGGTGCAGGCTATAATTATGTGTAAATATGCAAGACAAACCTCGACCACAACTGACAGAAGTTAACGCCTTGCAACACGATTGGTTGACCGAGCTCATACATTTGTACATTTACAGCCGCGCTATTCAGTTGTATACGAGATGTGAGTGATAATATCTGGGCGGAGCCAAGACCATTTGAGCAAACATATCACTTAGATGCTCAAATATTTTGATGAATGGAAAAATCAAATTTTAAGCGCTTAGTTAGTCGTTAAACATCTCAGACTCTGAACATGAGCAGTGATTTAAAGTCGTGTAAATTATCGATCGATCAAAATGCTGTGACAAATAAAATTTGCACAGCAGATGACTATTTGTGCAAAGATTCGGAAAATTCCGGTGACTCGGTGAACTCTGAAAATTCCCAGAGGAATCGTAATAAACGTCACTCTTGTTTATCCTTCAGTATCGATAAAATATTGTGTACCAATGATAATGCTCAATCAGAAAGCATTCACATTGATGATGTAACAACAGTGGAAAAAAGTGAATCTTCTGCAGTCAAAGGCAAGTTACATGTTTTACTTCGATGGTGTTGACAGAGTAAAAATAAGTGTTAAATGAAGTTTGCTTGAGAGTTTCGAAATATAACAATAATACAATATATTATTGAAAGTTCTCAACATTCCTTTGGACTCGACTGTACTCTTCCATTCGAGAAAAAAAGAGAGTTGCAATTATAGGATTAATCTAAAATATTTATCAGAATTATCCCTTTCACCTTTGGCACTTTGTAAAATATTTCACTTTGCAGTAATGCCACCCAAGGCACTTGGAGTGTAAATACTATGCCCATGTGATGATGTCAGTTAGGCCGAAAAGATTTATGTCTCTGTAATTTAAACTCTTAACATATGTATGCGTAACTTGTTTATGTTATTTCTTCACACCTCAATTCCAAAATACTCAAAATAACACATCTATTAAGCAGTTGTCATAGTGCTAATTGCTGATCGTATGCATTGTATGTTCAGCTTGAGTATGGATGTCTATATCTACATATATCTGCCTCAGATCACATTAAACTCTCAATTCATATAAATGGGGCGACGCCAGAAAACTATTTGTTAATTGAAAGCAAATATCATTTTAGATTGGAAAATCAGTTAATGCTAACAATATCGTTTGTATGTAGTAGTACGTGTGGAGTGGCCAGACTAAAGCAAGTCATATGCTCATAAGTTCTCGCCTTATACCATGACAAGTTGATTCTAGCTGCCGCACGTTTTACATACATAAATAATACTTCTTGGAAGTGGTATGCGTGTTATATATGATGTGTACATATATCTCGGTTTTTCGACGAGCCTATGTACAGATCTAAGGGCGGAGTTAAAATGGTTTGAGAAGTGACATGTCTTAGCTGCGAAATTCGAAAGGAAACCAACCTATAAGATACCCTTCACGTTAGATTTGAAATAGAATAGAACCCATTTTTATAATCCGATTTGTACCAGTAGGGATCTGTTCTGAACTATAATTAAAATATTTAAAAATTCTTACAGGTAAAAGCGATGCATATTCTAGAAGTGTGAACAGTATTCTGGCTAAATCATTGCCATTGATGCCAAATATAACATGGAAGGGAACAGCTACAATGGAGACACATTTTCCAACAGAATATCACTACACTCAACCCCATGTTTACTGTCCACTAAATACCGCAACAACTCTTCCTCATTTGTACCATCTAATGGGTGTTCAAGGTATTTTAGAGTATTAAGTTTAAAATGCAAAGCTAATTCCGAATCATTTCGAAGGAAAACGCGGAAAAAGACAAGGCATTGATAGAAAACCACGTCAGACCTATTCGGCTCATCAATTGGATTGCCTTGAAAATGAATTCAAACTAGATAAATACCTAAGTGTTAGCAAACGTATGGAATTATCCAAGACCCTTTCGCTCACTGAAGTACAGATCAAGACGTGGTTTCAAAATCGTCGAACCAAATGGAAAAAGCAACTGACATCCCGAATTAAAGTGGCACAAAGACAGGGCATGTATCTCTCTGCGATTTCAACCAAGGCCGGTAGAGCCGCTGCATATTCCTTTTATCCTCCTACGGTCTATCCTGCACTGCAATGTTTTTTATAAATTTAATTTAATTTTAAAATTTGTTTACTAAGTTGTAAATTTAAACAATTTAATGTCAATTAAATTCAATGTAATATATATTTGTTTTTATTGTATTTCTAAATATAACATTAAATAAAGTAAACTTAAAATATCAATCTTTCAAGAACAAGTTTGGAGTATATGAGCCAGATGTTTGATCATTCCAATATAGCCATCAGATGTACGCGCTGCTAGCCAAGTTGTGCCCAGACTGTGCAAAATAAGAGAATATGATGGGAAATTATAAGAATAATAGAACCCCCATCAGTAAGTATTAACTATACCTATGCAATGTACTCCATATAAGCTGCTTTTTTGTAGTTCCTCCAATGAAAGCAGTGTAGTTGCACAAATGTTTTAGGTAAAATTTGTTATTGGTTTTGTTTCCATCTGCTAAGGAAAAGCTATCTATTATTCCTAATAACTTTTCAGTCACCTGGTTGGCCTAAAAGCAAAGAAATATTTAGATTTATAAAGTTAATTGTTTATATTTATTTTGGAGTCAGTTTACGTACCCAGTTTAGTGTGGTTTTATTCTGTGAAACGTCTGTGGACCGTCTCCTGCGGCGTATTTCTTCCGTGCCCTCATTTACCTCAGTTGGATCCGTAGCTTCCATGGGCAGCATCATTATATTGCTGGTATCTTCCTTGTTCTAGAGAAGTTTAAAACCCAATAACAAAACAATATTACAACAACATTTAATTACCATCGTAACACACATAAGAACTTGTAGAAGAAACATGCCAAAGGATAAAAATGCCAGAGTGGTCAACGCAATATCAGTCACATCCCTCAGACTTATTTCCTTGAGTTTCTTGGAGGGCTGTGATACTTCTGGTGGTGCATGAGGAACTCCATAGCTCTCATAGCTCGGTTCATAACCTGTAAGAATTGGCCTGATATTCATATTCATTTGATTAGTTAAACAGTCTTACCATCTTTGTTGACCCGTTTTACATTAGCAATTAAATTCTTTAATGATATGCGTGGTAACTCCGTTGCCTTTTGCGCATATAACTGATAGAAATGCATTTGAATATATGGAATTATATCATTTAAAATTAAATTTTATGCATTTACTCACATTCAGATAGTTGTAATCATTATTTGCATAACCTGTAATATCGCCATTATCCGATTCCTCCTCCTCCAACTCAGTCGTCAATGTTGGTCCCTCATTAGCATCCATTGTTCTTCTCTGAGCTTGGAGTTCATTGCCCTTGAGATGTTTGGGAGCATTTTTTATTTGATGCTGAATGTTATCCAGTGTAGTTCGTCTGCATGAGAATTATATTTAAGTTGGTTAATTGTAAAAGCCTATTGAATTGTATTCCCTAATTAGGTAGATTACCTTTTCAACCAAGCATTATATTTCGAAGAACCATCATCGTATAATAACTTTTTAGCTAAATCTTGTGGATTCTTTTCTGACTCAAAATCTAATAGGCTCGGCGCTTTTCCAGCACGTTGATTGATTTGATTCTTTGTACTGGCATTCCAATTTAGAATCTGCCTGGACAAATAATCCGATAACATAAACTCATTCATCCTTTTTCTGCAATGAAACTTAACTTTGACTTCGATCCACGTTTCACTATACACTTTAATACCTATGATATTCCATCGTTTGTAGAACATTTAATATGTCATCCGCGTATCTTTGATCAATTTTCTGATTAACTCGAGTCAAAAAGATTTCAAACGGCATCATTTTCGTATTTAGAATGTCTTCAATATTAAATTCAACAGCGATCACCAATTGCAAGATTAGCGGAAACAGAAGACATCGTAAGACAAGAACTAACACACCTAACTTAATTTCTTCTCTTAGAAACATTTTGTTGCAAGGTTTTCGAAAGAATAACTGAGGAAGAAACTGCACTTGACACTGAAGCTGCCATCATGTTAAGTTTCTAACTTTCTACGATGCATTTAGAATAGAGATGGGCGTTCAATTGTGACTTGCGTGTTAACTTTCACTGCTTTACAGGTACGATACTCTTATTTGTTATACCCACAGCATAAAGCGAAGAGGAAGGGTAATTGTCACAACATAAAGAATTTTTATCAGCCACGAAATCGCACTCTAAGGAAATAGTTTATATATACACATTTATTAACCATACAAAAAATAAATATTTATTGTTGATCGCGATTACAGAAACTTTAATTAAAATACATTTGTAAAGCTTTCGTTTACATCTTCACCTGACTAATCACGATAATATTTCGATAAATGTTGGTACTACATGTGAGTAGAATTTCGTGTTCTTTTAACTATCTCATCTCTAAATTTTGCGACAAAGCTGTCGTTCCGCTCCAAAAGCTAAAACAAAAGTGTGCTCACCTTACATCTAGGTAATTGAAATTTCTTAATGAGCAGTTCTATGGCAGTTAGTACACAAATTGTAACCGTGAAAAACATTGAAGGTAAATATGAATTCAGCTATAGTTTTTTATTACTTACCATTTAATCCAGAACTCATCTAAAGTCAAGAAATAAAAGTCAATTGAGTAAACTATTTGTTATGTTTAACTTTATTAAGTAACAAATCCATATGAACTTTAAGATAACATTTTGACTTACTAATTATAATGTTATATTAATAATGTTAACTTTCTATTTCACATTTTGTATGCTAATTTCAAGTGTACGGTACAAACATGTACATACATGCATACATACATATATATAAACATACAGCAGAATATGAGTATATATATGTATGAATGGACTGAATTATACTGGCACTTACAAAGGTAAGCGCGAAAATCGGAAAATAAAAGTTTTCACAAAAAACAGACAAATTACATATTTTTAGGTGGGTCAATTTGATATTTGAAATTTAAAAAACATTGATCGAGAATGAAGTGAAAATGAAGGCCATGCATGTAAATGAAATTGGGTTTAGATACGATTTATTTCAGCATATGCTATAAAATCGTGTATAGCTGGGATTAATCGATAATGCTAATATTTTATGAGATATATGTCATATTGGTATTCCGCGATATAGTATATGAGTTCTATGTTATTACACCAGCTCTAAGATATTTGCTGTCAGCATCTTTACCAAGATTCATTTACAAACATAAAATAATATTGACCCACTCGATTTAACTTATCCAGATCAAAGATTAAAATACAAAGATGAGGGCACTACTTAAAGCCTGATTCCTATGCATCCTACTTCCTCCATTTGACATCATCTATCGTCATCAAATCGTTGCGAAGATCCTACTGTATGTATTCCAAATGTTTGATCGTTCTCATCTTTGTATTTCAAACATCCTTGTGTATATGATTTTATGCTTATATATGTGCACAAAATGAGACTTTGTTGTTATACAAAAATATATAAAATATATGTAAGGTGAATTGTTAACTTTAAACATACAGGAAAACTCATCTTTGGCGTGTCTAGAATTGTTTATCCTTGTATTGTATATCATTCTTATCTTAGATATATTTCAACGACTTTAAACTACTGTGGATATATTTGGCACACTAGAAAATTTTGAACATGAGCGCTGCGCTAAAATTGAGATCATTAGATGAGATACCTGTAAAAATATAATATTTAATGAATTGGAGTATACGATGATACTATATGAATATTATCGATAGGTATTACTATAAATACATATAATGAAAAACTAGTTTTTGTACCTTGATTTGCTGAATGTTTGAAGCAATGAGTTGTCTGCAACCTAAGCTTTATTTCGATGTTGATTTGATGTCGCTGTTAACGTTGTTAAAATTCGTGTGTGGATTAATAAAAAATAATACGTATAAAATCATCATATTGCATGAGAAGGGGCAGCATTAAAATAAAAACGCTATTGGGAAGGTCTACAGCGCCCAGCTGAAGTTCCAGAAAATTGCAAATCCTTTTGCTCAATAATGGGAATCCGATCATCGTATAGTGTCGGTGCTTGCAAAATGATCCCAGCCGTACCCGCCAAAACAGCTAACGTGAATATCCACAAGAACAGTCTGTCTAATACCATTGCGACATACTTCCAATCTTCCTTAACCTTTGATGAAAAGAAAATGTATATTCAGCATGTTTTCAGATTTGCTTATATCTTTGCAATTACTTTGGTGGAATCCTCCTGCATTTTAGTATGCTCTGCAATAAACCGTACGCAAAAGCAGCTGCGATGTACTCTTGGTGGACATTTGGAATGTGAAAACGCTGGGTTATTCAATATGGGGCTTTTTAATCCAGAATTTCCAAACTCTAAATCAGGGACGGCAGTCAAATCCTCTGAACTGGAGTGAGTTAGTTGTGGCAATGGTCCATGTACTTGACAACTTCCTCCAAACGGTCCAGTGCTTGTTAAGCTATAGATAAATGTAATGTATTTAAAGTTAGAATATTTTAAAATTTCTGTATAGTAAAACTTTCTACCTTTGTGTTGTTAACTCTTCCTTAGAGGGTGTGTGACTATAACCAGATGTTGCAAGTCGATCAATATTGGTTGAAGAATAGTATGGATAGAAGCAGGCATGAGCATCTTTTAAAAGCAATTTACTGCAAGTATATAAATTATTAATTGTAAGTACGTAAATACTTGTAAGTACATAATGCATTTCTTTACCTTGTTTCAAAGTTGTAAGTTGGTCTTTTTATGAACAGAAATTTGGGTAAAAAGTTTATGAATACCGTTTTTACCCAGGGTGCCATCCTATGCGTTTGTGGGGAACGAAAGTGGACGTTGAGCACCACAACTGTTACGCAAATGCTGAAGAAATAGGGGGAATTTCATTTATGCATTATATAAATAGAACTAATATATCGTAATTAGATTACCTTATAGAAACCAGTATCATGGCAAAAATTAGGTATTTGCCCAGGAGAGGTACAACCAAAGATGTTGGCGGAATAATTTCAACAACCAACAAAAAGAACACGTGAAGACTAATGAGAATCGATATTGATAATGTGACCTGTAATAAAGTTTTAATTATTTTTTAACATAATGGGTAATTAATTAGGTATGCCTACCTTTTCTCCACTGTCAGAAGGCAAATAAAATGTCAGTACTGTTAGAAAGGAAATACCCATGCAAGGTATTATAATGTTAACTGTGTAAAATAAAGTCTTTCTTCGCATAGTAATGTTGAATGTTATGTCCAGGTAAGGCTCATCGCAACAGGTGTAAAACTTTTCATTTCTTTGAAGATAAAGGGATATTCACATGAGTAACGAAATGATATTAACTATGTAATTTCTTACTCACCTTACGGCTGGTACCTCTAGAATGTCCCACTCGACGGACATATAAAATTCGGATAAATCCACGCCAACGTCAACAATATTACTCCCTTGTTGCTCATCCATGTGCCTCAAGTCCACCTATTGATCAAGGAATATAACCAAATGTACTTTATTTAAAACTTCCCTTCAAATTCAAACAAAAAACATTAACAACTGTAAGTATGCATGTAGATCAGTGGTACACAGTGCCAAAATTTATGAAATAAAGTCAATCCAATCATTGTCTGGTGTTGCAGGCTGCATACCACTGCCTTAAACATGTGTCGAGTATATACATATACATACATATATGTAGTATAGGTGAGTAGAAAAGCTTTAAAAATGAAACTGGCCAATCAATAAATATGTTAACATGACGTTTAATATATATCCGAATAATTGTCTATAATTTTTCACTAGGGATCGAATAACATGCACATAGTATGAACTAAAATAAATGATTCAAAGTTTTCTTTTAAGTTTTGCTGTTTATGTTGATTTTAAAACGATAATTCGCCTCATAACATTGCCATCTTCTTTTGTCTATGTAGCCAATAACAGAACCAAAAACGATATTAAAATAAGTGAAAAAACAAATGCATTGCCATATGAAATTAAAATAATTATTTCGCGTGTATGTAGTATGTATGCACAAGTTTATTAATTACGGACTACCATCAATATGCCCATTAATTAAACCTTATTTGATACCTGGTCTAAATGTATATTGATTAACTTCACAATTATTTTTAACGTTCACAATTTACTGAAAATTCAAATGGCAACACTGATCGTAAACACAGAATACTCTATCGATAACAACTTGTAAGCAGCGATAACACAATAATCGTTGTGGTGCTCATTCTAACACAAATGTATATCTAACAGTAAATTTCATTTCAATAATATTGGTGGTTTCATGTGCATATACGTCTATCTCTATGACTTGTAGTTATTATTTAATTATATGAATTGCTATAAAGGCATTCTTATAAATCGAACCCTAAATAAATTTTTGAACTTCCATTCTTATTAAGTAGAAAACCCTAAATACTCATAGGACTTTCATGATGTAGTATGAGTGTATGAAGGTACACAAAGTACTTGGGTGTAAGCGAAACATTTAGAACCAAAACGTGTTGTTATATAATCAATTTATAAGAATGATGTTGAACAAAAATTATATTGCAGAACATGATCATATTTATTTAAGAATAACTCACAACACTTACATGCAATATTCCATGCAGTTTAAAAATATATTTACAAACATAGAAACAGTCAAATGTACATTCACTATTTACATTCATTCATTCATCGTGCATAAGGATTTTTTATTTCCATACTCATGCTGGGTAATTTTGTAATTTTTTCTAAAGCTTTATTGCTGAAGTTTAAAATGCAGGAAAAACCATTTAAAAAAAACAGATAACGCTAAAAATTTAATGTAAAAAATAATGTAAATCAATATCAATAGAGGATATAGACATTCTCAGGTTTAAAAAAATCAAAAATCATCTTCAAGAAATCCATGATTTAGCACCCCGGAATATATAAAATATATATATCCTTAATGTGTGTTTGATGTACTTTTCAAGTTTAGTTAACAATTTTAATTGATGCATTTGACTATTTAAAGAGGTTTATTGCATATAAGTTCGTAAAATATTTTTAAAATAAATCTAAAATGACGATATCCATTTAAGTTGTTGTTCAAGATTTATTTGTTCCACAATTACTACCGATCAAATTAAAATAGGATAAAACTCCTCTTTATTAAACGCTATAAATATATTATTATTTATATCAAATTTAAATTGTATTTATTATACACAAACCACGTATACATATTTTATAAGACAATAGTAAATTTATTCTGATAAGAAAACTGATTAAAATTCCCCGAGAGGTGTATTTCAATCTTGTATCCTAATTAGGTTGATATTTTAAGATATTTTTATTTTAATTATATTTTATGTAAGTCGCCTAGCATAAACAATTAAATACAAGTTACTATATAAATAGCAGATTTTTAATTTAACAATTGAGTCAAGAACTTTACATCGGCGGTTGCGATTTCAATAAATGTAGTATTCTTCTCTTGTTTCTGAAAATATTCAACTTTCATTACAGTTATTCCATAAACAAATTGATTACTTACCTGAGCCTTTAAATTTCTTTTTTTTTTAATTTTTAAAAAGTATTTTAAGCAAACACTGACACATTTTTGATATAAGTTATAACTTATGTCAAAGTAAATCCCGATTTGTTATATTTTTATTTGGCATAAGCTAAAGTCGAATAATTCATTTAAAAGTCAATTCCTAATGAAGCTAATATTTGTTATAAGTCAACCCAAATGTTAATACCTAAAACAAACTAGTATTCTTTAAACATTTATAATAAGTTTTTAAATCGTAATTTAACGAAACTCTAAATCGTATCTTCCTTTTGTGGTTTTTAAACAATTGTATATTTAGTGGTATAAATGGCTAATTAAAGTAATAACAATCATACATGCACACATGCATACATTTACATTTATATGGGTTTAATAACTGATGTTGGATTAGTTCTTTAGGGGCCTTGAAGTGTGGGTTTCGACGGTATTAAGGCAAGGTTTCTCTCAGTCCGGCTCAAGTTTTGGTTAGCTAAACTCTATTTGAAATTTTGCAACTAGACAGAAGGAATGTCTCGTTAACGCAAACTCGACTTCTAAATGTCCGATAACTTATTTAAACAATACTTAAAAAATGCGAATGGACATATCGGTTTCAATGTCTAATTGGCCCGTATTAATGAATTGTGTTTTTAGACCAGTTCGGTTCGACCGAAAAGGGAAAACTAATTTTTACTTCACAGTTCTGATTTCTCACTTGTAACTTTACAATAAAAAAAATCGCGTCGGTTATTTAAATATAATAACTAATTAATTAACTTATTTATTAATGGAAATTTATATTCAAGTTTAGATTACATAGTTTTGTCACACACAAACACACGCATGCAAGCCAGCTGTTTTTAAAAAACCTTCGCTGAGATGTAGTGACAATGTGATTAAATGATCTCATTTTAACTGTCGTCCATAATAAACTTCCTATTTACAGTGATAGTCTATCACTATCATTCATTCAAAAAGAAAGTCAATGATAACAGAAAATACAGAAACAGGCAAGAGTTATGGTAACAAAATTCTTCATGCGAGGTATTCTATCATGTAGTATCATGCATCATTCTTTTCATTCAAAAATTCATAAATTTACAAAGTCAAACATAATTTTAAAGACATTCTTAGAAGGATGCGTTTAAAAAGACATGCAAATGCACTGTAAATATTCGCAAGCAAGTTAGGAAAGAAAGCAAATATTTTAAAATTTAGGCAAGACAAAAGCAAGCAATGACTGAATGTGATGAGCGATTTGTTAAGGTAGTGGTTATAATAATAATCAAGAATTAATAGAGGGACTTGACAGAGTATATCCAGTATATTTTCTCGAAACTTGAGCTCATGCGCTTACCTGACTTCATGCAGAGAAAGTTATGTTCATTAATCCGTTTGTATCATGCACAGATGCATATATATTGAAAATGATATGACTAAGAATGGGTTATGAATAACCCATGGGTTATTTGGGTTAAAAATAAGTTTCATTCCAAATCAAATGTTTTTAAATATAAATCTCTATATCGATTAAACGCTTTCTCAGCAGATAACTGGATGGGATTTGTATACAATGGAAGGTGTTCAATGTTATTTAATGATTTGACTGATTCAAATGCTCAAAAATTACACATTTCCAATTTGTTGTATGAAATTTTTCTGATTAATATTAGTTGCCTTGTAACATGCATCATTCATTAGAAACGGCGAAAACTATTTATTATTTGCATACACAAGAAGAAATCCATTCTTATACAGCAGAAATTTAAACTTTAAGGACAATCAATACATGCAAATATTTCATAAATTATTAGTATTATAGGCATGCATTATTCTAAGCATTAAAAAGGGGTACATTCACATGAATATCATGACTAATTTGGAAAATATGTAAAACTATCCATACATTTACATTTACTGAAATGCATTGTCCAATCTGTAAGAACAAATCAACAAACCAAGCTAATTTCACGTCATTCAACATTTGTTAACTAGTATAACATTCTATTTGGATATATGCCTTTTCATTGATTAGTGATTACATATTGTCGTACAAGTGATGTAACGAAACTAAACAAAACATTTTTTCAACTGATTCTGAATTAAATAAAGGATATTATTAGCACCTTAAAACCATCATATGTCCAACTTCCTAATTTTAAGATACACGTCTGTACGTCATATGGAAAATATTCAACATCAATTGAACAAGACGATTTATAGACGGCAGGTGGTTGCCAAATCACCAATCCATTACTATAGACTATTGCTTTTGTCATAAGTGTCACTTCATAATGACCATCAGCACTGAAAAAAACATATTTTGTTTTGAACACAACTCCTGTTACCAATAAATATTTTTGTTTTTTTTTTTGTTTAACTTATTGGCTGTAAATATGTACATACATACTTATAAATTACACACAGAATAAGAATACATATGCAATTATTAATACAAAGAATTTTCAGATTATAATTTTTAAGTTACATTATTATTTTTATTTATTTATCATTTAATACATTTTAGTGTATATTTTTTAAACTTATCTTAAAGTTTTCTATTATATTTAAAAACTAATTGTACCCCAATGTTTCCACTATATACTATAAATATTATATTCATGTCAATAAAAATATACATTTCAATAATCTTTTTTTTTAATATATAAATTTAGCATTGCTTATTATCGAAAAATAATTAGTATATAAGTTATAAAATGACACGAAGAATATTTGAGCGATTTCATTACGCTTAATCAAATCTCGATATTAATTGAAATAGGAGTTTAGCTAACCGTAACTTTAACCAGACAATCAGAGCTCAGCCTAAAGGGGTTTATTATTCGAACGATGTGATTACAACATTTGGAATAATACTTTTTTCGCTGGGAACTAAAATTCTATAGTTTTAAATGTTATGTAAAACCATCAGGGAAATATGAAGATCAATTTTAAAAATATAACATCTCGGGCTGCGTTCTAATGTTAACGTTGCTAAAGCCAATAACACGTTAACTTTTTTAAGTGTAAGCTGGAAAACTCTAGAAGCAGCTTAAATTATGATTCGTTTTCTCATGTTCGCATGTCAAAAAGGAAATTTAATGTTTCTAAATGTTATTATCTATTAAGGCTTATTCCTGATCCACGGGACATGAGAAATCGAATTCGTTCGAATCTGAATGTTGAATTAAAAGCAACAAAAGAAGATGAATATTTTATAGGATCTGTTGAGTTTAAATTATTGTGTAGATTTCTGAAATATGAAATTCTTTTTACATACAAAATATTATTAAATCAAATCTAGAAAAGCTTTCATATGCATACAAAATAAAAATGAAAAAAGGGTAAATAAAAATATCCAAGTCTACAATAACATTATTAGAATTACATATGATAAATACACATGTTATGTATATAAATATTAATGCGCAAAGCAATAGTATATGTACAAATACATACATAAATGAAATAATAGGTAAACATAAAAATGCAGCGGTAATATGTTAAAAACATAGTATCACAATTGATATGAGATATGGTGATTTGCTTTTTATTATTATAAATTTTTTTATTTCTTAAAGACGTTAAAGAAGAAAGCGTATGTTATGAAGTACATACATACATATCTGCTAAAAATAACGACGGAATGTATACATAAACATACTCGATGTTTTTATTAATTGATATTGAAAATTTAAGTATATATTATATTCAAATATACTCAACATATTTCAAAAACTGGGTAGGTTAATCTTAAATATACCTGTTAGATCTCAGATATAGGAATTCATTTCAAAATAAATAAATATTAAATTTCTTTCAGTTTCAATTCGATTTCTCCCAAAATTTCATTTCAATATCAATTAATAAAAACATCGAGTTATATTTCTGTATACATTCCGTCGTTATTTTTAGCAGACATATGTATGTATGTACTTCATAACATACGCTTTCTTCTTTAACGTCTTTAAGAAATAAAAAAAATTTATAATAATAAAAAGCAAATCACCGTATCTCCCCATCAATTGTGATATTATGTTTTTAACATATTACCGCTGCATTTTTATGTTTACCTATTATTTAGAATCTATGTATGTATTGTTACATATACTATTGCTTTGCGCATTAATATTTATATACATAACATGTGTATTTATCATATGTAATTCTAATAATGTTATTGTAGACTTGGATATTTTTATTTACCCTTTTTTCATTTTTATTTTGTATGCATATGAAAGCTTTTCTAGATTTGATTTAATAATATTTTGTATGTAAAAAGAATTTCATATTTCAGAAATCTACACAATAATTTAAACTCAACAGATCCTATAAAATATTCATCTTCTTTTGTTGCTTTTAATTCAACATTCAGATTCGAACGAATTCGATTTCTCATGTCCCGTGGATCAGGAATAAGCCTTAATAGATAATAACATTTAGAAACATTAAATTTCCTTTTTGACATGCGAACATGAGAAAACGAATCATAATTTAAGCTGCTTCTAGAGTTTTCCAGCTTACACTTAAAAAAGTTAACGTGTTATTGGCTTTAGCAACGTTAACATTAGAACGCAGCCCGAGATGTTATATTTTTAAAATTGATCTTCATATTTCCCTGATGGTTTTACATAACATTTAAAACTATAGAATTTTAGTTCCCAGCGAAAAAAGTATTATTCCAAATGTTGTAATCACATCGTTCGAATAATAAACCCCTTTAGGCTGAGCTCTGATTGTCTGGTTAAAGTTACGGTTAGCTAAACTCCTATTTCAATTAATATCGAGATTTGATTAAGCGTAATGAAATCGCTCAAATATTCTTCGTGTCATTTTATAACTTATATACTAATTATTTTTCGATAATAAGCAATGCTAAATTTATATATTAAAAAAAAAGATTATTGAAATGTATATTTTTATTGACATGAATATAATATTTATAGTATATAGTGGAAACATTGGGGTACAATTAGTTTTTAAATATAATAGAAAACTTTAAGATAAGTTTAAAAAATATACACTAAAATGTATTAAATGATAAATAAATAAAAATAATAATGTAACTTAAAAATTATAATCTGAAAATTCTTTGTATTAATAATTGCATATGTATTCTTATTCTGTGTGTAATTTATAAGTATGTATGTACATATTTACAGCCAATAAGTTAAACAAAAAAAAAAACAAAAATATTTATTGGTAACAGGAGTTGTGTTCAAAACAAAATATGTTTTTTTCAGTGCTGATGGTCATTATGAAGTGACACTTATGACAAAAGCAATAGTCTATAGTAATGGATTGGTGATTTGGCAACCACCTGCCGTCTATAAATCGTCTTGTTCAATTGATGTTGAATATTTTCCATATGACGTACAGACGTGTATCTTAAAATTAGGAAGTTGGACATATGATGGTTTTAAGGTGCTAATAATATCCTTTATTTAATTCAGAATCAGTTGAAAAAATGTTTTGTTTAGTTTCGTTACATCACTTGTACGACAATATGTAATCACTAATCAATGAAAAGGCATATATCCAAATAGAATGTTATACTAGTTAACAAATGTTGAATGACGTGAAATTAGCTTGGTTTGTTGATTTGTTCTTACAGATTGGACAATGCATTTCAGTAAATGTAAATGTATGGATAGTTTTACATATTTTCCAAATTAGTCATGATATTCATGTGAAT
Source organism: Liodrosophila aerea (assembly GCA_035045005.1). Lineage (NCBI taxonomy): Eukaryota > Metazoa > Arthropoda > Insecta > Diptera > Drosophilidae > Liodrosophila > Liodrosophila aerea. The sequence goes on from JAWNNL010000154.1 coordinate 529,332, forward strand.
GTACCCCTTTTTAATGCTTAGAATAATGCATGCCTATAATACTAATAATTTATAAAATATTTGCATGTATTGATTGTCCTTAAAGTTTAAATTTCTGCTGTATAAGAATGGATTTCTTCTTGTGTATGCAAATAATAAATAGTTTTCGCCGTTTCTAATGAATGATGCATGTTACAAGGCAACTAATATTAATCAGAAAAATTTCATACAACAAATTGGAAATGTGTAATTTTTGAGCATTTGAATCAGTCAAATCATTAAATAACATTGAACACCTTCCATTGTATACAAATCCCATCCAGTTATCTGCTGAGAAAGCGTTTAATCGATATAGAGATTTATATTTAAAAACATTTGATTTGGAATGAAACTTATTTTTAAACCAAATAACCCATGGGTTATTCATAACCCATTCTTAGTCATATCATTTTCAATATATATGCATCTGTGCATGATACAAACGGATTAATGAACATAACTTTCTCTGCATGAAGTCAGGTAAGCGCATGAGCTCAAGTTTCGAGAAAATATACTGGATATACTCTGTCAAGTCCCTCTATTAATTCTTGATTATAACTATAACCACTACCTTAACAAATCGCTCATCACATTCAGTCATTGCTTGCTTTTGTCTTGCCTAAATTTTAAAATATTTGCTTTCTTTCCTAACTTGCTTGCGAATATTTACAGTGCATTTGCATGTCTTTTTAAACGCATCCTTCTAAGAATGTCTTTAAAATTATGTTTGACTTTGTAAATTTATGAATTTTTGAATGAAAAGAATGATGCATGATACCACGATACTACATGATAGAATACCTCGCATGAAGAATTCTGTTACCATAACTCTTGCCTGTTTCTGTATTTTCTGTTATCATTGACTTTCTTTTTGAATGAATGATAGTGATAGACTATCACTGTAAATAGGAAGTTTATTATGGACGACAGTTAAAATGAGATCATTTAATCACATTGTCACTACATCTCAGCGAAGGTTTTTTAAAAACAGCTGGCTTGCATGCGTGTGTTTGTGTGTGACAAAACTATGTAATCTAAACTTGAATATAAATTTCCATTAATAAATAAGTTAATTAATTAGTTATTATATTTAAATAACCGACGCGATTTTTTTTATCGTAAAGTTACAAGTGAGAAATCAGAACTGTGAAGTAAAAATTAGTTTTCCCTTTTCGGTCGAACCGAACTGGTCTAAAAACACAATTCATTAATACGGGCCAATTAGACATTGAAACCGATATGTCCATTCGCATTTTTTAAGTATTGTTTAAATAAGTTATCGGACATTTAGAAGTCGAGTTTGCGTTAACGAGACATTCCTTTGTCTAGTTGCAAAATTTCAAATAGAGTTTAGCTAACCAAAACTTGAGCCGGATGAGAGAAACCTTGCCTTAATACCGTCGAACCCACACTTCAAGGCCCCTAAAGAACTAATCCAACATCAGTTATTAAACCCATATAAATGTAAATGTATGCATGTGTGCATGTATGATTGTTATTACTTTAATTAGCCATTTATACCACTAAATATACAATTGTTTAAAAACCACAAAAGGAAGATACGATTTAGAGTTTCGTTAAATTACGATTTAAAAACTTATTATAAATGTTTAAAGAATACTAGTTTGTTTTAGGTATTAACATTTGGGTTGACTTATAACAAATATTAGCTTCATTAGGAATTGACTTTTAAATGAATTATTCGACTTTAGCTTATGCCAAATAAAAATATAACAAATCGGGATTTACTTTGACATAAGTTATAACTTATATCAAAAATGTGTCAGTGTTTGCTTAAAATACTTTTTAAAAATTAAAAAAAAAAGAAATTTAAAGGCTCAGGTAAGTAATCAATTTGTTTATGGAATAACTGTAATGAAAGTTGAATATTTTCAGAAACAAGAGAAGAATACTACATTTATTGAAATCGCAACCGCCGATGTAAAGTTCTTGACTCAATTGTCAAATTAAAAATCTGCTATTTATATAGTAACTTGTATTTAATTGTTTATGCTAGGCGACTTACATAAAATATAATTAAAATAAAAATATCTTAAAATATCAACCTAATTAGGATACAAGATTGAAATACACCTCTCGGGGAATTTTAATCAGTTTTCTTATCAGAATAAATTTACTATTGTCTTATAAAATATGTATACGTGGTTTGTGTATAATAAATACAATTTAAATTTGATATAAATAATAATATATTTATAGCGTTTAATAAAGAGGAGTTTTATCCTATTTTAACTTGATCGGTAGTAATTGTGGAACAAATAAATCTTGAACAACAACTTAAATGGATATCGTCATTTTAGATTTATTTTAAAAATATTTTACGAACTTATATGCAATAAACCTCTTTAAATAGTCAAATGCATCAATTAAAATTGTTAACTAAACTTGAAAAGTACATCAAACACACATTAAGGATATATATATTTTATATATTCCGGGGTGCTAAATCATGGATTTCTTGAAGATGATTTTTGATTTTTTTAAATCTGAGAATGTCTATATCCTCTATTGATATTGATTTACATTATTTTTTACATTAAATTTTTAGCGTTATCTGTTTTTTTAAAATGGTTTTTCCTGCATTTTAAACTTCAGCAATAAAGCTTTAGAAAAAATTACAAAATTACCCAGACATGAGTATGGAAATAAAAAATCCTTATGCACGATGAATGAATGAATGTGATTAGTGAATGTATATTTGACTGTTTCTATGTTTGTAAATATATTTTTAAACTGCATGGAATATTGCATGTAAGTGTTGTGAGTTATTCTTAAATAAATATGATCATGTTCTGCAATATAATTTTTGTTCAACATCATTCTTATAAATTGATTATATAACAACACGTTTTGGTTCTAAATGTTTCGCTTACACCCAAGTACTTTGTGTACCTTCATACACTCATACTACATCATGAAAGTCCTATGAGTATTTAGGGTTTTCTACTTAATAAGAATGGAAGTTCAAAAATTTATTTAGGGTTCGATTTATAAGAATGCCTTTATAGCAATTCATATAATTAAATAATAACTACAAGTCATAGAGATAGACGTATATGCACATGAAACCACCAATATTATTGAAATGAAATTTACTGTTAGATATACATTTGTGTTAGAATGAGCACCACAACGATTATTGTGTTATCGCTGCTTACAAGTTGTTATCGATAGAGTATTCTGTGTTTACGATCAGTGTTGCCATTTGAATTTTCAGTATATTGTGAACGTTAAAAATAATTGTGAAGTTAATCAATATACATTTAGACCAGGTATCAAATAAGGTTTAATTAATGGGCATATTGATGGTAGTCCGTAATTAATAAACTTGTGCATACATACTACATACACGCGAAATAATTATTTTAATTTCGTATGGCAATGCATTTGCTTTTTCACTTATTTTAATATTGTTTTTGGTTCTGTTATTGGCTACATAGACAAAAGAAGATGGCAATGTTATGAGGCGAATTATCGTTTTAAAATCAACATAAACAGCAAAACTTAAAAGAAAACTTTGAATCATTTATTTTAGTTCATACTATGTGCATGTTATTCGATTCCTAGTGAAAAATTATAGACAATTATTCGGATATATATTAAACGTCATGTTAACATATTTATTGATTGGCCAGTTTCATTTTTAAAGCTTTTTTATTACTACTCACCTATACTACATATATGTATGTATATGTATATACTCGACACATGTTTAAGGCAGTGGTATGCAGCCTGCAACACCAGACAATGATTGGATTGACTTTATTTCATAAATTTTGGCACTGTGTACCACTGATCTACATGCATACTTACAGTTGTTAATGTTTTTTGTTTGAATTTGAAGGGAAGTTTTAAATAAAGTACATTTGGTTATATTCCTTGATCAATAGGTGGACTTAAGGCACATGGATGAGCAACAAGGGAGTAATATTGTTGACGTTGGCGTGGATTTATCCGAATTTTATATGTCCGTCGAGTGGGACACTCTAGAGGTACCAGCCGTAAGGTGAGTAAGAAATTACATAGTTAATATCATTTCGTTACTCATGTGAATATCCCTTTATCTTTAAAGAAATGAAAAGTTTTACACCTGTTGCGATGAGCCTTACCTGGACATAACATTCAACATTACTATGCGAAAGAAAGACTTTATTTTACACAGTTAACATTATAATACCTTGCATGGGTATTTCCTTTCTAACAGTACTGACATTTTATTTGCCTTCTGACAGTGGAGAAAAGGTAGGCATACCTAATTAATTACCCATTATGTTAAAAAATAATTAAAACTTTATTACAGGTCACATTATCAATATCGATTCTCATTAGTCTTCACGTGTTCTTTTTGTTGGTTGTTGAAATTATTCCGCCAACATCTTTGGTTGTACCTCTCCTGGGCAAATACCTAATTTTTGCCATGATACTGGTTTCTATAAGGTAATCTAATTACGATATATTAGTTCTATTTATATAATGCATAAATGAAATTCCCCCTATTTCTTCAGCATTTGCGTAACAGTTGTGGTGCTCAACGTCCACTTTCGTTCCCCACAAACGCATAGGATGGCACCCTGGGTAAAAACGGTATTCATAAACTTTTTACCCAAATTTCTGTTCATAAAAAGACCAACTTACAACTTTGAAACAAGGTAAAGAAATGCATTATGTACTTACAAGTATTTACGTACTTACAATTAATAATTTATATACTTGCAGTAAATTGCTTTTAAAAGATGCTCATGCCTGCTTCTATCCATACTATTCTTCAACCAATATTGATCGACTTGCAACATCTGGTTATAGTCACACACCCTCTAAGGAAGAGTTAACAACACAAAGGTAGAAAGTTTTACTATACAGAAATTTTAAAATATTCTAACTTTAAATACATTACATTTATCTATAGCTTAACAAGCACTGGACCGTTTGGAGGAAGTTGTCAAGTACATGGACCATTGCCACAACTAACTCACTCCAGTTCAGAGGATTTGAGCTGCCGTCCCTGATTTAGAGTTTGGAAATTCTGGATTAAAAAGCCCCATATTGAATAACCCAGCGTTTTCACATTCCAAATGTCCACCAAGAGTACATCGCAGCTGCTTTTGCGTACGGTTTATTGCAGAGCATACTAAAATGCAGGAGTTCCACTCACAAGTAATCGCAAAGATATAAGCAAATCTGAAAACATGCTGAATATACATTTTCTTTTCATCAAAGGTTAAGGAAGATTGGAAGTATGTCGCAATGGTATTAGACAGACTGTTCTTGTGGATATTCACGTTCAGTATTTTGGCGGGTACGGCTGGGATCATTTTGCAAGCACCGACACTATACGATGATCGGATTCCCATTATTGAGCAAAAGGATTTGCAATTTTCTGGAACTTGAGCTAGGCGCGCTGTCAGACCTTCCCAATAGCGTTTTTATTTTAATGCTGCCCCTTCTCATGCAATATGATGATTCTATACGTATTATTTTTTATTAATCCACACACGAATTTTAACAACGTTAACAGCGACATCAAATCAACATCGAAATAAAGCTTAGGTTGCAGACAACTCATTGCTTCAAACATTCAGCAAATCAAGGTACAAAAACTAGTTTTCCATTATATGTATTTATAGTAATACCTATCGATAATATTCATATAG